>VZZY01001317.1:0-59986 GCA_013400335.1 Eurystomus gularis
ACCTGGGGGTCTTGGTGGACAGGCTCAACATGAGCGAACAGTGTGCTGCAGCAGCAAAGAGAG
Source organism: Eurystomus gularis (assembly GCA_013400335.1). NCBI lineage: Eukaryota > Metazoa > Chordata > Aves > Coraciiformes > Coraciidae > Eurystomus > Eurystomus gularis. Next base: position 64 of record VZZY01001317.1, read on the forward strand.
CCGGCAGGATGCTGGGTTATATCAAAAATGGCATCACCAGCAGAGATAAAGTAGTAATTGTCTCACTGTACCCTGCACTGGTCAGGACACACTTTGAGTACTGCGTTCAGTTTTGGTCTCCCCTATACAAAAAAAGATGTGGACGGGCTGGAAAGGGTCCAGAGAAGGGCCACAAGGATGATCAAGGGACTGGAAGACCTGCCATATGAAGAAAGGCTCAGAAAACTGGGACCGTTCAGCCTTGAGAAGAGAAGGCTTAGGGGACACCTTATCACCATGTACCAGTACATAAAGGGTGGCTATCAAGATGAAGGAGACTCCCTTTTTACAAGGAGTCATGTGGAAAAGACAAGGGGGAATGGTTGCAAGTTACTCTTGGAGATATTCCGATTGGAGTCCAAAAGAAAATTCTCTACAATGAGAACAATTAAACATTGGAATAGTCTCCCAAGGGAAGTAGTGGATTCCCTTAAATGAGACAGTTTCAAGACTCAGCTTGACAGGGTGCTGAGCCATCTCATTTAAATTGTGTTTTTCTATCTTAAAAGGTTGGACTAGATGATCCTTGAGGTCCCTTCCAACCTGGCATTCTATGATTCTATGGCCTGAGCCTGTCTCTTCCAAACCGGACTGACTCATACAGAATTGAGGCAAGTTCAAAATCTGAAAGGGAAGCCAAAACCCCTGCAAAATGCCTGTTTCCTGATTATCAGTGGCCCGTCCTCCACTGGGTGTAGACATTCCCCAGCTGCCACCTTGTGTGTCCTGAAAGCACTGCCAGCAGGGCTAGGATGCTGCACCAGGAGTCCTCTCTAGAGCACACTACCAGTCTACACTGGTCTGTGCTAAACATTTGTTTTCTTACTTAACGTGCGGAGAAGTGATACTAAAATTCCAGCCAAAGTCATAAAAATAATCTCTGTTTCTGTCATCTGTTTTTCTTGTCTGTTCCTGGCTAGCAGCACCCCTGGCTAATTGCGTTAAGGAACCAGATAGAATTTATAGCAGCACTCTTTTTGATGCTCCATTGGCTGTCCCATTTATCTTGACAGAAATAGCATCAAACTGCATTTGCAGCTTTATTGTCACCTGAAAATTCAGCACTTTTTCCCTCCTCTGGAGAGTGCAGCTGCTAAGTTCTGCTAAAAGAACACTTTGTCCTTTGAGGTATGTCCATTGAGACACCACACATGGGGCAACAAAGAACTGGAAATTATTTAAAGTTTGGGTACAATTTAAAAACATTTCTGATGCTGATCCCTAGACATGAAGAAAGGCATCGAGTGTGGGCAATAGCAAACAGCGTAGGAAGATGACAGCAAACATGAAAAGGAAGCTCACTTGGCCACAAAGCACGTGAACTTCTGTACTGGCCACACCACTCTCACTATGGCCAGAACATTTCCTTCTTTGGGTGCCTTCTCCAACTAGGGTCTGCCAGAATGCTACTATAAGAGGGAGCAGAACTCATCCTAGAGAAAAAGCAGGACATAATGTCCACACTCTAAAAGGACAGGATCCACACGAATTATTTTTGTATTTCCAACAGGTAAAATCCAGACTGACTGTTTTGAAACCCAGGTGTCCAATGTAACAAAGCTTCTGCCTTGGTTACACAGACAACAGGCAAACCAAACTGCGCCTAAGCAAACATTACCCTGAAATGGAACTTTAACCTTTCAGGTTAACCTTTGGGTCTTATCATCGGTAAAAAAGCCAAAGCTTTTGCAATCCTAGCAAGTTCATTTTGGCTGAAACACAGCAAGTGATATGTTTTAATCTTCTGCACAGATTATGACAACTCTTAAGCAATCTAAAAGCATCACACACTCACTGAAAGCATCACTTACAGAAATGTAGCATCTAGTATCGCATCTTGCTGGTTAAAGGGAAGATCATTTTCTTATCTGAAGACCAAGATACTGGAAAACTATTTATTTTTTAAACGAAGTGTCAAATTTCATAGTGAACTCTCAATAAAAAGCTCTAAAAGACAACTTTTCAGTCTACTGGAATAAAGCTATCCCACCAGACCAAAATGCTTAAACACACTTGGCCAAGTTCTTTGCACACACCTGGTCTCCTTTCCCTGTGTTTGCACAGCAGCAGATTATTTCAACTCTCTCTACACTTGGTGGGAAGTGGCAGATTTAGTAGCTGAATGAGATGAACCCATTCTGAGGTGATCACTGGAAATTGCCCTCCCATGCAAATGAGTACACCTACTATGAGACAAGGCTCCTCACTCAATGCAAAACTTGCTGCTGCTGCTGAAAGCTCTCAGTTTCTTTCTGTTAGCAAAAGCAAGGTGAACAAAGTAAGTCATGTGCTTTCCTGGAAAATCATTTCTAGTGGGTAGAAACCATTGCCATTCTACACAGCAGATAATCACTGACGGGATCACATTTATAGCATCGCTGAACTACTCGAGGCTCTGTATCTTTAGCTTCTTAAGCATCAAATGTGTAAGCCAGCTGATTCACTTCCTCATACATAGGACGGTGATCCTGCACCAGGTAGCAGGTCCACACAATATGGTTCTCTGAATGTAGCCTACACCATTTGTTAGCATTTGATGTTCCCATCATCTCACTTAATAGTTGCTGCTAAACTTCTGCATGACACCTTTCAGATGAAAATTCCCTCCATACACCTGTTCCACACTCTAAAGACCAAGCACCCCTCAGAGGTATCAAAGAAATAATAATGACTAAGCCATCTTTCAGAAGTACAAAAGTGATACTTGATTTTAGGGTCACTTCACAGTTCCTGTTCCCACAAGGAAATGTGGGCACGTGATGGAAAACAGCCACCAGATTAACCTGATGCCCTGGCATGGTAAGACAAAGACAAATGACTAAAGCCAAGTGAAAGAGGTGAAACCAACACATAGCAAACAGAGCACTAAGGGTCTGGACTGCAACCTGGCCACAGCTGTGAGGTACCTGCTTCCTCATTTATCAGAATCTACTGAGAGACCAGGAAATCCACAGCTTCTATCTATCCCAGCGACTGCTGTCTCCAGCACAGGACATGGCGCTCCTGTGCCAGGAACAAATGAGCTAAGAAAAACACCAGACTCCTCCTCTTTCTCTCACCCAGTGCTGCTCAGAGAACAACTAGGAGTTTTAGTTCATTCTGACCCCACCAATCTTACAACATGTTCTGACAACAGCACGGGGCACGCCATCTGTTTTCAGCCATATAGCTGTCCACACACAAAACGAAACACTACAGTGTGATGGTGGCATCTCGGGCGTCCATGAGATAACAGTTTAACTGAACAAACTAAAACCCAACATGAATTATGTTGTCAAAAACCCTCAGGAGCATGTCACCGCTTACATGAACCAATTGCTCCTCAGGTATTTCCAGGGAACCTCAGTCACAAGATCTGGAGGAGCAAGAAGGATCGATGAGTTGGTCTGGAATCTGGTGTGAATAAACAGATGAGGAAGAGAACATTTAGTGCAAAAATCATCGCGAAGAAAGAGGCTAATGCTTCAGAGTGCTTTTCTTTTTCATCCAGTGATAGATCTTCTATAAATCCTCACAAAATAAGACAGGCTTGCAATTCAGCCACAGACTTGGGCCTCTGGATAATGGGGTTCAGTTTCCAACCTTGTTTCTGACTTGCACTGTAGCTGGGGCAAAGCTGCTTCATCTCAGCACTGATGCTTCTTCTGTAAAACGGAGTAAAGTTTTATTTGCCTCATGTCTTTCTTGCCTCATCTATTCCAGTTGTACACTAGTGTCAGCTTGGAGACATCTTTACCACAGTCCAGATATTCATTAATAATCCTGCTAAGACCAGTTCTCAGTGCAGTGATGAGCTACAGAATCGCATGGGGTATGACAAACCAGAAATACTGTCACCAGGTTAAGGCAAAAGCTATTTAAAGACAGTAAATGGATTAAATCAAGAGATCTTTACCAAAAGAAAGTAAACATTTCCAAAGGGTTGTAGGACACAAAAACTTGCACTAAAGATTTACAACAGTCTTCTTTTACATGCTTTACAAATCAAGTTAAAACACAAAAAGGAAAGACCTTGGGATGAAGAAAAAAAAAAATACTTTTTTAAAAAAAGTACTTTAAAATAGCTATTTTCCCCTTCTTCCTTCACCTACAGCTATCTCATTCTGGTTATCAACAAGATATAATGACTGAAGTAAGAAGCACAACACTTGGTCAGCATGGCCATGAAATCACACATCTTACAAAGTTTAGGCCTATAAAATGTTATAGGCCCCCCCAAAAATTAAAGAGGAAGTAGGATTTTAAGAAGTCATCTCTGTGCAACGTTTAAGCCTTACACATTTAAAACGATGTTACTTTTAAGACCAATAATGTTTTAGACCATTACACATTAAAACAGGGCATCCACATTTACACACAACTGAAGTGCTACACTTGTTTTTCATACTTGTCCTGCACTAACACACAGAATGCTTTCCAGGCTACACCCAAAAAGAACTAGATTTTGTGTTTGGTTGGGTTTTTTTATTATTTTTTTTTTCTCCCAGTCATTTCAAAACACTATCACTTCCACAATTTCTTAACCAGCTGCACTGTTTCCTCATTGGGCCACTTTTGTTTGGGTGATTCTGTATTACAGCAAGATTCAAGATTGCTTAAGTTGCCAACGGCTAAACATTACAAAGTGTCAACTGGCATGAAAACCAAATCCAGAGTATAGATTATTATCTCCCAGTTTAAATATGTAAGTGGCTTTGGGTTTCGTTCGTTTGTTAAGAACAAATCAGCCAGTCAGCCTGGAGGTTGTGATCTGTATTTCAAATCCAGCTGCTTTTAATAAATGCTTCTCTCACAACATCATACTGTCGTGCTGACATATTGCTGGTATCAGAAAAGGGAACTGACAGCAGGTCATGCCAGACCTTATCCGTCCCTACACCACATCATTTAAAGGATTCCAACCCAAGGACAAACATACCTTTGTATGGGTAATGACTTCATAATGGCTTCTCTTCCATGTTTAGTCTATTTGCACGCATCACGCAGATCATCATGTCCCAGTTCAAGGCATTGCCAAAAATCAACATCTCTGCCAATGCTTACTCCATTCAGGGCCCTGACTCCTATGCCTAAGATGTTCCAAGGCATGTAGAGATGACACTCCTATTGCACAAGTGTAGATCAGCGTCCAGAAAGTGCATCTGCATGAAGAAAGAGAAACAATCAGGCTCTACTGGCTAACATTGACAAAAGCAAGAGATTGAGGGTTCAGAGCACACAGGAACACACCAACTCTCTCCAGTAACTCAAGTTGTGACCAGTTTGGATCGCCCAATTGTTAAGAGGGGTTAAAAAAGGATTTCAGAATTACAGTTACCATAATGCTCATAATTGGCGGTCTTTGAATGAACTGAAACGAAGAAATCTTTTGGAAGGGATGGTTCTGATGTGGCAAGAGGATTATTTCTTACACTGCATAATTGGTGCCTAGACCTGCTTAACTCTTGCATTTCCACTTGTTCACCTCACTATCAAGCGTAACATCCCCAGCTATAGCTCAGCAGACAATTTCAGAAACATCTGAAACCTCTTACGACTTTACACGTGCATTTTCATAACTCTTTCACCAGTGCTCAACTACCAGTTATGTTATTGCACCACTTTATGAAGCAGCAAAATACAGTATGGAGAAACTGAGTGATGTACAGACTGGCATGGAAGCTCTGGCAGGCTCTTCCATGAATTGCTTTGCTGGACGTTAAACAAAAGCCCTGTAGTATGAATAAGGGCAACACCTCACATCAGACTTAAAGCCTTTTGCCTTACAATTCTGTTCTTACCCACTCAGTTTATCTTCACCGACATTATGGCAGCTTCCCCCAGAATTACACTTGAAGACCACAGACAGTCTCAGAATTTTTTAATAAAAAAAGTCAGTCAATACACAATTTCTTGCCTCTTGACTCCAAGAGTCTAACTCATCAGACAGAAAGGATAGGATTTTCTGTGAGACAGCTTTCAGAAAAACTTTCCCCTCCTGGTGAAATATGTAAAGTATGATCAATGTAAATGACACACAGGCTCAGAGGCAGCTGGGGAGAATGAATGACAAACAATTTCACTATAGACCATAGAATGGCCTGGGCAAGTGACATGCACCACAGTTACATCACTGAAAAGGTTCTCTAGTTCTTTAAATGGACTTTTCAGATATGTACTCTGAGTCTAGGAAGGAAAGAGACATTGCCTCTTAAAGCTTGTAAGATAGATTGATGGCATAGAAAGGAGTAAGTTGAAGGCCTGTATAAAGTAAATGGCAGAAAACTGCATTTTCATTACTCTTCAAGTGGAAAAACTAGCTTGCCTGTTAATTAGAAAACAAAGACTTTATCTGCAGACTGTTGAGAAAGTAAGAGTACGCTCAATTTAGAAATGTAAGAAGTGATCTTGCATGAAAGGATAATGGCAACAGTATTATTACTGCATCAGGTACCAGTGTACTAGGGCACTTTTACCCTCCCACCTTCAAGAAACAGTTCCAGCAATTACATCTGTCAGTCAGCAAGACTACACAACTGTAGTTCTGCTTCCAGCCTCGAGAATTCACTCACTAGAGCAGAGAGCTCATACCCTAATATAATTAACACAAGTGAAGAGGCTGATGTAATGTTACTTAAAACTTGTCTTTCCCTGTTAGTCTCTGAAGATTGTCCCAAGAGGCTCGCTCTTATAAACTGACTACTTTTAATTTGCCCTCAACTTAATAGAAAACAAACCAACCAAAACCCCCTGAAAATATTAACTTAACTGCCCTTTACATTACTGTAGAATCCATTTAGTGGTCAAGCAATAGGTAGACAAAAATCTGCACAAGGTCTTGAAGACACAGTGCATGGGAGAAGGTATACGTTCAAATATTTGACTTCAAGTGACTAGATTTCTGCTTTTTTCCCTTTTGGATTGTATATTCCAAGTTAATATGGAACCACTCTCCCAGGAGCTGATGCACATGAGTGGCTTGCAGCACCAAGTCTGCTGAAGCAACAGCAGGCAGCAATACTCTCATCTGGTCTGATGGGGTCAGCATTCCAGCTTTCCTACTCCAGAGTCCTGAATTCAAATCTTGTCATTCAGTCGCAAGCAAAACAACCTCAGACAACACAAGGCTGACTGCATGCAAAACAAAAGCACCCCCAACAGCCAACAATCCCAAACCAGCACAAACGATTGTACTAAACTGATTTGAAAAATGAGTCTAGACATCTTTCCCTCAGAAAAATCAAACTTACATAAGCTAGTTGAGTGACACACTGGGTGTGGAATGCATGCTAGTTTACCCAATATAAGTGACAATCATTTGTGTCAGTACATCAGTATAGATTTATTTATTCTTCCATTTAGTACTAGGCACTACTTGTTCTTCACAGATACTGCTCCTTCCCACTGCCTCCTCTCTTCATAGATGGCAAGTTGGACGCAAGTATTACTTACAGCAAAAACATTACCTTCTCCTGTGCTCCTTGCCAGTCAGCAAATCTGTCCTCTTATGGGTTTTACAGCAATTGTCAAAGCAACGTTGGTTTTACTTTTCTATTCAGCTGCCAGAAAAACTGGTGAAGAAAATAGAAGTTCAGAGTTGACATGAGATTTGTGAACACTCATCACTGATGGAGGTTTGTCCTTGGCTGAATTCTAGAAAAGAATTGTCCAGTAGATATCTCTTGACACATTGTGTCTATGCAGATCCGTGGATTGCTGTACTTGTGCAACATAGACATACTGGAAGGACAATTTAGGTTAAACAACCATTCAGACTACACACAGTTCACTCTCCTGGCAACTGTGCCTGAAGGGCTGCTAATGACACAATAAAAGTACATATTTCTGATTAAATAATACCCAGTGAAACAGCACTGTTAAAGCCTATGGACCTGTGACTGAAGCATGAAAACATGCTTCAAGCCATCCTAAAACAAGATATTCAAACTAGTAGAAGGTTTTTTTTTTAAAAAAAAAGTCACTGACAACAACATATCAGGGAAGACAATTGATATACACCTTTTTCCTTGATGTTTTATGTCTTCCACAGAGATAGAAGTTGGACACCACCCACTTAAAGCTCCCATTTGTACTCATCATCTTTATAAGTAAACGAGTAAAACCCAGGAGAACAGTTACAGAAAAACATAGCTTTACCTGGCAGGTTTTTCAAGAATTTACGTAGATCCAGAGCGCATCAACAGGTAATTTCTTCCTCACCTCTAAGCACTGGGCTGTGACAGGTCCAACTGCACAGCTAAAAGAAGCAGCAAAGCTGAAACTAAATACACAGACCTGTGAAGAACAGAAATGAGGCCCAAAGGTTTGGTATTGTTACTACTTTGTTCAGTGGGGAAAGAGGAGCAGAAGAGGAGAGCATTCTCCTTTCAATGACAGTTTACTTATATAGGCTGCCCGCAGCAGCAGTAAAAGATACAACATACTTATGATTCTTCAACACTTTCAGCTAATGACAAATGGGGTAACAGAAGACAGACAAGCTATCAGCCATTTAAAATTTGGAAAACTGGAATTTTTCTGAAAAGTTCTTTCTGATGGACAGGAAGAGGAAGGAAAACATCCCAAATCACCACTTCTGTGACTTCAGAGAATTCCCCTACCAGCAGTTTCAGTCTTCCGATTTCCTGGACATTTAAATGCAGAGAAAGAGCCAAAGAAAACAAAGATACTACACACCTAATCCTCCTTAGATATACGTTGCAACACAGCAAGCAGAGGGAGCTTTTTGTGGATTTTGTTTTTCTTTTTTTTAGACTAGCTTCTGCAATTACAAGATGCACATCTTGATTTGTACTGGGAGATGTGTGAAACTGAATGTTAGTGTAAACACTTACTCCAGTTCACCATTAATTCTTCCATCAGGATACAACAGGATTCACACTGACAAAGGTGAGCTAACCTTTCCCTGAAACAGAAAGCAACTTGCAAAGCCTTTTTGAGCAGCAGGGTGCACACCAACCGCCTACGCACCCAACAGTCACTATGTGAATTAATTTTTAACACCTCAATCTTCTTCTCAGGCTATATTAAGATCTCTCTTGCCAGCACACTGAACCTCTGCCACACCATTTTAAGTACCAATGACACCACACCAAAAAAGCTGAAGACTTCCAAACTCTGTTACGTTGTCTCAGAAAGCTGCAATACTGAATGCCAAGCAGAGATGAGACATCCCTGCGTAAGAGCTGTCTTACAGCATCCAACATAACACTGCTCAAGAGACAAACATTTTGTGCAATTATGCCCTCTTCCATTACGGAAACGTCTGAAAAAGTACCACACCCTCAGATTCAGCAGCACCGATATCAGCAGACAGGCCTAAAACAGATGTCACCTCCAGAGCTTAGATATTCATCTTTCATACAGGTTGAGATAAGTAAGAAACGGGGACAAGTTATATGACAGAGTAGCTCTCTCTCAAAGGTGGAACATTTGAGCTTCCAATAGGAGGTTATCATGTTGCCCCTAAATAGACTTCACATCGTTATTTATTTAGGCATTAACAAACATGCTCTTAGTTCAGCAAATCCTTATAAAACCATTTAATGAATGGAGTAATAGTAACTAACTCATTTGCCCAAGACCACAAAAGTGGTAGAATTGAAGCCAGTGCTTTCAAATCACCCGGCTGCTGGACTGGCCCATGCTTACCTTTACTTAGTCATCAATTTAGAAAAATACAACTTGCCTTTAAGTTCTCATCAAGGTGCAACAACAGCAGATCCATGGAGACTCATTCCTCATGCAGTCTGTTCAATGCATGGCATCACATCAGTTGTACTAATATACCATAATGGAGCATAAGGTGAGTATCTTTAAAGGATGTTACAAATGCATACATATATTCCTCAACTGCAAAAGGACTTCTTCTGTTGTCTTAATCCAGGATTTCAAAATAAAGAGAAATGACACATTTATGTATCACTTTTTGAATAGCTTTGTTAGTAGAGAATAAAGTTGACTTTCTTCCCCATTTACTAATGAAAACAAATGCCATGAGATGAGCTTTCTAGCACCATTAAAAATCTCAGTACTTTCACAGCATTCCCTCTCTAGAGAAGCTGGGATCTCCACCAATATTTGCCCATGTGACATCAACTAGTTCTTCCACCCCATGCCTCACTTGGTTGAGAGCGCTGACGTGCCAATTACAAGTGATGACATACACTGCCACCTTGTGTTATGGCCTAGAACTGGAAAACCCTGAAGAGCTGGATTTCACACAAACATCCAGCTTCAGCTGCTTTAACAGCAGGTTGGTTGGTTTTTTTTTTTCCACAGCCACTGTCCCACGTAGGAAGCCTCTCTACTTCTACATAACCAAGATCTGACTCAGGCTGCAACATGTGCAAGCTTCCATGAACCCAAAGTTAATTCTTGTCCGCTGACACGGGTACTTCCAACAGTAGTTTTGCAGACAGTCGGTGCCAGGTGGTGCAGATATTGTCTTTCAGTTTTGAGATGTTATTCCTCCCGCACAAGCAAATGAATACCTATGCTACAATACTGCACTGGCAAAAACGTGAGGCTAAGCTCTTAACCCCTTCCTCAACCTAAATATGAGGAAGAGTAATAGAAGTTGTATTCTTTACATGCCTGGATGGTATTTTGAGAACAGGTATTGTGTCATTCCCTCCTCTACAAGAGGAGACTGAGGGCTCATTTACCTACAATGGCTGAGTATAAGCTGAGCAACTATGTTCTGCACCAGCAGCCCACACTGGGATAGGAGCCCCAGGACCAACAAGAGGGATGGGATGTTGTAGATAGCTCAATGGTCTGTAGCCAACCCAATCCTCCTGCTACACCTAGGCCTCACAGGGGACATGGAAGCAATCGTCCATTAAACCTTCTCAGGTCCAAAGCTGAATGTAATTACACTGTCCCTTGCAAAGCAGTCCCAAGCCCAGCAGGTGTATCACAGAAAGATGTGTTAACAAGAAAAATGTAGAATCGTTCTGGGAAAGGACATTAGTGGGCTTTGAAGCTATATTGTTCTTTTAAATATGTGCTGAGTAGAAGTCCTATTGAAGAAAAAAAAAAAGAAGGAAGACTATTATAATTTGGGTAAGTATGGTCATCTGGAAGTAAGAAGAAAGCTTCTGTTGTCTCTATTCTGAATAAAGAGCACAGTATCAGAAAATCTTCTATGAGTGCAGTATCTATACACAGATTAAAATCCTAAATTACCAGTTTGCTTCTGTGCTGGGCAGCCCTACACAACCCGTAAAACGTTACCATATTGTTAACTATTTACATGATAGTAGCATTGAACCTACCTACTTCATTTCTGCCCTGACATTAAATTGTTAATTTTTGTATTACCTTGTTTCTCACAATGGATCTGTTGAAATAGAAGCATTACAGTAATTCACAGAATTCACAAAAGTCAATGCCAGCATTCAGCAGGAGCCTTTCTTGCTCTAACAGGTAACAGTTTTTCCCACTAGGTGAGCTGGCAAACACGAATATGCTAAAGTTAAGCAGCATTCACTGACCAGTTGTGACACAAGATGAAATTTACTTTAGAAAACCTTTTTTTTGTATGCTTTTCTTCCCTTTCCTCACCCAAGCAGAAAAAAAGCAAGACACAAGTCTTCTGCCATACTAATGTATTCCATCTTTCAAAAAGAAAGACATGATTTTAATATTACTTAACAATATGTTAAAAAAGTAGCCAGTTAGGCTTCAGTGTTAATACAATTATACACTCTATAACAGATTTGATAGTGTGAGTACTGTTCTTTTTTAAATTTTCTCATTCTGCAAGTATTCTTACACAAGCTGGCTACAAGTCAGGAAAAAAAAAAATCAAAACACAAATAGCGTAACTTGTACACTCTTAAACAGTAGATTGTGAAAGAACTGAGGAAATACTTGTCCCATAAGAGCTTCTTTTTCATGAAGTCATGTCAGGAGAATTCTGGAGCAGATGAAAGCACAACTGACTAGGTCCATTCCTTTGTCAGGAGTCAGAATGACAAAACATAGCTAGATGCAGAAGTGACAGGAGCCACTGCAGATGATGCAAACTAGTATTTTGGCCTCCACCCAAGCCTAAGCAATTTAAAGTCTTTGAGGCCAAGGCATTCAGAAGGAGATGGAAAAGAGCTATTGTTCCAACTCCAACAGCATACAGCTACAATCAAGTAAGTCTCACTCACAGACTACAAGCACACAAGCTAACAAATTCAGGTAGAAAGTGGCAATTTTTCAGTCCGCAAGAATTATCAGGCCAAAGGGTTCAGTGCAGATCCACACAGCACTGGGGACAAGGCAAGGCAGCACTGGCTCAAGACCAGGTAAGCTCTCAGCACAGCAGGACAGGTAAGTGGAGTTGTTGTTCATTGATTCCTGCAGGGTTCCTTCCCCAAATTGTGTTATTTCAATGTGCAGCAAAGGTGGTTTTTTTCAAGCTAAAATTGGACCAGTTGATGGAAAGTCTCTGCCTTGTCTGTCTGGCAGAATCCAAGCAGAATCTGAAAAAAAAAAGTGATAAAGTAAAACCAATATACTTAAAATCAAACCACAAGCATTATCCCTCTTTTGAAGAGTAACTCTCATTCAGAAATCAAAACCTTTAAGAAAATCATACACACACAAAAAAAATCACTTGTCCATCACTCAAATACATCCTAAACTAGTTACTTTAAACACCACAGCACTATCAAGAATAAGTGAGTGAAGTAGCAAAGAATGCTGCACAGAAGCTGTTGACTGTTAACCAGAAACAGAGATGACACTGCCGTATTTACCAAAACCCTTGTAACAGTAAGAACGAGTGGTAGATAATGTGTAAAGCAGAAGCACCAATGACATGGGACACTGCTGCTTCTCTTCTGGATACAGCAAAATTACGTCGGAGGCAAAGACCTAGGGAAAGGACGTTTGTTATAACGCAGCAGGTAAGTAGCTCACACGCAGGGAAAAAGCACCTTAGGAACAAAAATCCACTTATTGACTTCCACTGAACACAATCTATGGGAGAACTTTTCAAAAAGGTTGGCATGTGCTGGCGCTTCAGTGACAGCTAACTCATGCTGAAGAGCTCTGAGGCAAGCAATAGCTGGTTTAGGCTAAAGACTGTGTGACAGCATCAAGGTAGCGCACACTCCTCTGGCAGGCTGCACAGCTTCTGTAACTACTGAAAGCCAAAAAAAGGGAACCGACAAAAGGAGCCAAATAGAAAAGCTACAGTGGAAGGTCAGAAGAACTAGACTTAATTTTGTGCTTTCTATGCTAAAGTTAGAAGTAGCTCGCAAACTTCTGAAGTCAGGGTATAATTAAAGTATCTCCATCTGTTATGTCACTACAACGCAAGAAGAAAAGATGATGAACTAACAAACTATCAGTAAAAAGTATGGATACAATAGGCCTGTGCAGCTCCTTGCCATGGAGGGTTACTAAAACAAGCAATGTTGATAACCTTCAAAGTATTATGTTGGAAATTATCAAGTGATAGAAAACATACGCAATAAAGGTGCCTTCACAGCATTAAGTAGCTGTTTTTCTTCCCTAGAACAGCACTTATCAGGGCTTTTCAGACACCTCTTTGAAACAGGCATGCAGAAAAAAGTTGGATAGTCGCACACACTTCCTAACAGATGACAGTAAAGGAGTAGATGATGCCAGTGAATGAACTGACTACAAAATAGTGCAAAGTGTCAGCTCTTCATCTGGAATAACATTTGAGAAGTTTATCTCCAGAATTCAGCTGCACTTCTACAAATACAAGACACTGATTCGTTTGTCCTGTTGAGAGCAGAGAACTGGTGAAAAGAACTTTTCTATTTTCTTGTTACAGATACTGCAAACTTGAATGATAGTCCATGAAACCCATAATGGCTTATGCTATGCCAACACTAGCACTACCTAACACATGCCACATTTCACCTATAAAACCTACATTTTGATTAAAAAAAAATATATATCCTTGAATTGGCACCACTGAAAAATAATTTTTAAGAAGAACATGTGCTTCTGAAAATTTCGTAAGTAACCAGACACATGCATTTTGTATAGTACTAATAAGTAGCACAGAGAATCAGCTGTACTCTGTCTTTTCAAGACCCAGACATGTATCACATCCCTGGCACAGAGACTATGAAAACTACATAAATTTAAAAAAAAGAACTTGAAATCCATACTGAAACACCTTTCTTAAAAAACCCCGCCTTTTTAAACAAACGTCTCTGGTTTTGTGAAATACTACTGTTGATTCCTAAATTATTCAGTTGCAGAAAACTGAATTATTTGTAACATTTCAGATCTGGCTATCATGATGAAAGGCTCATCAGAGGTATTCGTGGAAAATGAGCACACCCAGCCACCATTAAAGAACATAAGTTTCAGTAGATTTCAGGATTATGGAAGAACATGTGCGACATTATTTACACATGAGCTGTCCGCTCATATTTGAGGAATTTAAAGGTAACTAATGTGATACATAGATCCCAAAAGCAACCAAAATGCACAGAAGAAAGTTTCACAAGCACAGTTTCATGTTATTTACTGTCACCCCACTAGCATAAGCATCCCCTCTTCATGACTGGCATGGGCTAAAATCCCACAGTTATACCATCTCTACTTCATATACAGTATAAAATTCCAAACTAATTGCTCCTATAAAAGAAGGAAGCAAGCATCATGAACAAATCTTTTTGATATATCTACTCTGAGATATAAAATGTAAGATTTTATTTGTTCAACACTTAACACAGCTTTTTTTTTTTTAAACACTGATCAGTATTTGCTCTATGTGGACAATAAAACAATTACTCACACAAACTTTGCTTATAGAAAAAAAAAAAATGGTAACTGAGGATATTTTGAAAGCCTTGCTGAGAACCTGGGGGACCCATGGATAATTCTGGCTCTCAGTTCTGTATTTGTGCTACTCAGCTATGATCTGTGCTCACAGATCTGCAGTTTTGGTGACTGTGACAGTTTTCAGAGCGTCAGCTGTAACAGGATTTGCTAAGTTACAGCACAGGCTTCTCTGCTAGGAGTTAGTTGTCAAGTTCTGGGTGGGTTTGGGTTATTTTTGGCTTTGTTGGTTTTGGTTTGTAAAACTATGGCACATGGGAAGAAGCACAAAAGCTTTAAGCTTACGGATTACAGCACTTTACCTTTTAAAATACTCCACTTCTCGCTCTGTTTCATCCATTTCCACACTGTCTAGATCAATGTCTTTGGGTAGAAACACATCATCTACAAAGGAAAAAGGATGACACTACGTTAGATTCCATGGAGAGGGGGCAGGGAGAGAGGAAGAAGCTGCATTAACAATGTTTTTGAAGAACTGCCTCAGCTTTGTAAACTATTGATTATTCATGTTTAGGTGAATTAATACAAACTCATAATTAAAAAGACACTTTTTAAAACCCTATACTGGTACCTCTGCTTAGCCTTTAAGGAGTCACACTGGGAACAAAGAAGAGATGAATCAACAGTAAGTTTACTGATTGCATGGGTTGCAAAAGATGCCATAAACCTGAAATACACATGAGAATGGTCAAATTATACCAACGGCTCAATGAATCAGACAGCTAATGAAGAGTGTTCAACTGCCTGAAATTTGTTGGCCTTACTACTTAGAAGGCAGCTTTAGAAACATTTTTGAAATGGTACTTATAACGCAAAGTATTTCAAGAATTCTGCATCTGTAGAGCTGGGACATGATCATCAGTCTGTGTCTGCAAGAGTCTAAGTTGTGCTACCTACAATTAGGATTGGTTTTTTTAATGTTTTTTAACATATTTTAATATGGCCTGAATATAGGCCCCAGCTATAGCAACAAAGTCTCATTACAGTCTGCTGGTGTATTGTACTGTCTCGGTATACGGCTCTCTTTCATACTTCGAAAAATTCAGAAAGTGTAAATTAATGTGGAAATAAAATTCCATCACTGTCCTCTTGAAGTCTCTTTTCTTACTACATACATACTGCAATGTCATTTCTGAAGCAGCTTCATAACACATTCCAAAAAGGGTGAGACAAAGAAACTAAACGAAAACACCCAATACACATCAGGAATCAGGATGCTCTAGAAACCCTGAGATCACAAGAACAAAAGACGCTTTTCTAAAGTCATTCCTGGTCTTACTTCTGAAGAACCAGAAAGCCCTACAAACACTGGGCTTCCCTAGGCCACTACTTTTCTTCAGCCTCTTCATAACAAGGAGATAAAATACTCTGCCAGAATAAATTGTTTAAGAAATAGAGATTACACCAAAAGCAATAATGTTCACTGTCTTAGCACTTCATTTTAAAACTCAGTTAAAAACCCCCAAACTTTGTTATTATCTTTTTATGTTCCTCCAATTAGCCCGGTTCTAATTTCTTTTCTTATTTCATTTTTTGTGTCTTCGCCAATTTGGTACATCAACCGTGTGTCTTTAGGAAATTACAACTAAGTTTAAAAATAGTGTATTAGCATACCTTTTTTGTACGCTAAAGTCATAACTACTCAAAGTAGTGATCCAGTCCTGACTCTGAAGAGAGCAGCATAATTACCTGTTTATAAATTCAGAAACACATCCCTACGTCTTTTCACGCTTAAAACATTTTCAGAAATTGTAACTTGATTTCAGCAGCAGAAAACACTGGTGAGGAGCAGGGAGGAGGCAAAGATGCAGGAATCTGCCTTTACAGTAAACATCCTCCACCACCAGCCGTCCCTTCAAGAGTTTCTCTTTCAAAGGTCTCCAGTATTCTCTTTCTGCTCCTAGTCCTAGGAGTTTTGTCTTGTTCTCATGACTGGAGTATAGTCTTCTGAGTAAATAAAAAAACCCCAAACCCAAACACAACACAGTATGCACAAGAACCAAGGTGTCAGGGGAAAGGGCTTGATGCTGTATCACTGCTTGATTAACATGGAATGGAAACACCCAACATAAGAAGAGAGAAAAAGAAAGACTGGTGGGCTGACTCAACCCAACCATGCAACCACAAACACAAAATCGGGCTCTACACCTAGCACCTGCAACAACCAGTAATTTGGTTTACATTTTTTAACAAATCTTAATAAACCCAAGTATTCTGAAACACTGGCAGAGACTGCCAAAGGATTAAGGTCTCGTATCTTGATGTGTTTACCAGACAACAGCAGTGAGAACAGAGACATTTAATTTATGCACCACGACCACTCAGCCACCGGGTGATCCCAGGGGAGTGACCAGGTGCTCTGAGCAGGCAGATGTCCGTACCACAGAACTGCCATCCCAACTGGTAGTCCCAGTACAGACCAAGCACGCGCAGAAATGGACTGGTGCCTGAGAACGACAGTTTGATTAGTGTGCTGACAGAGCTGACCAGCCAGCACCGCACGTGCTTCTCACCTCTAGTATCAGCTGCTAGATGTTTTCAGGTACATGAAAAAATACCTTGGGAAGAATATTAGCAAGTGCTACTTGTTTGAGTCAACTCAGTCTTTTATGGGTTTACTATTTCTACCAAATAAAAAAACCTGTTTACTAGCACAAACTAATATTCCTGTGGAGAAAACACTCAATATTATCAACTATTAACATCCCACTCTTAAGTTTTCACTCTGGCAAATAATAAACCAGAAAATTAAGTTTGGTACTTACTTATCTGTTAATGTAATTATTATATGAAACAATCATTCTTTGGCTGCAGAACCCCCTAATTTTCCTTGCTCAAAGATTAAGACCAACTTTAGACTATACTCTTCATGCTGTACAAGAAATAAAGAGGTTCAAAATGGATTTCAGAATACTACTGAATTACTTCAAATATTTATTTTAAGCAAGACAGGCCTCACCTCTATCCCAGCTGAAGTCAGGACAGCTTTGCAGAAGAGACTGGCTTTCTTAACTGACATGAACTCCATACAAAACCAGCAGCATATGCTGCTTTATTCATTCTTTAAAGCGTCCTTTAATAAAATTATACACATCTCCTAATTATAATTACAATGACTTGCATTTTCCTGACACCAGTTTTTCTGTTTCTCTAAATTACATTGGCAAGAATGACTGAACAAATTTCTGGACTTAAATGGTAAAAATAAAAACCCACTCAATGTATTCAAACTGTCTCGCATACTTACCAATGGAATTGTTGACTTTGTCCCCTTTTTTCTTCTTGTTTTTCTTGTTCTTGCCTTTTGGTTGAGGAGAATCTGCAAGTATAAGCTTATTATTTTGTTGGTGTTCACTTGGTGAAGGGGATTCACTTGTTACAGGTGCTTTCTCTTCCTTTACGTGGTTCAACTGTTTTTTGTTGTTATTGTTTAATTTCTTCTCCTCTTTTTTAGGTTCTGCAAGTGTTGGGAGCTCTGCTGCTTTTGCTTTGGATTCTATTTGGTTTCTGGTTTTAGTCTGTATCTCAGCTGCTTTGGAAGATTCAACAGGCTTTTTCACTTGTTCAGCACACGGTTTGTTTATCTGCTTTAGTTTCTGTTTGCTGTTTCCTTCTTTATGTTGATGCATAATATCAAGCAGAAAAGAGAGGGGCTCATGCTGCTTTACACTCCCCTCTTTCTGACAGAGCAGCTTTGAGTCTCTAGTGTTTACAGGATTGGAGAATTCACAGCCTGCCTCTGAAATAGGCCTCTGTTCCGTATGATTCACGTGTCTTGACGCTGAACCGGAGGAGGTTTCTATCTTTTCTGATTGCTCAAGTGTACCATTTTGAATGTCTTCGGGTGCATTTGGGACAGATTCCTTCACTGCCTGGCAGTTTTGAGTAAGCATGTCTACCTTCTGACAGTCTTTACTAGTTCGTTCTTTCTTCTTTTTCTTTACAGCCTGCAACTGCTGGAGTTCTTGAAGCCGTTGTAATTCTTGTTTCAGCCTCTCTTCTTCTTCTTCCTCACGACGCCTCTGTTCCTCAAGCAACTGGTGATGTTCCCTCTCCCTGGCTTCTGCTTCAAGTCGAGCTTTTTCTTCAAGCTGCAAAATAACAATAGGTTTATTAAAAGTGACAAATATTTTGGAAATCAGGGTTTTAGGGATTATTACTACTTTTCTCATTATAAATCCTAGGATGTTAACGTATAGACATACTTAATCCAGAAGTCTGTGCAGCAAGCAAATAATACTAACACAAAAGCTGCCCTTTGAAGTGCATTAAAATCCTTTCTATGTTTCTGTAACATATTTAACTTGTTAATACCGACTGTCAATCTTCTCTGCTACTGCTAAGCCTAACTCTGTATCAATGTTTTCTACTTAAAGCAAAACATCCAGCTTAACTCTCAACAACTGTGTGTATTACTCGGGTAACTCGGGTTCGCATCACGTTGTATCCTTTACCTGTTCTCTTGCTATGGTAGCAGAGTTGCTCTGTTTCAGTGCTCACAAACATTAGGAAGAGTAAACATTAAAAATGTTTTACAGCAAAGTGTTAAGCACATTAAAGTTATATTATAAGTTGTCAAAAATAATAAGGATGGTAAAGTTTTCTGCTGTCAGCCTTAAGTTCATTTGCCACATGAAACAAAAATACAAGGGATTTTTTCCAGCCATTACAGTAAATGCCTAAAACTCAGCTGTGCAGTGTTGAACCTGCATCATTAGCAAAAAGAAAGAAAGTCATAGACTAAGAGCAATCACGTCCGTTTATTTTCCGGCACATTTAGAAGTGTCTATATGGGATTATCTCCTGACAGTTGTACAAGTGATGCATAAAACCTATGAGAATTTTCTACTTCTTATGTTCAAACCACGTTGCAAGAGCACAGTGAATTTTGCAAAGTGAATTTTATAACTAACTCTAAGCCCTCAAGTTGCTGAATAGTGCTATAACAGGAGCATAAAGAACATAACCTGTGAACAGCAGCTCTTCTGAACCCATGGCAGCATTTAACCAAGGCAGAATTAGTGCCAGCAAAGAAATTCACAAACAAGAAATGTTTACAGTGCAGTCATACAACTTGCTTATCAGAATCCAAAAACATTCAGCAACCAATCTCATTGCACCTTCAAGTTTATACCTAAGGCTGATACTTGAATTGCAGCATGAAAAGCCAATTTCCTGCTTGCTCAACTTAAAATGAATACATATTTCCTCCATTAACTTGGCAAATACTGTTTAAAAAAATAATAATAATTTCACTGCTACACATTGGAGTTTTTTTAGAAATGTGTTTGCCAATTTCCATTTGAAAGCAACCTGTCATTTTTTCTTCCCTGCTTCTCCTCTGCAGCTTGTCACTTCACTCTGGCGTGTGATCACCCTTTGTGTCACCATGTGGCACAGCACTTAACCTCTCTGTCAGGACAGCAAGCTGCCCAGTGCAATCATTCTAAAAACATCAAACCTCAGCTTTTACTCTCTCATAAAAGCACCAACCTTTCATAGAGTCATAGAGCTGTTTTGGTTGGAAGAGACCTTTGAGATCATCAAGTCCACCTGTTTACCTAACAATGCCAGGTCACCACTAAACCATGT
This sequence comes from Eurystomus gularis, assembly GCA_013400335.1. NCBI lineage: Eukaryota > Metazoa > Chordata > Aves > Coraciiformes > Coraciidae > Eurystomus > Eurystomus gularis. Next base: position 20,521 of record VZZY01001317.1, read on the forward strand.
CCCTCAGCACCACATATACACATCTTTCAGATACCTTTAGGGATAGAGACTCCAGCACTTCCCTGGGCAGCCTGTTCCACAGCTTGACAACCCTTTCAGTGAATAATTTTTTCCTAATATCTATTCTAAACCTCCCCTGAAGCAACTTGAGACCATTTCCTCTTGTCCTGTTTCTTGTTACTCGGGGGAACAGAGCAGCACTCATCTCTCTACAGCTTCCTTTCAGGTAGTTGTAGAAAGAGTCTCCTTTTGTCCAGACTAAACACAATCTCAGTTCCCTCAGCACTTTCTCAGAAGACTTGTGCTCTAGACCCTCATCAGCTCCACTGCCCTTCTTTGGGTACACTCCAGCACCTCTTTTTCTTTCTTGTAGTGAAGGACCAAAAACTGAATGCAGTATTCGAGGTGCAGCCTTAGCGGTGCTGAGTACTGGGACTGGGACAATCACTTCCTCAGTCCTGCTGGCCACACTATTTCTGGTACTAGGATGCTGTTGGCCTTCTTGGTCACACTGCTGGCTTGTGTTCAGCTGGCTGTCAACCAACACCCCTAGGTCCTGCATTCTCCAGGCAGCTTTCCATCCGCTCTTCCCCAAGCCTATAGTGTTGCATGGGTTGTCATGGCCCAAGTGCAGAACCTGGCACTTGGCCTTGTTGAACCTCTTACCATTGGCCTCAGCCCATTGATCCAGCCTGTCCAGATGCCTCTGGAGGGCCTTCCTACCCTCAAGCAGATGAACACTCTTGCCCAGCTTGGTCTTGTCTGCAAACTTACTGGGAGTGCACTCTATCTCCTCATCCAGATCACTGATAAAGATATTAAAGAGAACAGGTGCCAATACTGAGCCCTGAGGAACACCACTTGGGCCTGCCAGCCAACTGGATTTCCTGCTTCCTGGCTTCCTACAAAGATACTTTATCATAACCATTATCCCAATACTGAAACACTGGTTTTCTAACTTCCCCAACTTTTAAATGTCAATTCTACAAAACAATCAATTCTTGACGTTTATGACACTTAAAAAAAAAAAAAAATCACATTCTGAAGTGCAGGAAATACCAGTATAAAGCTGACTTGCACAAAACATTTGACAATGACATTCTGAGGAATCCTCCCAGTCTACTTCATAGCTCCTCAGGTAGCACCAGTCCAGGTAAGCCAGCTATGTACGTACAAACAGGCAGTGTACCACAAAGTACACAGAAAACAATTATACCACTATTATAAGGCCAGTATACTGTTGTATACTTGCAGAGAGTGCACATATTCAAAAACATGAGGTCAAGGGCAAACATACTTTTAGGTCTTACCTTTCTTTGCTTATGTCTGGCTCGCTTGGCTGCCCGAGAACTGCTTACTGGTTTGGTTTCAGAGCTGTTTATAAACTGTAGCAAGTCTTCCACCTTTCGATGGTCAACAACACTTTCCCTTTCAGAGATCTGATCTGGTTTCTTCGGCTGTTCCTCTTTCCTTTTTGTTAGACGTAAACGAAGCTTTTCTCGCATCTCTGCATAATTTCTACTGGTTGGTGCAGCTGGAGGCTGAAGGACGTGAAACAACAATATAGTGACTAAATGTAAAAATTTTGCTGACCTAATACTTTTGAGATTTTGAAATTTTACAGACCTTCAAATAACTTGGAAGGTCCATATCTGAATATCAAACTCCTTGTTGTTTGTATGCATACCTGAAGGTGTATTTAACAGGCAACAGACCTGCAGGCTTAGTTCTAGCTTGTGAATTGTATTTTCCAACTGAAAGAACAACTGATTTTTCAGAGGAGCGCACAAATGAGAAGACAAAGAAGTACCTTTAAAAGCTAAAGAGGAGATTTCCATATTCTCTTGTGATCGGTATAGCACATCTGAAAATTGAAAGCAGCAGACATGTGCTGCTGTTTCCATCTTTTGTGGAATGTTTCAGAGTTTGGGCTACACAGGCCTATGGGCTGTAACCGTGAAGGTTTGATTACGCAGCACAGAAGCATGCCAGCATACCCTCCAGCAGAGTCGCATCAATAACGTGTTAACTCTGATGCAAGTTGAATCCTTGTGTCATGTTTCATATCTTTATTCCCATCCACTGTTCCTGCCTTTCAACTCCTCATTCCTCCTCCCTTCCTGCTGTCTCACCCTCCTGCACCAGATCTGGTGACCATCTGGAGCTACCCGACTTCAACTCGTTAAAGAAGCAAAGCAAAGCCTATTAACTTAAAAATCCTGCAGCATTCTGCCACTTCAGCAAAACAAATAACTTACTGTGTGGTCAAATGACTATCAAAGACAGATCAATCATGGACATGGTGGGAACACGCAATGAGACATGGGATCCCCTCCCTGCCCCTTTCAGCCACAGGCAGGGGCTTTCAATTCACTTCAAGTCCCCAGATGAAACTGTATCTGATCCAATATATGGCCAATAAACGGAGCTTTCCTTTCCAATAGGAGGAAAATGCCAGACGCCCAAATTCTACTAGTTAATTGATTACTAAAACAGACTATACACAGATTTACAAATAAGGCTGGCAAGAAAATGACATTTTAACTTAGGAAAAAATTTGAAGCGGCAACTTCACAGCTTTTAGCATTTCATTTGTGCATATGAAAAGATACTAGTACAAGAATTCTCTAGACATGTTACTGGTATGAAGTTATCTTCAGGATTCTTCAAAGCGTTCAGTATTAAAATAAAGAACACAAGGGAAAAGATTCTGCATAACCTACATGCTTTAGAACTTCATAAATTCTACAAAACACACTTTAAATACAAATGCAAGTCAGTGCTTATCAAAATGCACCAGTAAAATAGTGTGTAATACTGAAAATAGGGAAAAATGCAGTTTGGATTTTCCTTAGATAAAAGTATGATTTCAACTTAACATTGCTGAAGTTCTAGGTAAGAATAGCTGCTTTTTTCCCCCCTTTCTTTTAAAAATTAAGTTAAAGGGAATACTCTGAAGATTCATAGTTTTACAGATGGGACAATGGCTCATAAATTGCCATGAACATTTTAATAAGTATCCTATATTAAGTGTACTTTCACCCAAACTCATCACATTACTTATAATTACACTACTACAAGTGAGTGCCTGGTTTTTGTAAAGTCAAATAAATGGCTCAATGCTCCTGTTCGCAGTTTCAGTCAAATATAGTATCTATTATCCAAGCCAGCTACTTCCTAAACCTTTCAGTCATTTTTAGTGCTCTTGAATCGCTTTCAACTGGAAAGGTTTGTTTCTATTCTTCATTTCAAAGAGAGAAATTACTTTCTAACCATGCTCCTTTTACTAATTCTATAGAGCAAGCTCCAATGCCACCCCCTTAGTCGCAATCTGATAAATCATATACAATCAATGATGAGTAAGTGACAAAAAAGAAAATAAAACCAATTTAAAATCCACCAACTTACTCCTCCATGGCCGAAGAACTCACAGTAACAGCAGTCACAGTATTTTCCTTCCTTCTGATTTGTGGATGTTGAGGTACTGGAGCTGTGCTCTGAACAGCTGTCTTCGTCTTGGCTCTCCTCTCCATCATACTGTTGATGATCATACGTGTTACTGTTCTCACAGCGATGGCCCTCACAATCAGGATCACTATGTCAAGTTAAGAAAAAAATCTTATAAAACCTCTAGATTATAATAAAGAAGGTACCTGAAAAAAATCATACACAGCCAAATGTACATCTACAAGGAGCAATGACTCTCAAACTGGAATATCAGCCACCAGTGATGCGCCAAACCCTAACGCCTTCATCCAGTTCCTTGCAAGTGGAGATGGTCAAAACTAAGCAGCAAGATAAGCTGATACATGGGAAAGTGATTTATAAAAACTCACTTGGTGACTTATTGAACGAGCAGCCTCAAGAATGAGCTTTAGAATGGTTCCTCCTGGCTTTAAACTGGTAAAATCATTTCAGAAGTGGTGATTCTAGCTTTTTTTAATGGACTGGTTTTGAAACAGCTGCCCATTTCATCACTTGCAGTCTGAAGAGACCTGTGCAGTTGCAAATTATTTCTTAAGTCCCTGGGTTTTAGATACGTTTTCAAGCTCTTGACTTAACATAAATTCAAGGTCAGCTAAAACCAAAATGTTTTCATTACTCTGTTTGCACCTGCATTTTCAAGGAGAAATACTAGCATGTCTCTTCAATAAGCAGGTAGATAGTTTATCCCCTCCAGAGCTCTGCGTAATGGTGCACCCAACATATCTACTGTCCAGATCTTCTAAAACAGGTGTGATCTTGCTTCAAAAGTGTAAAAAAAAAAAGTTTAAAAATACACTCATCTAGCATTAGTATTTCTTTATTGTTATGTTAGAAAGGCGAAAACAGGCCATAATCTGTCTTAGCTGCAAAATATATATGAATCTCCTTTCTAACCTCATTCCCGACCCTGTAAGTTTTTCAGTTTTTAAGTTTTTTTAGCAGTGATTCATGGGGGTTATAGTCCTTTGTTCGCTGTTTTAATAAGGCAGAAGTTCTTAATATGTGGGTCAGTTCACCACATCAGGAATTGGTGACCAGGACAGAGCGAAAAATGGTTCAACTTCAGTATCCTAGTTAGGGAAACAGCAGTTCCTTGCCTGTTGAGAGCTGGCATTACAGCACCCAGCGGGTAACAGATACAATTCCATAGAAAACAAGGCTTCCTTAGTTCTGCCACTCAGTCACTATGTTGAAACACTAGAACATAAAGCAGTGTTTCCCATTATAGCACATCACTGATTCATGTAGACAGTAATAGTTGTTTCTGCGTTCTCTCAAATTTATTCCTTACAAATGTTATCATTCCTTTGTCATGTTAGCACCTGGTGATGATAACAACAGTTGGACTTCTATTGCACTAAACAGCCTACATTTAATTGTCTCCCAGCACTAGGCAAGACATTTTCTTTACAAAACTACAACAATTTCTCAAGCATGAGAGAACAGTTACTTATTTTGTGATATCATCAATAAAACTAGTTAACAACAGAAATAAGGGCATTTTTAGACGCACTTCAAGTATGCAGTTATCTAATTCTGCCTAAATCTCACATCCTCTTCTGAAAACCACTGTGGTAGCCAGGAAACTACATCCATAGCAACCACAGTTATGGCCCTGCAGGTCACAGAGTACCCAGAGCAATGACTCAACTGCTTTCCTGTTATGCCTGCACTCTTCAGACATATCACCATTGTCAACCTGCCACAAAATGCAGCACTACCAGAATCCAGCTCCACCAAAATCCTGCCAACCTCCAGGACCTCTGAAAGCCTTCAGAAATCTGAACATCTTTCCAAACTATAACCACTGTATAAATGGTGGGACTGATGCCTAAGAAGTCTTAAGCGTAGCCAGGAAAATGTGTTACTATGCGACAGGTTACAAGATCACGTATGACTTTTTATAGTTTGAGCTAAATCTGTCTACCGACTCCAACTTTTCACAGCTTTTCATTCCTGCTTGCCGTGTAATGCCAAAGCGACGGAAAACAGATACATCATACAACCGGCCTGTGTCTCAGCAGTAGCAGTCGCTACTGGCAATGACAGTAAGAAAGAATCGACCTTGACTTACTTACCCTAGGTCACTTTTATAAAAGTGAGCAAACACTTGTTTTTAACCCTCTAGGCTCAGTAACTAGATTCTGCAACGGACATCACGCTTTTCAAGTCTCACACCAAGTTACATACTAAGTATCTGAACTCGGTCTCGTTTACTGAGCACACAGACAGCTCTTCTTTCACACGACAACCACTGGCAAAGGAGAAGAGGTATCTCTAATTTCCCTCCTATTGTAAAAAAGAATGACAACAGTAACAACAAACTTACCTGCAGACACTTGGTGGGGCACTTACAGAGCTGTCTGTGGTTGAAGTAGGAGGTGCAGCTGTAGAAGGACAAAGACCTGAATGAGGATCCACAAATCCAGGGGCTGTTGCAGCAGTTTTGGGGAAAGAAGGAGCAGCAAGATTTGGAAGATGTGGTGTAGAGGCTGGAGACAGTGCAGCAGGAGACAGTGAAGGAAGGGATGCTAAACTGGTAGGACTATTTCGTGGTGCAACTGGTGCAGAATGTCTATGGTCCTCTTTATTAATATTGTGGAACACTTCACCTAAATTGGAGAAAAAAACGCTTGCTATAAAAAAAATTAATAAGTCTCCATTAATTAACCAAACAACCATACAAACTGCTGGATGTTCTCAGCTTCCATAAAAATCAGCAGTATTTCAACACCTTTCTATTACCAGTTCTAAACCCTAACATCAAGGTCTTTTACAAAGTTTTTATCTAGAAGTACAGAGACTGTAACTCAAGAGTAAGAACAACAGCAATTAACAAAAATCATCAAGATACATAATATTACTAAAACAAACACATATAAATCTTGATGGTTAGCTTAGTGATCTATGTTCTACTAACCTGTGTGTGAATTACAAATCCTTACCTATTGATGAAGGTCTCTTGGACGATACTTTGAATTGGTTGCTGCTTGACTGCACTGTAGTTGCTGTACAGGAGACAGAAGAAGTGGCAGAAGAGGTTGCCATGACAACTTTATTAGTTTCCATAAAGGCATCCTGGAAATTGTACAGACATTTCTTCTTTGCAGCATTCTTTTTCTCTTTGCTGTCAGTAACTGCTGTTGCTTCATTGCTAGATGTAGTAGGAAGTGCTTCAGGTCTTATTTCTGAGAATGCTGGTGCTAATATATCACTCCCTTCAATTGAAGCACATAGTAATTAATTGTCTTTATGGCATTTAGAAGTAAATATTCAATAATTCAAATGCAGACAAGCAGGGATATACTGTTAATGTTGGCTTGGTTGGATTAGTGATCCTCCCTTCCTCCCCCAAGTAACATAGCTGGAACAAAAACTGCTAAGAAGTCTCAGAGATATCACAAACCCTAACGTTACAATTTTAAAGAACGCTACTAAATGTGTGTGAACAAGTAGCAAAGATAATACAGATACCTTTATCCATTTATAACTTAAAAAAATATAATTGGACACCATTTTATGTGCTATGTATACAAGCTTCAATATCTGAAGTCAGGGTTAGCCATGCAAGAATTCTAAGCCAGAAAAACAAATCCTTCTATCAATATAATGCCATAAATCTTATCTTTACTTATTGGAAATTCCAGCTAACTACAGTAACACCTTTCTCACAATCTTGACACTAGCCATCTGTTGGAACAGCTACCTATAACTGCATTTGTAAATGGATGAGCTACCCCACAGGGAGGTTTTCTGGAGGTTTTTAATGCCTTTCCTTTTAAATATCACTGTAGTAGTTTGACAGAAGTTTGCAGCAGATCAGTCTGAAAACAGCCAAAACACAAAACCAAGCTTCCTTTTTCATCTGAGTCAAGTAAAATAAAAGAGGCATTTAAAATTTGCTATGATATGAGTGGAAAGATCTTTTTCTCTCTGTTATTTCTCTTTTACTCTTTTTCACTTTACCATTAGTATTTCCAAAGGCTTCCTGGCTTAATTTATTTTTTTTTTTTTACTAGATTTATGCCTCTGTCTTTTTGAATGACAAGGCAGTTAACTCTGTGCATTATATGAAGTACGATGTGGTACCATGTTACCAGTGCTCTTAAGACTCTGTAGAAAAAGAGCAGGCCCTTGTGGCAGAAGACCAAAAGTTATTCACATTTCCCCTTAATTCCCATTTGTTTGGAACCCTAGACTTCTGAAGACAAAAATACCTCTCCAATGACTGCAGGAGAAAAATAGTGGGCTGGTCTTTTGCCTTTAGCATCCTCTCCCCAATACGTAAGAATTTATTTTTCAATTTTCTGCCCCACTGGAGTAGAAGTAGCAGCAAATCTCTGCCAGGATCCTATCTTATAAAACCATGAGGTTGAAATCTACCATTCCTGGAAAAAAGTGCCACACTCCATTTCAAAACATAAGGCTTTTTCACTAGTCAGTGGGAGGTAGTAACAAGCCCTCACCAGAAATTGTATCGGGCAAAAATGTAGCAGGATTCCAGTTCTTGTCATTCATCATCTCTGAACCCCAAAGACTTATAAATTTAGAGCTATTCCAATCTGGAGTGCTCCCAAAACAGCTTGGATAAATATGATCTTGGAGAGATGCATTGAATACTTGATGCTTGTTTGTATGATTCTGAACTGGAGCTGGCGGTAATGCCTACAAAAAGAAAGAGTATTTTCCTCATTAATATTCTGTTTGCTTACACAGTCACTCCAACAGCAATACTCAAATCATAGTGTTTCAACTGTGAAAGGCAACATAAAAAGTGCAATAAACATTATCTCCCAAAATGATAAAAAGACTGGTTTGTTGATTTTTAATGCAGATAACATATTACACAGATTGCATGTATATGGATATACCTCATAATCACAAATACGGCTTTTAAATTCTCAGCTCATTAATACAAAAAATGCATTCTCCAAAAATACTTGGGTTAATATATACTGGTAGGCCCTCATTTTTAATTAAAAACAGTATTAGTATGAACATAGAACTTGTTAGGAAGTATTACCTTTCACAGCCCAAGCTGTCAAAACCAATTCTCTGTGACATGATAATCATTAGCACATAAGACAATTATGATAAAGGGATTACAAACACTTCAGGATTGAAAATAAGTGCAGTAGAAAAAGTAGTAACACACTTATCTGAAAACATTTTAAAGTTGATTCTATTTTTTGTTCATCTCCAAGTATTAACAGGTTCCTGACTTAAAACTTAAAAGGAAAGGAATACATGGCTTTATTTTAAGAAGCAACTGGGGAGAAAAGGGAACATGCTTGTTCTTGTTTTATAGAGGCAAATTGTTCTGGCTTACTCTATTTCTTCTGGCTGAAATTGTTTATTCACATTCTAAAAATGTAACTTTCTCCCAGAGACCTCGTGCAATGCAAGCATTACATTCAACTACTGCCACCTTTAAAAAAGCCAAGGAAAAGTGAGTTTGTTCTAATTTTGCACTAGGTCTGATGCATTGAAAAGCTATGCAGATGTAGATATGGACATTAAAACTATCAGCTGAGTCCAATGACAGTCTGAGCACTCATGGCCAAGCAACCTACTTCTATACTCAGTCTCCTTGTTCTATACCGAAGGATCTTCCCTACCTGCCTAACGGTGAAGGTGGGAGGGGCTGGAATACCCTGCATTAAAGAAAATTCTTATATATGGGTACAAAGAAACACTTGACAGGGCAGAACAGCCTATCCACAATGAACCAAGCCTGATCCAACAAGGGCTTATTAGCTCATTCATTACCAGCTCTGCTGAATTCAGCTGGTGCTTCAAAGGCAAAAGCTCCCTAAAGCTTCAGCTTCTGCATGCATCTTTCCAGCACAACATAAACACATAAATACCCAGCTGGTTCAGGAGCTGTGCCAGAGCTAATAGATCTGGCCTGCATTACAGAGCCACTCAGGGCTAGTAGCCTGCTACTCTGCATGGGGCTTCTGGTGCAGCCTTCACAGTGTGCTGCTGATGTTCTGCTACACAAAGGTCTTCTGAAAGGAAAGACAGCAGAGATCAGGGATATGGAAGCTTGAGTAGATGGGAGTAGACTGGTATAAGGGATGTAAGAGCAGCTCTGGAAGGAAGGCAGAAGGTGGGGTACAACAATTAATGGTTTCGGAAGAATGGCGGTGGGCTCTTGAGAAATGGCAGACTGGCACGCTGCAGTTACAGAAGTGGTACACTGCAACAGAGATACAGAAGGGATGCCCATAAGACAAGAAAAAAAAAGTGGATGTTAAGGACAAGAAGAGTAATAGTAATCTTAGTGAACTATTCTACTCTCCTTGCAACCAAGGGATCACTGGAGCAGGCAAAAGGGAGACAACAGGAACATTTACCTAATGACAAAGGCTTTGCCCCTTTCAGCAGCACGCACAGTTCAACTGATTTAAATAGCATGTGAAACAACACCACATTAATAGTAGGTCTCACTTTCAGCTCATACTTTTCAAAAGCTGACCCTTGGTCCCAATCCCATTCCACATACTTCTCTTCTCTACCACAACTTTTGGGTCAAAACATTTTTGCAGAATCTGCAAAAAAGCAAGGTCTCTTAAAGCACAAAACCCCTACAAGTAGACTCCTATGCCACAATTTTCTCAAAAAACCCGAACGACCAAACCAAAGCACTAACACTTTGAGCTAGAAACCTCAGGATACTATTGCCAAAATGGAATATTAAATTTTGACCTTCAACAGATACAAAACAAAGACTTAATTAGCCCTATTACACTGACTGAAGTCCCATCGCTGTTCCCACCATTCAAGACTCATTTAACTCCACATGCTTTCTAATCACAGTAAAGAAATTATCAGTCTTCTTGTCAAAAGCTACTTTTAGCTCTGCTGTATGAACCTTCCACCAGTTTTGAGCCTGTGCTGTTCCTTACCGCTCACTACTCCTCCCAAACAGACTACTGAAAACAGACCATCCTTTAAAGCAACATTCATGGTTTAATTGATTCTCAGGGATATGGTTCATACAGGTGCACAGTACTTTTCCTGGGATGAGGATACGTCAGGCTTACCTTATTGTGTGTAAAGGGGGAAGCTGTGTACAAGGTGGGGTGGATAAGGGGACGAGGCAGATGAGGAATTGTATGCAATGGTATATGTCCATGGATGTGAGGATAAAGGTGAAGTGCAGGATGTGCAGGCTTCTCAGGATTCATAAACTGGTGGCCAGCAGGCAGGCGTCCAGTTGCAAGTGCAGAGGCTGTTAGACCTGAGGCTTCTTGTTTGCAAACATGACATTCACAAGCATTTGGGCCTTGGTCAGCCTGTAAGGAGAAAAAAAAAGTCAATCTACTTAGACGATAAAATGAGCTATTTCTTCATCCTTTTTTTTTCTTAGTAATCATTAATATTATGTCATTTTTCACACATTAATTAACATTTTCACAGCACCCACAGAATTCTTTCACCTAATACCAGTGGAAAAACCTTGTAGTGAAGTAAAAGCTCTAGTGGAGATCTTTATCTTAGTTAGGAAAAGAATACCCTAAAAATTGACAGCATTTCAAACGAATCAGACACTGAACATCCACTGTCAGTGACAATGAGTGAGATACTGGTACAAATAATCAAGACCAGAAAGGAATAGGAACCTTGACAGCGTTTGATCATTCCTAGGCACTTAATTACTCCACTATAAAAAACAAAAATAAAATTGGATTATTATTTTCACAATTTTCCAAGCACATGGAAATACAGTATGTGTAGAAAGTTAGAAAGCAGTAATAAGGGTTGATCAGCTAATAAAGTTGGAAGTAGTTCTGAGCCGCATCAAGCGGAGCACTGCCAGCATGTCAAGGGAAGTGGTCTTTCCACTCTGCTCAGCATCAGTGAGACGCATCTGCAGTGCTGGGTCCAGTTCTAGGCTCCCCAGTGAGAGACAGACATGGACATGCTGCAGTGAGTCCAGTGAAGGACCATAAAGATGATCTAGGCCTTGAAGCACCTGTCATACAAGGAAAGGCTGAAAGAGCAAGGACTGTTCAGCCTCAAAACAGAAGACTCTGGAGGATCTTATCAGTGTGTGTTCCCTTACTGGGTGGTGAAGAGGAAAGTGAAGAGGACAGAGCCTGATTCCTCCCTGTGGAATCACTTTGAAAGAACAAGAGGAAATGGGCACAGACCAAAATACAGGAAACTTAATGCATTTATTTGTGAGAGTGGTTGAACACTGGAACGTGCTACCTACAGCAGTTCTGGAGCATCCATCTTTGGTGATACTCAAAACCCAACCAGACACAGTGCTGACCAACCTTCTTTAGATGACCTTGCTTTGAGCAGGAGGGCTGGGCTAAATTGTCTGCAGGTGTCCCTTCCAAACTCAACTATTCTATATTGTGTGAAGCAGACATTTCTCACTAAAAATGTCATAATCACATCAACCGTGACAAATCCAAGCCTCATTATAACCTCTTACTGATCTCAAGGTATTATTAGTCTCTGTTGTCTCAAAAGGATTCAAGACTTGGAAAGAAAGGCAGCCCAGGAAAGAGCAGCTCTGTTTCCCTCTATCAGCTCCATACTTCTTCCTGCCACTGTCAGCTGACATGTCACTGGAAGGTAATTTTATCAGAAGCAATGCCAGGCACACTTCTCAACTGCTATTTTTCCCAGCAATGCAGCAGTGCACATTTTTCCAAAAAGCAACATTTCTAGCTTTCTAGAAACGAATTGCAAGGTGGTATTCTTCTTAAACATGCCTTCCTCTCAGAATCAAGTAACACTCTTATCACTTAAAAGCATTATAGCCTTTGACACAAGTACATTTTAACTACTAAAGATTTCATAAGCCAAATGGAATTGATTTAGGTGTATAGAGAAGAAATAAACCTCTCATTAAAAAATAATTATTACCAAGAAACCAGTACTAATCTACTAATAAATGAAAGTGGAAAAAATACATCAAACAGTATGGTGAGATTCAAAATCCAATACTGACAGGCTTTTGGGCACAAAGCATGAAAAGGAATCCAAAGAGAAATAAAGATAATGAGTAAGTGAGCAACTTCAACAGAAAATGCCAAAAAATGTCACATGCACTTGAATCAGCATTACAAGGTAGATACTCAGCTCTGATTAGTAAAATCAGGCTAAAAAGAAAGTCATTAGGAGTGTCTTAGAAAATTTCTGCGAAAATTTTTTCCTTAAAGAAAATCTTAAAAGTTAAACCTGCCTTTTAATCTTGCATTTTAGTTTGCTTCCCTAAAGCAAGCAGACTTACATAATCTCTTCTGATTTTCCACAACAAATGCTGAATCTGTTCACCAGTTTCAGACTAGTTCGACAGAGGTCTCAGCCCAAGTATTAGGCCATTGTTCAGTCATACACAGAAAAAAAAACATCAGCATACTCGCTGAAAGAAAAGTAGCTTAATACTCTTAACACATGAAAAAACACTTCCAGTGGAAAGTCTTAAAGCTTCCTGATCACACAGAGGGGAACATCTAATGGGAGTTCCCGCCGGACTGTCATCTAAGCTCTCAATGGTGCCCCCTTCGATGTGGATTCTTTTGTACCAATAAGCATTCAAAGCGACAGGCACATTCTCTCTCAAAGCAGCGAGCCTGTGTTGTAGCTGCAGGGTAACTCAGATGAAAAGGCACAGTCACACAGACAGGTCCATTGGTGAACCAAACACCACTACCTACCAAACAGATACTCTGGGTAGCTTGGTGACCTTAGAGTAAGGAGCTCGATCATCTTAAACCATTAATAAACCAATCAATCAAACACCCAAAGACCAATGCCTTAAGTCATGCAATGGATTTAACTACAGAGTTTCAACAGGGAAAGGTAGTCCTCAGATATAATATTAAAAAGTGCCTGTTCACGAAGTACTCACATAATTTCCCCCCACTCCAATTAATTTCAAATAACTTAGTGTTAATATTTAACAAGACCAAACTCAGACTTCCAAGCAGAAATGCTTCTTAGTTACTGTTTCTCATTCATACAGGCAGGAATAAGCTTTGTGCCCTTTTACTGCAGCCACTTTCAACATAACTAACGTATTTCAGGTTTTGACTAAAGGAAGGTATTAGCCATGACAATACATAATCAGTAGAAAACAATTTTAGGTATGATACCTACCTACTGATAACTACTGTATATTAAAAGTTGAATATTTAATGGAAGATGTAAATGTATTACCATTCAAGCAGTAACATTTCAAAAATTAAATTTACCAGAAGGGTTGCTTTTAGATTACTATACCTGCTGACTGGGGTAAGAAGGTGGAGGACTATCCATTTTTGCTTCATCTTTCCTTAATGCCCTTTTTCCTATAGACATTTCCTCCTTTTGAGTCCCTGGTGGTTCACCGCTGCTCTCCCCATCCGCTTCTTCATCATCTGCTTCTGAGGAACTGCTACTGGTACTGCTCACCTGAGGAGACTGGACAACATGAACTCATTACCATAGGGGTGAAGGACAGGCCTTTCTCCAGCGAGTACATCCAACTGCCAGAAAAAGATACAACAGTATAAATATTGTACCTCATCTTTCAATGCCATGTTTTCACCTCCACCATTTAGTTCACTGTGAATTCCATTCATGTTGGCTACAACCTCTGCATCATCGTAATTATTCAGTGGGTAGATATCAGCAAATTTTGCTGATAATGGTGCAACATCTTCATCATCACTACCACTGAGGGGAGAAGAGGCTTCGGTAAATCACAGTGCTCAGCAATCTCAGTTATTGTGAAAACAGGTAGTACACCAAAACAAAATAAAGTTGAGGGCATCCCTCGTATAAATGTTCCAAATAGGAGTCAAAGGATTGTCTTCCAAGTTGTTTAACGGAACTTATTTTTCCAAGCAAGTGAAACCAAGCAATCTGTCCTATAATCCTACTGAATATAGCAGTTGCATGCCTGAACAACAGACTGGATTGAAAATAAGATTCTCTGCTATTTATGTGTTAAATATTTTTCCATCACTGTTTTCTGACCAAAAACCTAAGGAATTATTAATGATAGGATATAGATGACCTTTAGTTTTATGACAAAAGGCCTTATGCCAATGACACAAAGTGTGACATGGAAAAATGTAAAATACAAAATTCAAGTTTTTCCATACATCAAATGGCAAACCAGTAACAGAAAGTAGGGAAAACAGAACACATCACAGTAACTCTTAAAATTCTCAGTAGCAATTAGTTCCTAGACAAGCCCACATCTATGTGCTTTTCAGAATTGGCTCTAAAACACTTAATGATTTTTTTCCATACAGACAGCTAGCAAATGAACATGCATGTTTAATTACTCGCTCCAGGGAAATGTTTCAAAGATTGGTTAGTTCATGTTTCTACAGCAATCTAGAGCTCTTAAACTGAGCGCTTTATCTTTTTGTATTCCATGAGATACTGCGACAAAATTTAATTACATCACGGCACCGTTAGGCATATTTCAAATGTGCAATGAGGAAATAAAACACAGCAGATATTATGAGACATAAAGCAGCCCTTCCCCAAGAATCAATGGTATTTCCCTAAAAGTAGGCTTCTTACCATCAATGATACTTGGATTCAACTGATCTAGCTTCTAAAGAGACAAACTGAACAATTTTGGACATTTTAGAACCAAAACTAATGTGGTTACAGAAATTGAAAATCACACATTTGAAAACATAGAGCTAAACATATTGCCACATGATCTGCTTTCAGGCACTCCCCAAATGGGTTCAGAAACTGAAGTCCTGTTATGGAAAATTAAACCATTGATGGTAGTAGATGCAAAGGTAAACGTTTAAAAGAAGTTGAGCTTAGTGAAGTTATATTAATCAGAAACATCCAACACATCTGCACTGTCCTTGCTCATCACACCTTACTAGCACAGAACGCTAATGCCCATTTCCTTGACTGTACTGACAACAGGTATTTTCATTAGTGTTCCCACCAGCACCAAAGTCAGGATTTTTAAAATATTCCTTCAGAATATCACATTGCATAGGAGTCTGCTGGTTACCTGTACCCTAACCATGTACAGAAGCCAGCCTACCAAGCAGTTTTAACCCTTCAGAACTACGGAAGGGGCAGAAGTCTACCACCGGACCGATGCCTCAATCTGACAGTCTTGGGATCTGAATAAAAGAAAGAGGGCAGCAGACACTTCTAATAGAATAATTTTTGGTGCAAGACTTGAGTTAACACAACTTCCATCCTAAAAGCCTCCTAATAAAGGCTTCTTTGGAACTGATTCACACAAAATGACCACCCCTCAAAGAAAAGATCACCAGTTCCCTTGCTTGGTCTAAGAAAATGTCACATTTTGCAAAGATGCTCTAAACAGATCAGTATTTGACGTCCTTGTAATCTCAAAGCAGAAAAATACATACTACACACACTTCTAGCAATGCTGTTTAGTCAACATCTTCAGAAAGTTTTAGAAATGTTACAGGATTATTTATGGAGCACTGGAGTTGGGGTCTGTTAAATGCAGTACCATTATTAGGTACTTTTCTGTAGCAAAACTAGCATTACATAACAACAGTCAGCCAGTGCAACTTGTCTGCTTGAGTTCAGTTCACTACAAAAAAAAAAGGAACAGAAAAAAGAACTTACAAAGTTGGTGCAGAACCATTATCTGTGAGGATCAGTCTGGGATGTTGCTGAATTGTAATAGGCGAGCTGGAACCTGATCCTGAACTTGCTGAAGACATACTGGGTGGGCGGATCTCAGACAGATAATCCGGAGCAGAATCAATTTGTAGCGGTAACTGGTTAATGTGGATATCATCCGTTATGGGAGAATCCATGATGCCACAGGTTAAAATGTGTGAAAGGCTGCAGTCATCACAAGTACATCTGTTCAAGAATTAAGACATCAGATTTTTATGACCTTGTTTAATCAGCATTTAAAGTAACCACACCCTTTGTTCCAATAATGTGTTTCCTTTTTCCTCAAAAAATAAATTAATGATTTATTATGATTTCACATTAAAAACATCAGCTCACCTTCTTCTATAATTACAGTTGGGACAGTCAGGCATGCTCAAACGTGATGACAGCATGTGTCTCATTGTGTCTGTGAAGTTGTTCTCCCCAGCTAGTGCTTTCTTGTTATTAAGCTGAAGTAAATTATAAAGGCAGTGTTTTAGTAGCACAAGACTTTCCATTAACGATTAATATTAACAATTCAAAGGCACATCATGATTAACAAGTTATATAGAAAGGGTTCTTTGGACAAAATAAGAGCAGAATAATTCAGAAGAAATCAAAGTGTTGTTTTGGTCAGGAGTGAAAAAAGGAAGTCAAAGTTACAAACAACAAACATTCGGCACTGATACTCTTCAAAGAAAGTATGTTTCTACTACCAAATAGTAAAGTGGCCAAGTCCATCTCCTTGACTTATCTGTATGTGCATCTTGCACAATATTTCCACTGACACACTCTGAACTTGAGCAGCTCTTGTCTTGTTTCATCGTATGCAGAAATGGAGGCTGCTATAAAGTGTGGAGAGAGAATGCAAATGCACCCTTAGATTGCAAAAAAGAATTAGTCTTAATTATGTAACCACACTGGGATAGATTCAAGGAACAAAGTAGCTGCCCAAAAAAGGACTTGACTCCATTAGTGAAAAAAATACAAAAATAACCTCCATCTAGCAGCGGCCTAATCTTGAAAGCATCTAATTTCATTATATATTCTACAAACCTTAGGTTAAACAAAGAATGTTCCTAAGCTCCAGCTTCTACAGATGCCCAGACCTGATCCTTACCTAAGCAGCCATGTGCTTACAGCTCACTTAAGCCCAATTAGGATCAAGGAAAAGGAGGATTCTTCCTCAAGTCCTCTGAGAAGCCCTGTATCCCCAATGTTCTAAAGACATGGTTAACACAGGCTTATGTTCCTTACATGAAAAAGTACTTACTGTTGACTGCCTTCAGACATTGAAAATTTAAGTTTAAGTTTATTAAAATGTACCGTCATACTGTTTCTCCGGCTCATAACTAGCATTTCTTTCTGCACAGTGGTACAGGAACGATGAGGTTCCCCATCCAACCTTGACTCTAGTCAAGTCACACCATACTCTTATGGAAAGCATGATACTTGAACTTCTAGGCTACAGAGGAGAGTGCTGTGCCTTAAACAACATACAGTTTTATAATAAGGTAGGAACTTCTACTGGCCCCTCTCCAGCTAGAGCTTTAAAAAGGCAGATAGTTCTGGGCAGCCTTTTCCCCTCAAAACAGATGTAGGAGTCATCTCCAGAGTCATAAGAGGCACAAACATCTGCCCTGCTACTGTGGCTCACACTCCCCAGCTCTGCACACATGATGGAATTAGTTAAACTCTTGAACACAATATTCCCCATCATGCACATCAAGGCAGCTCCATGCTCAATGTATTGGCTGTTTTGGATCCCACTCCAAGGCATCAAAAATTCCCCTTTTATTATAAAAGAATTTGAATATCTGGTATTCAATCCTAAGACTACGGTGCTTATGCTTTTACCTTGTAGTAACTGAGATTACACACTACTACATATTCTTCCTGGATCTTACTTTTCTGCAATTTAGCTGATCAAATTTCATGCCTGGTGTAGTTGCAGAATTAGATCACAAAGAACTAGGACAATATACTACACTCGTATGTTTGCATCTTACAAATATACATGAAGCATTAGTATAACTTAGTACGGTATAAAAAAATCCTACCTGCTCTTCAATAAAACGCCTCTGTTTAAAAAATTCCCAGTCTTCCTTTAGCATGCGTTGTTTTGTTTTCATTGCCATCTAAAACACAATTTAAGGAAAACTCATTGATTTAATCATAGAAAACTTAGGCTGCTGTCAATTAGTCGATCAGTTTAATTAAACTGGCTTGCCTATACTATTTGGAAAGTACTTACATACTTACTCCATATGAAGTGTCTTTTATTTGCTAATCATTTGAGTCACTTAAAGATTTTATACTCATTTACACTATTTTTCAGTCAGATTTTTCCACTGTTATTCCTTACATTAATATTTCCTTTCACTAAAATGTTTTCATAACACTTTCAATAAAATGTGATTGGTATTAAATCCTCAACATCTCGCATCCACTAAAGTCCATTAAAATCCAGAGATACAGGACATTTGGCGAGGCCTCAACACAGGCTCAAGTGCAAGCTCTGATGTACCACCTCAAACTAACCACCCAGTCAAAGAGTCAAACAAATTAGAAATAGTCATCCACACTGACACTATTTACCACTGTTATTCCTCAATGTATTTCATGCCCGTGATTTAT
This sequence comes from Eurystomus gularis, assembly GCA_013400335.1. NCBI lineage: Eukaryota > Metazoa > Chordata > Aves > Coraciiformes > Coraciidae > Eurystomus > Eurystomus gularis. The sequence continues at coordinate 39,277 of VZZY01001317.1, forward strand.
CTGAGGCTGGAAAAATATTTTATAAATTACTCTTCCCTGAATCAGATGACCATAAATGCACATAGATCCTATCACTTTTTGTACACAATTTTTTTCCTGAATTAATCAATAAATTCACTGACAGAATGTAACAGCTTCCATGAAATTTAACACAGCCAAAAGCAAGAACAAAGCTTCTCCTGTTGTACCTTACATTTTAAGAGCACTACTTCATCAGTGAGGAAAAACAACTACCTAGGTTATTTTTTCACAGCTTTTTTCATTTACTTTAATAATAATAATAAAAATAATTTAAAAATCTACCACCTTAGAGAATATAACAAATGGCTTCATAAAGACATGTTAGTGAGCCAAAGTCTCGTAGGATATAGTGCTGGCTATCTTTTTTCTTTCTTCAAAAGCATGCCTCCAGATATTCATACCTGATCAGAAATTTAAAGTCTTGCTATTAACCTAAGTACATTATTGCTATTATCATCACCTAACTTAAAAAAAATGGAAATTCTAAGCTGGGGAGATGAAATACTTAAGTTTTAAAGTTTTGCCTAATGAACTTCTGAAACAATCATCAGTATGCAATTTTAACTATTACTGTGGATTTTTATTTCCCTTGATTCAGTGAGGCTGCATTATCACCAAAAAATGAATTTATCATGCGCATGTGTGTTTGTTGTTTGGTTTTTTTTTTAAAAAAAAAAAAACAGCACACATGTAATACTCTGGAACCATTGGTACCATGTCACAGATAAACTAAAAAGTACTGCAGACCCTGCAGCCAAGAACACTGGAAACCTCATCCTGGCTGTACCATCAGCTCCTGAGAATCCCTAAGCTATATTTAAACACAGCAACACTCACTGGTTTAGGTGCCCTGCCACCTAGCTGAATCCTCACCAAAGACAGGCACCTACATTTGCTGTATAAGAGAAGACTTTAATGCCAAAGAATGACTCTTAAAACAGCCAGTGCATTAACTGGGAGCTGCCTACTCAAGCCTGCCAAGAAACTGTCACAGAAAGCAGCATGCTTTAAGTCTTGGTACTCTTGAGTATTAATGGGAACAGGGGCTGAAGCTAAAGTTTTCCTACTTCCAACTTCACAGCCTTTCCAATACCCTGTATCAGCAAGTATCTTATGTTATTAATTCCATAAAAAAAAAAGGAAATCACTTCTCCCCTCTCCTGCTTTTCCCGAGTGAATGATTATTTATTTCACAGAGCAAAGCAGCTGTAATACAAACCACAGGATTCATGCCCAAGAATTCTGCTAGAGAGTGAAGATAAATTCAAGTGACAAAATTTAGGAAGGAAAGCTGAAGGAAAAATTTCCACTTCAGCCTTACACATCTGCAATGAACATGCTACCACTGCTACACAATGGAGAAGAGAGGTCCACTACCACCTTCTTCATTTCTCCCTTTATATTTGAGGCTAAAAAGTATTTGAGATCCATCAAAAAAGACATGCTAAAGTGAGACGAGCAAGTGAACAAGTATTTTTTCCATTCTGAAATAGATTTAATCATGAAACCAAGCCAGCAGTTTGGTCAGAACTGACACATAGCACTAGATCCCCTGTGAGCACTCTGATGTTCATACACACATCACAGGATGCTTGCTGCTTCCAAATTGTAAACTCTGTATCAAATGTGAATAGCACATGGGAGCATCCCAAATTCCATCTGTCAATCTAATCTATTTTCTAGCCTGTTTGACTAAAGATAATAAAAAGAATTCCTCTTATCACAAACTCTTAGCCCTCAATACCAGCATTTCAATTATTTATACAGCTGCCAAAAAGAAAAAAAAACAATTATACCCATACAATACTATTTTTTTTTCCTATTAAGTTGACCAGAATTGTTAAGAAAATAATAATAATAAAATCACAAATACAGAGAGACAAGCAAGAATCCCTCCCTGGGCTCCTGTGGAGCTGGGCAAAGGCATTCCTGTATTCCTTCCTTCTGTGGGAGCTAGCATCAAACAACAAGAAACACTTCCACACTAAGTACATATGACTATCTAGCCATTATTTATGGAAATGATTCCGATATATTTAGGATCTGGGTTAAATGTAGTCTTAATTCAGTGAGAAAAACAGGATCTGGAGGTACAGGCTGCACACATTTAAACTCTCCTGTATTTCAGACACCCTAAAGATCTTCCTCAGATGTTAACGTGTTGAGCACAGGTGCTGATATGAACACAACTTTATTCTAAATTGTACTGCAGTGTACACATGTGGTATAGAGGTGTACTAAGTTACATATCTGTGCATGACACAGCTGTCTCACACAGTCTTGTCAAAAAAATAAGAGTATTTATACTGCTTGCAAAAGCTCTTCACTTTTTTTCCCCCACCAAGAGCAAGTAACATAACATACTGCAGTGGAGTGCCCATTAATTATCTCTGCTGATGCCCTGTCTAAAGTTTTGGGTATAGTTCCACAGTAGATAAATGAGGACCATTCTTAATTTTTCTTCTGATGGTCTGCATTCTTTGATGCACCAGCAATAAAACCTCACCATTTTGTCAATCCGTGAGGCAGCAAATAATGACCATGCATTCACTGTCAAGATGCACAGTTTCCATAGTAGCCAGGCTGCCCGATTTCTACCTTGTTAACAAAAATATCACTGCAAATTCAGGTAAGATGGTCATATTGAACGACGCATTTTTGATCAAGAGAGTATAACCACAGGTTACAACCAACATAGGGTTTAAAGCACAATTGTGATTTTTTTTTTCTACATATAAATACAGACATAAATATCAGTATCTCCTTTAAAATATGAATGTTTAAACTTCTAGAATTGTTTCCGCTACACGCCACTTTGCAGGTTTTTTTGGTCATTTGGAAAGAAGAAGTCATCATATTAAGTTTCCCCAAATGGGAGGAGGTTTCTGTTTGCATTAGGATACAGGCTTCACCGAGCAAATAAAAAAAATGCTATGAGGCCGTACTTACAGCAGCTGCATGGTCACTTGATACAGAAAAATGCAGAAAATCAGTTCAGAGTTGATTTTCAGAAGCCTGATAGGAATGTGACTCAAAAAATTCCATCTTTTGGAAAAATAAGTGCATGCTGAGAAAGGAACTGGGCTTCCTTTCGTACTGAAGTGGCAGTACCAGAGAGCCACGACACCCCAACACCAGAAGCCACCGTGTGGCTTCTAGTAACACAAAATGCAAGATGAGATTTTGCTGAGCTGCAATCAAATATTTAGGTGCATAAAAGCAGCCAGACCAAGAGAAAACTTCGTAACTGATAGTTCACAGATGCAGCCCCCAAATACAGAATAGTCTTTATAAAACTAGAGATGTCCTGACTCCATCTTTAAAGTACTGGAAGTAATGGTAAAAGTTCACTTAAATCTTCACTACAGGAAATAGCTTCTGAAGGACAATTACAGTGTACTGTAAGATTTCAGAATGTGTTTTGTTACCTATAGAAGTAACATAGCATTACTAAATCTCAACTTGGATCTCCATATTCCTGATGCTCATGAAACTCAAGAATGCTCATGATGCTCAAGAAAAGTTCTACAAAATTCTGTATCTTCAGTTATTTCAAGACCTATTCTTTTTTCTGGTATACTCAAGATTGAAATAAACAGTATTCAAATCCTTATCCTGAGATGTTTAAAAAAAAAGTTCTTTGAACATGAGACAAAAAGCACCTGAGCAATTTCAGAAGAGTATAAACAAACACTTGCAAAATAAACAGCTCTTTTTGTGAAAATTAAGCTCTTGACAACGTAGAAGTCAGATGTGATTATTTTCTGAAACATAGCAAAGACTCAGAAGAATCAGCTGTCAGAAAATACACTTAATTTAAAAAGAACTTCAAAGGTGTCAAACATTTATATAGTGAGACTCTGGAGTGCCTATTTTGACAGCTGTACAAAGTCCATAATCACAGTAACATGCAATAGTTTTTAAAGGGGCCTCTTCCTCTGAATTTCATTTGGTGTAATTATTTTGGAAGCTTAGTGGGGTTTGTGGCATAGGTTGGTTTGTTTTGGGGTTTTTTTTGGTGATTTTTGTTGTGGTGGTTTTGTTTTTCCATTTTCCTAGTGACACCTACAAAAGAAAGTTTCAGATTACTGTGCCACGGGTAATTTACAGGTTAAAGTCATTAAAAAACGTTCAAAGACCAACAGTGGGACAATAATCTGCTTCAACAACTTGATGATGTTTCTGTACAATCACCACTACATATTGATATGTTAGCGATCTCTCCTATTCTGAAAGACTGACACCGATGAAAAAAGTTACATTTTGTTGCTTCAAAGATCTGGATAAACATACCAAACAAATTCCTCACTGGAAGCACAGTCTTGCATGGGCTGCTCTGTTTCCATGATACTTACCTGTTCATCAACATAATCATCTATTCTTTTCTGGCATTCAAGCCATGCTTCAGCAACTTGACCCATTTCCTGTTCCAGTTGATGATACCTTTGTAGCAAGGTACTATACATATCTTCACTACAGGAGTCGTGCGTTGTTCCAAGCCTAGAAGTTCAAATAGCACTGGTTACAGAAGAGATATTTCACTGAAAAAAAAATCATACTTTTAAGTTCTGCCAGCCAAAAAAAGTGTTGTTAAAGTGCAATTATTGATAAACCTAGGCCCACATAGCTGCTTATATCCCAAAACTGAATATTCTTAGTCATTTTTCAAAAAATATCCATCAACCACTTGTTACAATGTTCTGTAACCAACAATAGCGAGAACGTGGAAAGTGCAACATTTCTAGAGCTTCCTTCCCACAAACAACCAGATGTCAAACCTACTGAGCTGTATTTACTCAAATTTTTTTGCTTGATATATTTATTCTTCCAAGTTCTATTGGCTAAATACACGTTGACTATTTACTTAAGAGCTATATAGTAAAAAACAAAGCTGGAAGTTTGTTAATCAGAACTCTCACAATCAATGCCAAAAAGAAGACTAGACAAGTTGGAGTTCCAGCCAACAAAAGCGCTGTAGATGAGGCAAGTGAGATAATTTGGTTACATGCAGTTATCTACTATCACTTTAGTGGTATCAGGTCCAAAACGCATTATGCCATTCACTGTAAGGAGCCCCAGAAACAGGAGAGGGATTTACCTCTCTTTCTAGTGCTACATGTTTGTACAGCAGATTGTTTTAAAAATCTGTTAGAGCACATCATCACAATGATTCTTAAGTAAATAAGCAACTCCCAAAACCTTGACTTCAGAAATAAAAGGCAAAATTATAGTTGATAACGTGTGTTTAAAGCACATGGAATTGTAATGACCTGTAAATCGAAAGAAACTGAAACTTTTCAACATTTTTCCTACTCAGCAATTAAGAGCAAACTGGTTGGCAGTTAATTACACACAGAGGTTGTGGTGAGTCAAAGCCAGTACCAAAAAACACAATTCAAGCATCTGAAAATTTGACATTTAAAAGCACAGTTCCAGCATTTCAGGGAGGGTTGTTATAGATTTCCATTGCAACAGGATGCTAACACAGTCTAACAACTACATAGTCCTGCCTATCATCTGACAAAGATGTTCTTAATTTTAATGTGACAAGTATAATGAAGAGCCGAGCAAACAGGCAACTCAGTAAGCACTGAGTTACAGCTGTTAGCACAACTTTGCCAATAAATTCAAGTTTGTTTTATTTTGTTCTTTTTGCTCAGAACCTACAACGCAACCACTTTAGAAGGGTGCATAAGCAATTCTGCTCATTAAAAACTTGGAAAGTCCACGCTTGGTAGACTACAAAAAGCAGTTTAAAGGGATAAAGTGACTTTAGGATACAATACTTCCTCCCTGTCAGCACAGACACAATCAATTCCTGTTACTAGATCATGATTTACTACTTCTCTTGAAGCTTGTCTTTCTGGTATTATGCAATCATGTGAAATTCTGATCCCTACTGCGCTTAAGCCAATAATTTCTTCTCAGAACTGCTGCTGAGTAGTACTACTCTTTCAAGCACTAGTTGTGCCCAAGATCTTTTTAAAGTGCATTCTCAAGCTAGAAGCAAAAGAACTTCATTAAAAAAAGATTTGGATTAGCAATGCAACAGCATTTACAACTTTAGTTTTTATTGTGACACCTGAGCAAAGATGGACATGCTACTAATAAATACACTTTCACACCCTAGGCAAGTATAAAGCAGCAAATATTTCAGTCTTGTAAACAGAGGTGGAATATATTCCTGGATCGCAGTAAAAAAAGGTAATAAAAAAGCATCAGATATACATAAACCCAACAAGAATTGCTTATTTTACAGTAACTGAATCTTCCAAGGCAGACCTACTGATGCAGATCCTGTTGTACACCTGCGTACCTTGATCGGGAACCCAGAATTTTTTGTCCAACAATGCTGAACTGAAGCCAGGCACATACCCTGAACACTGTCCTATCCCATGCAGGGAAAGCAAGAGGGACAGAAAAGCCCCAGGTGTCAGTTAGTTACTTCATTACCAAGCTCCTATGAATGTAGGGGGTCTGTCAGTGGTTGCATGTAATCAAAAGCCTCTTAACCCAAGAAAGATATTTAACTGCTAAGAAACCTTTTATATGAACACCTTCACTGGGAATTACTTGTCACTCACCTATGAAAAGACTGGATTTCCTTAAATACTGATTATGAAAATACAGTCTTATGAAATGCTGTGTCTGATCTAGAAGGTCTGCTAGTTAATTAAGTCTGCCATGCTTAAATCTCCCCAAGTGAGCACCTCTTCTAGTCTGACATCTGATAAGCATCCTTGGAACTAACCACAGCACACCAACTATATATTTTGAAAAAGCTGGAGATACACTAAAGATTTAGTGATTTAAACACAGGATGAGATAAAGGGTGAGCACCCAAAACCCAAGTGAAGCTGAGATGCCAAAAGGATATTTCACATTTCTTCTCCAGGAAGAGAAAACAGTAAGGCCAATGCTCCGTAAAGGAACTCTGTCACCACCTCCTGTACAGCATGCAAACGATTCTCTACTAACCAAATGATCAGGGGACTAAGCTGATCCCTGCTTCCCCATGTGAGGCCTCTTTGATGGAACATTCCTCCCCTAATTCCCAATGAAAGTCAGATTATCCGCCAGAAAAATTTCTCAGGGAAGGCTACCTAGTTCTTGTACTTCAAGATCCAGAGAACTCAAGAGGAAAACCCTGCGAGTCCATGAAAACAGACGTGATCTATGTTTACCAAAGAAAACCAAGACACACACTACATGAACCAGAAACCATGGAACAAGAGGCTTGTGTTGGACTTCTGAAAATGCTCATGTCAATCAAACTAGGCAAACCCCTAGTTTATGTGAAACACGCTTAAAGCTGTCTAATGAACACAGCAGTACTGGAAAAGAAATTCCTGCAGGATGAGATTCTGACTTCAGCATATTTAAGCCTTGAAGGTAGCTGTCACTACAGTGAAGTTCTGCAGAGAAACCTTCTGCTGCCCAGACTTCAGTTGCAGCAGCACTTGAGAATAACAGGGAAATGACAACAAACACCAATGGCTTTGTTAAGAAATGACCACAAGCTTCACTAAGACCATTCTCAGCTCTGCAGATGAAGGCAATATAAACAGTCTCGATGTAGCCAGGGTTGCTGGATGCAGTGTCAGTGGTACTGCGAAATCAAACAGGTCACTGGGAAAATACGTGACCGAACAATATGCTATTGAACAGAGCAACAAAATTATCTACCTGGAGAGTAGGAAAAAAACCCCCAAACTATGACAAACAGAAACCCAGCTTTCAGTACCAACCCAGTTTCATGTAAACCAACTAGACAGGTTACTTTGAGGACCTTTGACTTCTTGCTGAGCCTGGTGACAATTAAGCTTTCTTGCTTTCCTTTCTAGTATCTACTAGCAAAAGAAGAACTCATCAGAAATGTCTTTATTCACTGTGAGCAACATCTCCTGTGACAGATTTAATCAAATTGCTTTTGTACCATGGAAAAACACTCAAGACAATATCTTTAAAACACATGTACACAGAGCATAAATGTCCCTTCATCAGAAATGAGATTGAGAAGTCGACATGAACCATCCATGACTGTACTTGAAAAATGTTTGTAATTAGGATAAAATTTTCTGTGAATTAATACCTCATCCCTAAAAACCCAAATGCTTTGTAGGTACCCAAACTACAAGCAGAGCAACCTTGCTAACAAATATACATTCTAAAGCCCCAGGAAACAGAATACACCATCAGACCTACAAGCACATAGCAAGGAATTGTGTTTATTTTGCTTTCTTCAGTGGAAAGATTGCTTAAAACTCCAAATTGTTTTTTGTGTACTGTGGGAAGTATGAAGCCATTGAGGATTTAATTCATTTGTAAAGCTGTAAAGACAATAGCAATGCCTGCTGTAAACTACTACTCCGTCACACGTCAGCATTGTCAGAGTGCTGTCATTTTACAACGTAACTTAGAAGCAAGCACATGAGGGTAGTAATTCAGACCAGCAAGTTATGGCAGCAGCCTGCTCAATCAACAATACTGTTTTCAAGACAAATCATCAAGGATTTTTAGTGATTAAACTGCAGAAGCAGCAGAGAATTTTTCTCTTTTTTAAATACTGTGGTTACAAACGTGGGTTTTCCTTTCTCCTTTAAATTACAAAAGAAAAGTTAAACTCTACCTTAGATGTGACACCAATGTTGGCAAGCTATTCTGCAAGAGTGGCTCAGAAAATACCAGATTTTCAAAAAGATGCTTATTGTGCAATTCCCATGTCACCTGAAATTTCTTCAAATGTTCATTTTCCTAAAACAAAAGAACAACCAGAAATAAGCTGGGGTTAGAAAAATGACAACAACAAATTTCTGAGGCAAAAATTTAAATCTAGTTTCCAACCTACAGGCTGGATTTATCCAGCTCAGATCTTACCCAGTTTTAATACCCAGAAACTCAGAATTTAAGTAATTCTTTATGACTTAAACCACAGCTTCATTCCTTGGTTTGTTTTTCTTTTTGTTTGTTTGGGTTTTTTTGTTCTTTTTGTTTGTATTGCAATGGATTAGGAAAAAAAAAGAAGCAGTGTGTTGTTGAAAACTTCCATTGATTTCGGCAATGAAAGATGTGTTTTATGATCCAAACTGGTTATTTTCAAGTTTTCTTGTCAAACAATTGTCTATCTCTGATTATTTTCTTTGAATTTTTCTGGTAACAGACACATCTGTGATGGCAAGCTATAATCTTTATCCCAAATTGACACAAATCCAGTAAACAGTTCTCTCCAAGTACAGATTCAAACCTAAAGTTTTCTCAGCAGACAAGAGAGCAACAGCTTATATATCTAGTAAGCAGAATGTTTTCCTATATGATATTATTTTACATATTTTATATTACGTATTTGTATGCAATTTCAAGGCCTAAAACTTAAATCTATAATTATAAAAATAAAAGAATCAAAGACAGGTATCATACTTTTTCAAGTCAATAAGTTTTCCCACATAGAGCCAGCAGTACACAGGTTTTCTACACCAGGACTCCCTCACAGAGCAAAATTAAATGCAGCTGCTCTGACTACCAGCTCAGCAAGTGAGCCCTATGCACTATAACCCAGAGTACCCAAAAATAACAGAATGCTCTGGAATTTCAAGGTTTTCTGAAGCATAGTGGGTGAAAAAACAAATATGCATTTATATCAGAGCTAAACACAAGACTGAGTATTCAAAAAAAGATTTAATTTTGGAGTTTTATTATCATTTAAGAAGGGGTGGGTGGTGGTTTGGTTTTTTTCAAGTTGCATAGTCACATGTACCCTTTCACTTGGAATATTATGTTTTCAAAATATTTAAAAGTTTCTATAAATCACTAATAATTTCTCAAGAGTCAACATTGAGAAAGGTTGATTTCCTAAGCAATTTCCATATTCTGCTGTGAACAACACAATCAACACTTCTCTACAAAATCCTGTAGATCAGACTGTGCAGATTATGACATTTCTCACAAAGAAATACCAGGTAAATCTTCCCTTCCAGTCTGCTACACTGTGTGCTTGAGGGCTCTTCTGTACCGACCACAGTCTTTGCAGCTTGCTCTCAAGATAATCTGTCATTTCCTGGTGGGGCACAAGGTTTTATTTCCCGCTCGTGAACTTTGCTACTTAGCTGGATTCCTTTGAAAGGAATCATAACTTCATTGAGAAGTTAGTTCCTCACAGGAGGAGGTTTAAGGCATTATAGTTTGAACTTTAAAAGAAAGGCTGCATAAGCTTAGAGATCTTGACTGTTGTTTATGTACTTCAACTGAAAAGATTCCTTCTATAATGCACTGGTATCTTGAGAGAAAACAACCAGGTGCACTGAAAGGGCTAGTGACCCTACTACCTGTACTGAAAGCTGTGATATACTACTCCATTTTAATAAAGAATTTATTTAATAAATCCAAGAAATGTATGATGAGGTAGTATTCTATATCCTCACATTTAGTTTCTGAATGTCACAGCTTAGTAGGAAGAAGTTTTCGGTACTTACTGGGCTGCATAAGGAAAAGGACAAGAGAAGCCTGGGGTATTTTGTGTTTTCTTACACTTTGTTTTTTTAGTAAGGGAATAAAAACTTTATTTTACTTTGCATTGTCAGAAAAGGAGTAAATTAGGAAGTTCAAGCATCTCCTGTCTCTTCACGGTCATTACCTCAATCTCCCACACTTCCTAAATTGTCACGACTACTAGTTCACAGCAATAACCAGAGGGAAAAATATTAAAAGATTATTTTATGATCAGCTATGTAGTACTGGCACTAATGGGTTCATTACTGGCAGATCTACTTTGAGAAAGCTAACATCTGTACTGTAATCCATCTGCTCTTTGGCTGAACAAATCTCTAAATTCTGATGCAAATCAACCTGAAGAGCAAACTTCTCTCAAGCACCTTGTTAGAGACTTGATGACTATTAAAAGCAGCCAATAAACCGGAGATGGCAGTGACCTCATGTCTGTCTCTAAGTAATAAAGCTGGGGAAGACAACACAGACAACAGCAAATACAGAGCACCGACTACAAAAAAAGCATCAGATATGCTCAAGTTCCTGAACAGAAACATCCACCCACTTTGCCATTTCAATTTTACTACCAGCCCTACCTCAGTGATGACACTGTGCTTCCCCTCCATTTTACGTCCTTCTCACCTGTGGCCATCTAAGCCTTGTTACTGCCCATTCTTTCCCTCTGTTTATATACCTAGACTGTCGCTTTCAGCAACCGGCAATAAAACTCAAGTTTACCAGCTTATCCACTTTTTTTCTTGTGCAAAGTTTACCCAAGAAAAGGGATGCACAAGAATAAGGGCTTAACAAAAGATGTACAGGAAAGGATTATTAACAAAACAGGATTTACAACCTTCTCAGCCCTAAAACAAATAGAATGACAGAGTTAGTTTACTGTATTACTCACTCACAATGGACAGTTACTCAAGAGTTCAGCCGATTGCTCATTTCCTACCTGACAATATAATCCCAAGTCTAATATCAAAATCAGTTGACAAAACAAGCACTTAAGAAAGAACAAGAACTTTACAAATAATAAATAGCATAGCAGATTAATTCTGAGGAGAGAGATCACCTTGCAAGTAGCCATTCTTGCTCACAAGGCAAAAGAAAAACTGAACATCAAAACAGTCTAAGTTAGTGTTACACAGAAAAGTTTGAGTCCTTTAAACATGGTTGTCGAGAGACCATAAAATACTAACAGAGAAGCGTTTCACACATTTTTCAAAGGCATTACTTTAACTTTAGTAGATCTGCTTCAAGATTAGTTGAAGAATAAGCAAACAGCATCCCACCTTTCCCTTTACAAACAAATATAACTTCATCAATTCCCTGTAAGAGATGCCCAATCTACATTTCTGAAGAACTACATTTGCATTTTCAGAATCTGTCTCCAAGCGTGCACAAAGAAAAACTCTTCCATTTTCCAAACCACAGAAGACACTTTCAATAGCCCTGAACAGCTCTGCTAGCATTATCTCTAGGAAGCAGAAGCATATAGGTTATTTCTTCCATCTTACCAGAGTAACCAGAAAGGCGCTGATTGTACCCGCTGCCTGGCAGAGCGCACTGTATTCTTCAAGTAGGAGCGAGATGAACTGATGTGCCTGTGGTGGTCCTTGTATTGCTAACGTTGATGCAACCTTAGATCCCAGGGACAAGTGTCTGAGCAGACGAACCTTCATTTCGAGCACATACTCTCTAGCTTGCTGCTCCAACCGTTGGTAAAGCTGGTATGGATCTCTTTCACAAAGCCTGTGTTTTTAGAATATTTGTGACCAAGAAAAAAAATAATGCATGTAATAAGCAATTTTCACTTTCCTAGAAGTATTTACTAGTTGCCATTATTGTCATCAAAAAGAAACAATAGCTAGAGTTTACAGAACTACCTTAAATCTGGGAGAACGCAGTCCAGTTCCCTACTTTTACACTGTGGAACTGAGCTCCTGTGCAGCTTTAGGACTAGGATGCTTGCACACCTGAGGAACAAATTAATTTAGGACCTCAGTATTTCACATCAAATTGTGAGCTAAAAAAACCAACCTTTACTCAATTTCCATATAATCCTACAGACAGCTAGATTCTTCAGACAAGGTTCTTTACAACTTCTCCATGTTCTTACATACAATCCCAATAATTGTCCCAGTTAGAACAGACAGATCTGGGCCAGATAAATATCCTGTAGGACAGACATTTACTTCAAGCCATTGAAGGAGGTTGACTTGTTGAGCAACCACAACACGCCTAACACAACTTGGTGATTGCTTTGGGGGACCCTTCTGTTGCTGACCTGAGCTGAAAGAAGACATTTCATACAATTACTAACCTTTTAAGACAACTCATTCATGAAACTCCTTCTCACCTTCACTGATAGTTTCTTAACCTAACGCGGATTTTCTGTACAAGGACATTTTTTGCATCTTTTACTAGAGCTGTGCCACTGCATAGCAGAGGTGCGGGATTCATAGGGCCACAAAGAACATCCTTCAAGGAACGTGACTTAGGGCACACTGTGGAGGTGCCTGACTGCAACCACTAAAAATAACTGTGTGGGGTTTTTTGTGGGGGGGTTTCTGGGTTTTTTTTTTTGTTTGTTCGGGGGTTTAGGCTGGTTTTTGTTGTTGGTTTGGTTTGTTTTTTATGAGTTTGGGGGTTTTTGTTTGGTTTTTGGTTTTTTACATCTTGAATAGGGACCAGGAATTGGGACTCCTCTGTCCTTGGGAAGTACACCAACAGGGAAGCTCCAGAACTATACTGGCCTCTATACACTTTATTCAGCCACTCAATACCTCCAGGACTTCTCACTAAGCCACAGCTTCAAAGAGGGTCGGGGCTTCCTGCTAAAGACAGCATACAGCTAGGTCTAAACTCTCCTGCAAGTGAGACATGGGTTTTAACCACCTCACACAGAAGAACACTGAACATAATGGCTGCTCTGAAGCATTTTAGAGGGAAATTCTACTATTTAAAGTCCTGTGCACAGAGTTTAAGCACTTGCCTCAGGTTTTTACAGTGCAGGGAGGCAGAGGGGAAGAAGAGAAAGATAAGCACTTAAGAGTTAGATGAATACAAGTCTGCTGCTATCTAGTCCCTGCTCTTCCCTCATCACTCACAATAAAGTACTATCATGTTCCCATAAAGTGCTCCAGCACACAATAGGGACAGTACTTGGCAGCACTACCTACTTGAAAATAAGACCAGACAGTCCATTTCTGGCCAGCTGTGTCTAACAGAGCTGAGCACGGAATGTGAAATTTCTGCCTTTTAAACATACATTTACTTAGCTACAGCATCATCTTTGGCACACTACCTACATGGTTTGATTGGGGTTTTTTATTTTCACACTTTCAATGCCTATATTGACTAATTTAAAATATTTTCCATGACATTAGCACCACAGACTGGTCACACTGGTGTCTGCTCAAACATAGTATCCTAATTTTATTTCATGCTTTGAGACAGTAAGGAGCTCGAGTGGAAAACAATCATATTGACATTTAATGTTTCCTTCTTTGAGACCCTGTTTTTGCCTCTGTATTTTAATAATCTCTCATAAGGGAATAGGTAAATCAGAACTCCCAAGTACCTAAGAAAGGTACACAGTATGTGTTCTCATTTCTAAACGTTCTCAATTAAAGAAACTGCATAAAAATCAACATCATTTCAGCTGTGATTCAGTTTTAATCACCTACACACTATGCAACATTTAAGCAACTTTGATTTCAAAACCTATGTTGCACACTTTGATCGCTCAAAGTGTGACTAATAAGGAAGCATACTATATTACTCTATATTTACACAACTCCTTCAAAACCAAGCACTCCATTTTTATATAACAGAAATGCAACAAGCTTATTTATCTGTTAAGGCTGATTCAGGAGTATAGTCATATCAAGAGCAATGCTTAGATAACGATATTCTTTCCATAGTTCCTTGCTAGAATTTAGCTTCAACTAAAAACTCCACCTAAGAACTACATTTCGTCAAGCTAATCAGATCTTAATATGTTAAGCACGTACAGACTCAAGGAGCGCAACTATTCCTTGACCACACATTCAGTTAGCCAGCAACTGAGGGGAACCTCCTGGAGCACCTTTAGGACAGCCACAGTATTCTCAAAATGGAAAAAACCACAACTCTCATTAAACGCATCTTCAACTTCACACCTAGAAAAGCTACAGAAATTTTACACTTCTGAAATGGGTAAGAAGTTCTCAGAATCCCCTTCATCTAGTGACCAATGGCCAGGTTTTTTTTGTTTGGCTGGTTTTTTTTGTTGTTGTTGTTTTTAAAGTCTTTTCTAGCTGTTACAATTATAGTAAGATGCAAGCACTATTACAACTCAGGTTAGTTCAACAAGGTAAGAATTTCATGTGGGGCAATTCAAACTAAACAGTATCTTAACAACAACCATCTCAAGGTCTTCTGAAGAGGAAGATTTTGGGACCCTTCCATAATTACACATTCCTATTGCAAACAGTATCCAAATTTAACAGCTTCCTATGCATACAATCTATCATTTAAAGATTCTGTATGAAATAGAATTGACTGTTTAACTTTTCATTCTAGTGGAGAGGCACTCGTTCCAAGCAACCAGAGTTAGATGGTAAATAATGTTCTATTAAAAATATTCTGAACTACTTAAAGATTATTCTTTTTAAATCTTCTTAGCAATTAATAGGTATTTTTTGAAGTGCTATACCTATCCACCAGCTCTTTCATTCCTTCTTTATCTGGTACCAAAGACTGGTCTTGGTCATCTGCCAAGGGGGTCCCAGCTTGGCGGTATATACACCGAACCATGTATCGTACTTCTGACCAGTAATTTTGAAGCTGCTGAGGTTCACGTTCAGGCTCCGCTGAATTTTCTCTGTAAATGACAAAAACGATTACTCCCCATTTGTACATTCCATAGGTACATTGATTCCTGCTTTCTGAATATGCACTTCAGGAAAAACAACGTACATCTGAAAATGTCTAAAATAATGTACACGCCTAAAAGTATAAAAACAGACAAAAGCTGCCATCCATATAAGTCACTGGTATTGTCAGACAGCCTGGTTAAAGAGTTTAAATACAGGCCAACAAATAAGCTACAACACTGCCGACATCCTGACCACCAGCACCGTGCTGTTGAGTTTGAATCCAGTTCTTACCTGCGCTCGTTACAGGCCTCACAGTTACATGCTATGTCTGAAGGAGAGGAATTGTTGAGATCTGCAGCAGGCACTGTCTGTGCAGCAACCGTTATCCTTCCTCCTCCTACAGATTCCTGCTGCGATCCACTATTTCCAAGAGGCATGTGCAAAAGGAAATCTTGGCTCTGAAAGGAAAAAACACAGGTAGCTTTCAGTTCGTAACATAGAAGTCTGAAATGTTGATAGGCATGCAAATATTAACCTGGCAATTCTTAGTGGTGAATGTATTTTGGGAAGACACTCAACTAGGATACAAAGAATTTACCTTCAATGAGTCTAATAACTGCAAGATATGGACTGAGAAAACCAATGATTCAAACAGAGTTTCATTTCTAATAACCATAGTATGTTGGTTGCAACGACCACCTTTATGTACTCCAGCATAAACAATGAACGAAGCTCAAGGAAGGCTCGCGTCATCCATGATTAATCATAAACTAGTAATACTGCCAAATACAGGCTGAAGAGGTATGGTTGACTTCTGTAGTTCAACAATCTCTTCTAGCAAAAAGCATAAAATCTTAGTTTATAACAACCAGACATATTACTACATAATAACGGATGTTAGAAAGCTGCTGTCCTTGGGAACGGATGCTATCTCCTGCTCAGTATTAGCAGATGGCACAAACCTCTCTCCCAAGGCGGCTGTCATTCTGGAGAGTTTCTCTCCCCTCTCTGTATTCCAGCCCCTGTACAGACCATCCTTCCCTCACGCATCCTCCCCAGGTTGCCACCAGCTTTCTGTAGCACCGGGCAGACCCCTCCCACACTGAAGGGGTTTTTTTGTGTTTCACAGGATGCATAAAGGTCAGGACAAACGTGCACGGATTTGCTGCCAACAGCAAGGCCAGCTACTGGGGATGGTGCTGAGGGACACCAGGCTAGGTAATGAGAGCAACAGCAACCTGAGCACAGGATCATCTACAGCAAACCACTTGTACTCCAGCTTGCAGTGACTGGTAACAGATTTTTTTCTTAGATGATTTTCATGTTTTTTCCAGCTAGTTTCTCTAATTTGACTAACCACCTAATCCAGTTAGGTGTTTATGTCAAGCTTCCCAACTTGGAAAACACTTTTGCTGTTTGCTTTTAAAAATTTTTCTTTAAATAAGAAAACACCAAAATTTTGCCAAAATGTTGCCAAATTAAAAACACTGCCATTTTTTATTTCATCTGGAGTATCTATAACTTAACAAAACATTTAGGAAGCAACTCCTGCCTTCCTTGCACTTGTGTGATACTCACTTTCTTTATTAGTTCATTAAACATAGCTTAATTATGTCAAAAATTTTGACTCAACTGAAAAATAATGTGCTTCAGCCTTGCTGTGTTTTGAACTCTCTAGGATGTGTTTACTGGCAGACTCAAAGTTTAATTCCCTTAGATGTAATCTCTTTTGATTAATTTTAGTAACCCTAGTTAACAGCAAGAATATCAGTAAACACTAGTTGTATGCAAGTAATACATGCTTAAATTCTCCTTACAAAAGACTATGTTAACTGTGTTTTTAACATGAATTTAACAACATCTGTTACACAAAGACAATCTTTCTTCACACTGATTTGTTTACTGAAATAAAAAACTATGTGGATGTGCACAGTTTGTTAGCAGCTCTCTACAAGGAAATATCAGCTGGAATCTATAATGCTTCCAATTATCAGAAGAGCGGCTTCCCAGATGAGTTGAGAGGATCTGGTTCTGCAGTATAGCACCTTTGTTTACTCCTAGTGGGGTTCTGCTGGACTTGCCAATGAATAGTTTTTATATCTTTCTGCTACACTGAACACAACTCTTAAGTGAGGTTGAAGTCTTTCTTGAAAACGTTTTAACACTTTATTTTGAAAATAATCACAACTTGAAATATTAGCACCAGGTACTGAATCAGTGTTTTCACTGCGACAACAAAGAATAAGACATTGTTATAGGTATACTATGCAAAGTTGTGCTTCTTTATCAAGAAAAAAAACACAAGAAAGACAAGACAACAGGAGATACATGCAGGAAGGTGGCAGTGCAAGTGCAGTGACTCTAGAACCCTACTGAAAGAACAAGGAAAACCCAGATAGTCTACCTCCCAAAGAAGGGAAGTACACATGAGCAGAGAGAAAATAGAAAAAAAAGCATAATGATCAAAGTTGCATTGACAAGAGTGGAAGAAACAGAATTTATGTAAAGGAGAAAGAGATGAAGTACGGGATCCGAAAAATAGAAGGGCAAAACAACAGCAAGAAACAAATCCAAGCCTTGCTCTACTCAAAAACCCAGAATTCTGAAACCAACTGAAAACCTCCTAAAACACTTTGAAAGCTTTTACGGTTTAAGGGGTTCCAAAGCATAAAGTAGCACCCAGCCCATAGTAACATCTCTCCTTAGTCTGCTCAAGTACTTCAACTTACCACAAGAGATTGCTCTATTGTAGCATGCCTCTCCTCCTTTTCCACTGTCCGGCGACAGTCTGGACACACCCACAGTGGGAGATGCAGCATATTGTTTGCTTTTGGAGATGTGGAAAGTGCTGTTTTGCTAGAATTTTTTATTCCGCTCTCTGAAAGCGAAGTATCTTTTCGTTCACTTCTACAAAGAAGGCAATGCTCGCCAGTTGTGTATGGTGCCCTTTGGCCCAAGCCAAAGGTAAACGGTGTCTACAAATAAATGTTTTGACAGATAATTGGTTATTCACAGACTATGTACCCAAAAATATTATTCTGAGATTTTTTAAAAATATACAGAATTTAACAGTCATAATTAAGTGGTATTTGGAGTATCCCCAAATCAAACACAGCAGTCTTAATATCCACAAGGCAAACAATTCTGACTATGAATATGCTCACATTCTAAAAGTAATGTTTTTGAGGAGCATGGACCCCAGCCCTCCCCTCTAAAATAATTCAGCCTAGGTGCAATAATCTAGTAAGTAAAAAGAGATAGTACAATTCCTTTTATTTTTGTTATTCTTACAGATAAAAAGGAAAATAACTGCTCTTTGAAGTTCTGTGTCACCTTATTCTTTAATACCAGCTGAAACAAAGACACTTACATCTGAGCTTGTCACAGAATAAAAATTGAACTCTGTTTTAACAAAACCAGACCAATCAGTAAGGTCTTGAAATCCAGTATGAGCTATTGAACAAAGTAGATTTGCCAGCTTATGAGGACAGAGGTAGTTCAAAACCCAGTTTCTCTTCCAAGATGTTACTGTGCATGAAATTGTGGTTCAGCCATGAGATGGTGATCATTCAAGACTGATACTCAAAAACATGTCAAGCAGCACAAGCCAAACAGAACCCAACTTTACAAGACAAGAAAAGTTATAATGAATGGAACAAAACATCTTGTAATGGCAGAATCACAGATTTGTCTGATTATATTACAGCAACTAGCTCTGCCTTAATTAGAATTAGAAACATCTTCTATGTAAGCTTCTAAATAGTTAAATAGTTAAAGGAAAAGCAAAATTTAAATAAGTCCTTCAAGCATTGCTCTAGATACTGCTCCAATCTCAACACTAACAAAACACTGCTTTAGAGATCTTATAGGGCTGAACTGGGCAAGCACAGCTGAAAACTTCTTTAGGGCAAAGGACTAGATTCAAGCTATAACACAGTTCACGAACTCTCTTCTTGTCTTCACAGCAATAACCAATCAATTCCCTGCTGGTGACATCTAAAGAAAAACAGCACAGCATCACAAATTCTGATTTTTGTGTTCTTTGCATTTGTAAAGCTGACAGACTCAGCAATATAGAAAAACTGAGAATTCTAGACATTAAAAACAAGACACACTGAATTCATCTCCACAAGCATCTTCTTATCTTTCAGAAAGCCACAAGGAAGAACACAACTTTTCCAGGTGTCTACTGCAGGTTTTCAGGAATCATACTCGTAAGGGAAGCCTCTGCCTCTTGAAAGGCTGGGAACAACCATCCCCTTACTGGCTCTACAAGCATGAACAGATTTCTCAAATTAGACATTCCTCTTGGCTGACCTGTGCTCAACTGCAGATCTTATTAATGTCTAAAGCCCCTGCATGCAAGAGGCCATGGTTGCTCATCCCCTTAGTGCTGAAAGTTGCCTTGTTAAATTTTTGGAAGCCAGATTAAGTCTCTGTTGGACTGATGATGACATCTTTATAGCTATTGCCGGCAAATCCTTATGAAGATCATCTGCAGGACATCTCCCAACAAGCACGAAAAGCAGAGGACAAAAATGTAAAAGTTCAGCAGTTAAGACAACCTGACAATTACTCTTTTGCAAAAGTAAGGGTCATGGCAAACATATCCCAGACATGCTGCAAGGTCTTCTAGAAGTTAAGACTCGTGTGTCATTTGCTTGAAGTTGCACCTTGATCATTAAAAAAAGCCATGGCAGATACAGCAGGAACAACAATGCTAATTCCGGCCAATTCACAGACTCAGTAAAACCCTAACAATCTTCCAGCTGGGTCCATGTTCACAATGGATTTGAAGTCCAAATGAAAGCACATGGTTCCCAGAGCATGATGCAAATCAACTGCTAAGAATAAAAATTTCTAAGAAAACTGACAGTTAGAACCTTGACAAAATCTAGACCGTAGCCACCTCAGATTTCTGCTATAGCTCTGTCATGCTACAATGAAGCTATGAATTGCAGTTTCTTATTTATTTAAAAGATGATGAATGCAGTGACTGTTCATGTGACCATTTCAAAAGCAGCAGTAAACTCTTCCTGGGTAAGATGAGCTTGGAATTAGGTCACACATACATTTGTTAATGTCTTCAGCCTAATCAGAGCAGAGTGTAGACTTTGAGAGAAGCAAGTTATTTTTCCACTAGTCAAACTTCAAAAAAATGTGTGATGCATCTCTGCAAGAAAACACCCAGTCTCACTTCTTCTCTGAAACATGTTCAGATACAACATTCATAAATGAAAGCTGGAAGTAGGACAAGCCAGAAATAACTGCATCTCCGCTATGTGTTTAGATTTATTTCCAAGAATAACTTTATTACCACAGAACTGTATAGTTGTGTTTTT
>VZZY01001317.1:60024-75261 GCA_013400335.1 Eurystomus gularis
TTTTTTTTTTACACCTATGTCCAATTTCAAGCTTATTATAATAAATTTTGACTTCAGAAATAGTAGCTTTCACTGCTTTTTAAAGCTTGATTAGGGAAGTCATCAGAAACCAACTTCAGTTAGCCAAGTGACAATCTCAAGCAGAAATCTTTTTGAAGATTTTTCTCTAGTACATTTAATTCTGTTCAATTACTTTGCCTGTGAGTAATTAATTCTGCTAGCATACACACCAACAAAATTTGGCTGTACATACCTGGGAGACACCTGTGAACTCTGATCCAACAGAATTGTCTGTAAACTGTGTACCATTTAGCGAAACCTGAAAAAAATTAGTAGTAAACACCAGTTACATTAGTTCAGTTTAATGCTAAAAGAGCATTAAAAGAATAAAATGAAACAGCAAAACCTTCTCCTGCATCTGAGGGCTGATATAACAGCTTTTGCAACTTGAATGATTGACTACAGAGATGGCAAGCCCCTCTTCCTTTGTAATAAACATTCTACAGATGCAGAATCCTTACAATTTACATATTTTACACTTTTGCACTGTAGCTGTTTTATTAGCCACTCTGAGATGAAAGAATTGATACAGGAAAAAAGACAAGTCATAAGCAAAATTAGATATTTTCTTCTGTATTTGATGGTTTGCATCTAACTTTTAAACTTCTACTGTGAATTGAGACTATTACCAAAGATTCTTGCATTTTGAAAGTGGAATAGAATACTGCTTAGAAAAATACGCAGTGTTAACCAGGGATGTTCTTCCCTAGCAAGCCTCAGAATTGCATTCGGCTATTCTGCTGCAGCAGCCTTCTTCCTGCCCCAGGTTACAAATCACACAGAAACCTCTCTGAGTTCTCTTCTATACCTTGCTTCTCCACAAGTGTTGGAAGAGACTACACTAGATATCAATGAAGCGCCTTTCACAAGCCCCAAGTGTTTTCACACAGCATTATTCGATGATACTAAAACAAAGGCTGCAGACTATCATCACTGACTTGAGTTTGTAGAGCCCTACATCACACTGCCTTGAGGAATAAGGCATTTGATTTAAAAAAGAAAAAAGAGAGAGAGAAAATAAAGTCAGTCCTTTCACATGGTTTTGCTAATCTCTCTTCCTCTCCACTTTTCCACCCACTATTGCCTGACATCAATGTGAAAAAGAGTGAAAAAGAGCCTGTGTCACATAGGAAACCCCAAATTTTGTGTGTTGTCTTTACACAGTTCAGAAAATATTTTTGCCCTGCTACCAAATCAGAAACTCAGACTGTAGCCTCCTCCAGTACAAAGGAGCATCCTGCAGTTTAACACATGCACACAATTTCCAAATGCTTGGCTTAGATCGCCAGTGAGATTACTGCAACAGCAAAGGAGAAGATAAAATACAATCTTCGAATCATTACTAGAGAAAATATAAATACGGAACCACACAACTTCAATTAAACATCCTATGCTAACTTTCAAGAGCAGGTATTTAAGAAAAAATCCTCATATGCAAGTGAAGCATCTCAGGTCTAAAACCATGGGAGCAAAAGTGCTGATGTGGAACTAGTTCCCTGTTTTCACTCAGTCATTTTCCAAAAAGTGGAAAAAAGGTCTTTTGAATTAAAGAAAGTCTTCTTTGCCAAGAAAAGAAATTCTCCGGTACTGAAAGTCCACTGGTTATTGGCATGCATATACATTCAAGAACAAAGCAACCAGTAAGAAAGTTTAGAATGAAATTGCCATCTGCAGCTAAACTATTATTTCAAGAAAATTCAAAAGAATACAAGTTTATCCCAAACCATTACCTATTAAGGGAGTACATTTACATTCAAGACAGTGACAACGAGAAATGCATGAGCCATCACATCTAAACATGCAGATGTTTAGTGACCAAGCCCAAGGCAGTCAGAAATGTTACAAAAGCAAAGACAAAACCAGTGGGAGGTTTCTGTTATCCGCTAAATGTCACAGGCTGCCACGACAAAATACTGAACATCAGCAGTGACTGCTTCATGGAATGAGTTGTCATGCTACTAACAAAAGAAAAGGCATCTTTTTCTCCTAACCACTGTGCAGAATTTGGCTCAAAATACTAGTGTAAACCCCCCAGAATTTAGTATTGACTTAAATAGTTGCAGGAGGAACAACCATCAAGTAATTTAAAGAATGGAATCAGACAAATAGGAGGAAACTTAAAGAAAATCATAGACAGACTTGGCTGTAGGCAATGGGATTTACAACATTTTATGTGAGGCTTAGAGAAAATAAGTATATAAAACACCAACAAGAAAAAAAATAAACGACTCAAGTGGGGGTAAATAACAACATGAGAGGAGAGGAGATGGCTAAACAGCATATTAGGGAAAACATTAGAAGAATCCTGTAGAAGTTGTCCAAATAGGGCTCAAACAATAGCAAGCTAAAAACAGAAAGAAAAAAATACAGTAAGACAGTCTCACAAATAATTTAAGGGAGTGAGAAAAAAAGTACAAAAACTACAACTAAATCCTTTTTCAAGTCACACGAGTAGCAAGGAGCAGTATGTAGCCTCTCAGGATCTGTAAGGCTAAAGTTAAAAAATAGCTGTATTAAATGCTTCGACAAGCCAAGGTCATGGCAGAAACACCAGATTTATTTTTTGCATCTTCATCATGTTCACTGTAGAGAAGTTTAAAGATACTCTCCCAGTGAAAGGCTTCTTCATGGAAGACACATTAGAGGGTCTGTCTCAAAGCAAAGTACTGCTAGGAAAAGAGTATGGAGCAAATGGACAACTCAAAAATTAGCAAACCACCACCAAGAGCAGATGACATGCAGCCAAGAATCCTGAAGAAGCTCAAGGACATCACAGTTGCACTAATAATTTCAGTATGTTAATGCCTGCTTTATATTTCACCTGTACTAGAGGAGCAGAAGACTTTTTTCATATTTATTTATTAAGCTTTCAGGGGAGATGTGTTAAAGTGCAGTTATCTTAAGTCTGTAGCAAGAAAGCATGTGAGATGACAAAGTTAACTAATAGCACTAAATTCTTCATGTTACTAAAGAGACTGGAGAATAGCAGAAGGACCTTACAAGATCTAGTTACTGGGCCATATGTTGACAGATAGAATTCTGTGTGCAGAGCTTTAAAGCAGAAGTGATAAGCTAGACAGCTGTCACTTCTGGACAATTCTAACTAAAGAATACTTATTTTTTCAGTCCTGACTATTCTTTTTAATGATTTTGCAGTTTTTTGTTTTAAAAACCTATTTTGTTAAGGTAAGTACCAGAAGGAAGGCTGACGTGGATCAGGAACATGGGAGTCTCTGCATGCACTCTTCACCATAACGGAAAGTGGCGAGGGGGGCAGGGGGTGGGATAAGAAAAAACCCACAACTTACTATTCTTTCTATAGATGTTATTTACAATGAGAATGATATATAGAAATACTGTTTATCTTGCAAGCTACTGTCACACTAACTTACCCTCTCTAAAAATCTTAATTTTCTGGAGCATAAGGAATACACCATCTTGATATAGTGTAATTTGTACCATAAAGTATGAAGAAAGTGAGAATCACAGCCTAGGCAATAGTCCTTAATCTCACCTGAATGGCCTTGCAGAACCAGTTGAGCAATTCGAACACAAGCACTCAAAGACTGTCATCATTTCCTCTAATAGCTTGGCACTATGAAAATCAGCCCTTTAGTGGGCTGGGTGACGTATTACTAGATAACACACTTCCATCTCCCTTGCAGTTGAAGCCTGGTGAAGTCACACAAACATCATGAGAGAGAGAGCAATGCAACATCTCAGGAGAGCTCAGGAGAAAAAAAGCACAGCAACAAAATATAGATTTGACTCATCATCGCCAAACCTTAAACAGTTCAACAGAAAAGTGATGCTCAAAAAAAGTGCAGGATTTAATCAAATTTCTCCCGGCGGAAAACAGCTTGAAAACATTGCACTGATTCTCAGGTGCATTAGGAAGGCCAGACTAGAAAACGTTACCAAGAGACAATTAAGGCTTCACTATTCTACAAAGTCCTAATATAACAAAATATTCCATACCCCTTAAATAA
The DNA here is from genome assembly GCA_013400335.1 of Eurystomus gularis. Taxonomy (NCBI): domain Eukaryota; kingdom Metazoa; phylum Chordata; class Aves; order Coraciiformes; family Coraciidae; genus Eurystomus; species Eurystomus gularis. Next base: position 64,074 of record VZZY01001317.1, read on the forward strand.
ATTCCCTTACTTTTATATAGAAAGGTGAAAGTAAGTTTGTTGAAACATCTGAAACACCATATTTTCTCTCAGTGTCTGAGTAACATTAACAAAAGGTACCGCACTTAACCCTGGCTAACCCCTCTCTGCCCCAAACCCATCAATATATCTTGGTTACGCCACTCGCCCTCCTGCCTATAGTTTTTATGGCAAAACCCTTTTGCCACAGCTGTTCTGTGCTAAGCCCGCTCTCAGGCGCTTCCAGTCAGCAAGCACACTGTGACACCACTCTGCAGCTTCACATGGCAGCTCTGCCTCACTTCCCACCGCTGTCACCCTACGCCGTTTGGGAGGCAGCAGTCTCAAGTCACACTCGCTGCTGAAGACCTCCCTCCCTACAGCCCGAGTGAAGCTCTGACTTGGGTGCTCTCCAGTCACAGGCTGAGCTGTTCCTCTCCTCTCCCAGGCAGAGCTAAATTGGTCACAAAACTGCTGTTGGCAGATGAGTGACACTTATGGAATCCTAAGTGATTTTCAGATATGAAGAAAGATTTTTTATGCCTTCAATTCAAAAGACAGGGAACTAACTGATTTCAGTAAGTGAAAAATTAAGGATTCTTCCTCCCTAACCCCAGCTGATGTAAGGATAAGCCATTCTGCAAGTCAAATGCATGGATGAGGAAAAAGAATGATGTAAATGCATGAGAGAGGTTCAACAGCAGGTAGCAAACAATCTGATGCAGGATATCTCTGGACTGGTAAGACCTAGAAAGGCACATGGGAGAATTTTTCACACACACACACAATAGTTCTCTTCTCCATTCCTCTAGAACCAAGCACATCAGACAGCAGCATGCTGGTCACATCTCTAGCATGGCAAGGTTTTGGGGTTTATTTGCTTTAAATATTGATCCTGAGCATTGTCAGTAGCGACCAGAATCTCTGCAGAAGGTATATTACAGCACTAAAGAGATATTACAATGTAAAACCAGCAGTAAACTATCAACGCTTACCCTTAATCCATTTTTAAGTCCACATTATAGCTAGTTAACACATGGCACAGCTCAGTTTTTCAAAGGAAGAGCAACCTGAAACAGACCTACTTGGCAGCATCATCACTCTTGCCAATGTGATTTTATGTATTTCAACATACTGATTATTTGTCATCTGCTCTACTTTAAGAAATCCATGAACGCTTTTTAAAGCACTGCAACTACCCATCTGAGAGACCAAGCAAAGTACTGTCTGGTTGTCTTTGCTACACTCTGGAGAGATCAGCTCTATGCACCATAAAAAAAAAGCAAACAAAACAAGAACAAACATACCCACCAAAATACCATAAGTCCTGCAACATATCAACTACTGTAAAAAGAAAGCAAAACAAGGCATATGCCTAAAAAAGCAGAAAATTACTTGCACTACAAAAATCAGTCTATTCTATGATTTTTTAATGGAAGTAGTTGCTGTTAAGGGTGGTCTAACGCTGAAAGAAATGGTCCAGTGAGGTCCTGGGATCAGATGAATGATCATCCAGAACTACATTCAGGAATCCTCTCAGAGAGAATGCCCACATTACTGCTATAGCTACATGCATATTTATGGTCAATATCGACAGGGCCAGGAAGTGCAGAAGTCTCCTCTGACACAGCACACCCAGCGAGGGTTGGCTGGGCTGGCTCAAGGTGACTAATGGGCCCTGACCATGGTCATGGAAGCCTGACACCAAAGCGGCAGGTGAACAGGAAATTTTTCAAGTCAAGGCAAGATGGAAGTCTAAAGATTTATTACTTTTTCATTGTTAAATAACCCCCAAAACTACTAGAGGTTTTGCAGTAAGAAGACATGTCCTTTAGAAAAGCATACTAAAATACTATTTTGAAAAAAGATTAAACAAAAGAGTTTTCTTATAGCACTGGAGTATGGATAATGCAAAAGTCTACAAGCCCAACAACGGGCAGGAAAATCATCAGCAACACGCAACACATTTCATTGGCACAGCAACACTCAAGAAACTCAAGTAGCTACCAGTTTATTATTATTGTTTTAGAGAGAAAAAATATATATATTTTGACATCATACAAAATGTAACTCCAAAGAGCTTTCAAACAGTAGTCGGGCAATTGATAGATGTTTGATTGGCAACAGTGGAAAGTTTGGAGGTCCTTACTTCCAAACAGTCATGGTTAAGTGTGATGCAGTAATTAAACATGCCTTTGAGGTAGGGGGGTGTGGGGTGTATACGAATAAAGACCACCAAATAGTTTTATTAACTATAACAATCGAAGATGAACAAACTACCATAGTACTCCTCCCTGATTTAGAAGAGCTGCTTAAGAAACCGATATTACAAACATTTAAATTTTTAATGTGATAATCCCACATCCCTAGTGACACCCAACAGAATGCAGTGATATTAACACACACTTGCTTGCCAGGGAGTCTCAGTATTATAGGACAGACAATGACAGAAAAAGTGATTACTGATTAGCTGCAAACGCTACCAGCGGGGAAAGTTGTGAAGATTTCCTGCACAAAAAGATCCTTGTTTTCAGTAAGGATGCTGAAGCAGCAAATAGAAACCAGAGAAAAGACAAGGCTGTAATAATTAAAATATCCATATTAAGGCAGCCGGCACTTCATCTGGCCAATTAATTTGTTTTGCAGACTATTAATCCATTTTACCAAGCACACTACTCCGGGCACTAATACTCACTAACACCTAAGTCACCCTTTCCCAGTCCAGCCTGCATTATTCTAGTATAGTCCACACTCTCAAGACTGGAAAACTTTAATGAAGAAAAACATACCTATAACCAAGTCAGCGATGCAAGAAGTCAGTCCCCTGGTACTCCTTTAAAAAGCTACTGGACTACATGCAATTTCAGAGAACCTTTACATCTTTATGTCATTTATCAGAGATATCAACAACCAAAGGCTGCAGAAGAACAGGCATTCTAAGGAGTGTCACAAGGCTTTTGTGTCTCTTGATATGCGAAATTTGAAATACAAAAATCGGAAAATTACTCCCAAATATAGATAAACTATGTTTTAGATTTGAAATAATTAAGTAGCAGGAGAAAGAAGTTGCTAGAAGTTGAACAACAGCCAAGAGTAAAGCACTTGTGAGAAACCTAGCAGCGGCTCCAGATGGCAGAGAGCACCACACATCAATACAGCTAACGTGCCGACTCAACCCTCGCTTATGTTCATATCTAATATATGGCACATTTCTGTTCAGTAGATACTGTACTTAATGGAAATCAGTAACATCATACCAGAGCGCTCAGGCAAATATATAACCCTACCATACTGTTCTGAAGTCAAAATAAGCCAAAACGCCACTTGACAGCTAAGGAGCTAAGCTTGACACGATTGCACACCCCCCTCCTGGTCACAGAACGTGTTTGTGAAGCAGAGTTGGTGCCGAACACCATGTTAGCTGTGAAATAGATGAACTAGATATTATAACCAACAGTGTGTTACTACAACTCTTTTGTGTACGGTCTTGCACATATACATTTGGAGAGGGCAGGCTGGAAATCTTGTGACTGCAAAGCACACTAGCCCATCATGTCACGCTCCCTCCATCATGCTTAGCCAGCGGGGATTATGTACTCAAGGGCTAACCACAGGAAACAACCTTGGAAGGGGGAAGGAGGAAGAGAGACTATGCTGCCACTAGGAGAAGATAATTCATCTAACTGGAGAATTCACACTTGTTTTGTTTGTCAGGACAAGCAAAAGGTAGGAAAATGTTGAGCGGATAGCACCAGCTCAATTACAAACCCAAATACTTGTCCAAGGAGCTAACCAGACTGTTGTGAAGTAGGTCACTCATTTAGCCCCCCAAATGGTGAAATATGGTAAATCTACTAAATGTTTTTAAGATGTATTTGGCAGTAGACAGTTGTCATTAATTCAAAATCGGGAGCAAAATGGTTTCTATCCCTTTTGACTTGTGCTACTACTGCTAAAATACAGTTTCTGATATCCCAGGTAAATCCTTCTCTCACCAATATAATTAGTTCTCTTGTTTATCATTTTCTTCATTAATCATATACAATCAACATTATGAGACTTCAATAATTTTAGTGGCACTTCTATTGCAATCTTAATCTTTTTTATGTAGTAACATTGACACCCTAAAGCATCTTCTTTATTAAGTAAAATCACACCATTACAGAATTTGACTAACCTGCAAGACAGGTTCTCGGAAGGTTTCCCTTCAACAAGTCATAGTATTGTAACTTATCACTTGGACTTAAGTAAACACAGCACTTCATTTCCATAGCTTAGTAAAAAGCTATTCCTAAAAAAAAAAAAGTCAAACAAGCTGACAAGCTGAGGGTGGGGAGGCTTAATCTAGAAAGCTCAAATCTACCTCGCACATGGATAACAGAGGAAGTTTACTATGAATGACTCAAAACCCCAACAAAAGTATTCTTCTCCCCACACCCCCAAGATCTCAAAGCTAATTTGCTTCTTTTCTAGTACTGAAATCCCTTAGGACCTTTAATACTAAGTCAAAATGTCAAAGGAGTTTTCAACAGAAACCAAAATTATTTCAAAGGAAATACTTTTTCCAGTAGAAGCCTGTATCATTAGGGATGTTCAATCTAAGGAGAGGAATTATAAAAAACATAAGTAGTAGGCATATACTAGACTTGTTAAAAAAGACCAATACTTTCTGGTTTAGCAAGTGTTAAGAGTGTGGTTGGGGGTGGGTGGAGAGGCTGTCCCCATCTCACCCATTTTGGAAGTACCCTAAAACAACACCAAGATGTCAAGCCTATACTACCTCCTGCTAAAACTCAAGTCTAAGTTACTTGGCCAACAAGATCCTGCACCAAAGAATTTTTAGATGATGTAACTATTTGCAGGCCCATCACAGGGGCAGTGAGAGGATGGGGTAAGTCACCTATACACAGCCCTGTAGAAGGCATAATATTAGTAGACCTTTTTTCCCTGCCATGGTTTGGAAAAGCACTGGTCATGCACTGTTAGCATATGCTTGATCAAATACATAGATAACTTTAAGAAGTCAGTGCAAAAAGTATACACAACCAAAAGTTTACTTTATTTGCAGTACGACCAGACACACATAAAAGCCTCAAATATAGAGCAGGGAGGAGGGAAATTGGACAGCACTGTACCATGAATGCAGAATGGGAAGAAAACCAGTCTTCCTTTTAATTCTAGTTCTTGAAGGACTCAGGTCCTCTGAAAATAGGTAAAAGCAACACTTCTGGTGGATTCACACTGAACTAATTATTCACTTGCCGCATCTTTTTTTCCATTGGGTCCTCAGAGCCAAGATATGACAATTCTACTCTAGCACAGCAATCAGAACACACCAAAGTCTAAACAGCTACTTAAATTCGAAACCACAAACCCGTCAAAGCTTGACTGACAAAAAGCTATAATCAGAAACACAGCCACCTTAAAAAAATGAGCTACACTGCAAATAAAGTTGCCTAAAACTATCCTAGGAAAGTTTTTTCACCAGTACCTCAAAAAGACAACTCTGAAGTAGTACTTTCCAATGAATGTGGATATTGTTATTCTGTAGCAAGGTTTAAGGGAGAACCTCCCATAGTTTGTGCCCTTCCTCCCATGCATTCTTCAATAGCACACTCAATTTTTCTATTAGCTGGATCAACCTAAAATACATCCTCCAGGAAATGAGCACCTGTTAGGAAATAAGGAGTTCACAGGTTATAGTGCCGCAATATGAAAAGGTAGCACACACCAAAAAAAGCTATGATCTCTACAGGAGCTAGGAAGCGTTCATAAACCAAAATTTTTAAAAAATAAAACTCCAATTTGTATCCCATTACCAGACAGAATGACCTACAATCGCTTAACCTTTTAACTGGAAGTTCAAGCAAGGTTATCCTTAAAGAAGGGGTTTTTCACCAACTTAGTTTTATTAAACAAGGACAAATTACTTCCTTGGACACCAATTTGAACAATGCAGAATTTATTCATTCCACGAAACTTACAGATTCATTTCTACCTCAATCACTGCAATAAAACCCTCCTTTTCTTTTAAGAAAAAGTCTGATGCAACAACAAATCAGTATCAAATAATACTCTAAGCAGAAAAAAAGGAAATACACAGTTGCTTTGAAGAATGAAGTGCCAGACACTACCAAAAGTCCTTATGTGCTCCACCACTAAAAACCAATCTATATAAGCTGTACCTAAGAAAAATATCTAAGCACTGCCTCACACACGATCTCATGAAATTTCTATTAGCAAATGCCAAAGATCTCCCTGAATTAATTCCCCTTTGGGTGCTTTTTCCAGAAGATATGATCTAGCATAATCCCTATTTAAAGACTGCAAGCAGCAAATCATCTAAAACAGAATTCATCTGGGCTCAGAATCAATTAGCAAATTTTATTATTTCTGTTTACTCTCCATCATAACTTTTTCTTCTGTTATGTATTCAGATGCTTCTATCTGATGAGCCATTTGTTCCCTATCTTCTGAGAGACTGGAAAGTGCTAGAAAACAGGAAGTCAGGAACCCAGACAATTAGCATGATCCTTCCTACTAGGTAGCCACAAGAACTGATATTCAGGAAGAAATCCCTGCCGGATACCACATAACCTCCCTGCTCCTCCATCTGATACCATTGTGCAGAGATTCAAGGCCCATACTAGTCTTGGGTTTGGTTGGTTTTTGGTTTTGTTTTTTGTTTTGTTTTTTTTTTGCACACAAAATAAAAAAATTTATAGCACAGGCCATCAGCACAGCCACCCCAAAGGTCCATCTATCTAGATAAGTCACATGAAATTTGGCAACACTTGAGGGAATACTGTTTGTTTGTAGCATATGAGCAAATACCGGCTTTCCTCAATCAGCTGAGAGCTCTTATTATCCCTTTTCAAAGTCATTCTATCCTCTGGAAGCTTTATTGGTAAAATTTTGTGTTGGCTTGGAAGAAAATGTGAAAAGCTTACAGCATTACCATAACTCCCTGTAACCCATCAGCAATACACCCATTTACAATTAGCAGCTGAAGATTTTCCAGGACAAAAAGCTGGAAGATCCACAGCATCTAGGAACAAAAATACTCCTGTTGCATTCGAAAGCTAACAAGCTGAAGTCGCTCTTCCTTTTTGCAAAGCGGTAAACACTGGATGCAGTGCTACCCCAGCCCTGAAGGGAACACTCCTCAGCAGGCCCCATGGCCCTGCACACACACGTCCTCCAAGACGACATGCGCTTCCAAGCAACGGTTTCTAATGCCGCAGTGAACCTACACTGACTGAAGTCTCCGGTGGTTAATGGTTAATTGCTTTCCAGCAGAGAAGGATCACTACAGAAGAAAGCAACAGATCTCTGATGCCATGAGAAGCGCCTATGCTTGCAAGTCCCATCTTGTCATTTTATCTTCCTCTGAACCTAAAACCATCTGTCTCATGTTATAAAAAACGGAAAGTATCAGAATCAGTTTATACCATGCCTAAATCTATGAATACATACTAGAAAAATATCTATCATCTACCATACTAAAATTCACACTGTATTGCAATAAATGAAAGATATTGCCCTTGGAGGGGAAAAAAGAAAAGCTGCACTTTTATCTAACTGTCAAACTTCACTTTGTAAACTACGGCATCTCTGTTTGTACAAATGGGCAGCCCCTGCTGAAAACCCATTTCCTCAGAGCATCATAAATAGACGAAAAATTCACTTCCAAAAAAAAAATTTATATTCCATGAAGTACAAACGAAATCTTTTGGTCATCAAAAATAGTAATTAAAATACATATCTAGATTTAAGATTAAGGGAGGGACCAAGTTAAAATGAGATGTAGCCCAGAAATGTTACAACCTACTTAGCATACTAAAGCAATGACACTTCAGCAAAGAAGCTGACAAGAAGAATCTAAGCTCTGTAAGTAAAAAAAAAATGAAGTACAAACGAGAAAGCTGCAAACCATGACATAAGCTTGTACTCATCTTTTTTGTAATTATATCTTCACAAAAAAATGTTTTTAAACAGAACAAAACCCAAACTACACTAAATATGAGGCTCTCAAATGGTGTGTAACCAAGAAGATACAGCATGCCTACACTTGTGCAACCAATTCCTTGGCTAAATAAGACCATTTATTCCAGTTAAAGCTAGCAGCAACTAATATGCTTATCTTGTTTGTGTTTCACATTGCATTGATCTGAGGTACTGCACCTAAATTGAAAAATGTTACTGGAAATTGGTTATTTAAGAAGTAAAGAAGCATATTTAATGATTTGTACTGATAATTCTGTAACTTTCTCCCTTTATTCTTAATCAAGTAATTGCTTGTACTTTACATTTCTGTCAGAAATTTTCAATTCCCAGTTCCAAATCAATAAATTTCACATCTTAAAGGGACATTAAAAAAAAAAGTCAGAGACACTGACAAGTGTCTTGTGCTCTATTTGCAGCTGAACATCCTTCCTGCAGTTAATTCTCTGTCAAGATCTGGAAGCCAATGGGGAGAAAGATCGGGTTATACCAATGGCTTACGCTCATCCCTGACACTGTGAAAAGGAAACATGATTCCAAGATGCATCACACTGCTTTCAAGAGACACTGCAAAGTATTAGTGCTTCTTCATAGCCCTCTGGAGAAGGCCTCATTTGGTCAACCACCTTCAAGAAAACTAACTGGAATAGACACGGTGACAGCCAAACAGGGTCATCAGCAAGAGGCCTGGTGCGTTTAGCTTAGCAAAGCAATGAAGTTCTCTCTGTGAATGCACGTGGGGTGGGTGGAAGACAAGAATTAAACTGAGGACAAGGAAAGCAGGGTAAAATGTCCTGGAATACGCTAAGACTGAAGTAAAAGACTATCAGTCACAGCATGACAGATGCGAAGCAGAACTGAATGTAGGGATAGTGAAAAATCTATTTCAAATGAAGTTGTATCAGTTAATGAAAGGCATTTGATGGTATTTCTACAGATAGGCAGTACAAAAACCCCTGCCCAGATCTCTTCCTGTTTTTATCACCATTCACGTGAAACAGCTTTGCAGTTGCCTAAATATATTTGCAACTCAATTGTAATATATGAGCTGTCTTTGTCTTCTGGGTGGTTTGGGTTTTTTTTAAATTCTATTTGCAGAAGAAGAGATGAAGGGAAATTTGCCTACAGTAGTTTTCATAAGGCTCTTGTCTACCGTTCAAAAAATGCATTGAAAATAAAAAAACCCTTAGTATTTTTAATTGTGTGTAAACGTATGGTCAATTTGCAAAATAAATCAAACTTGAAAACCTGAAACCAAACTAAATTTAATATTAAGCCATAAGGGCAGGGGGTGGAAATTATGTCTTTTACTGGTTGAAGTATAGTAATTAATTATATTTAAAGAGTTTTCTGCACAGCATTAAATGCTATTCCCTAGTTAACAAATGAAACAGTAGCAGGTATGCAAAGTAACAATTAATTTAAGCACAGACAAGCATAGACGTGAGTGAAAAAGGAATTGGGTCTATAATAATCAGATGTGCACCCACCAAGAACCCAGGCTCTCCAGGGGAAAAAAGGGAGGAAAAGAGATTTAGTTTTAATTACACACATCAAATTCTCTAGGAGCACATATCTCACATGCAATACTTCCCTTCTTTGCAGCCAAATATGACACAGCAGAACAGAGACAATCCACCTCCTACCAGGATTATGCCTTTCCTGTACTAGAAAAATGCTAAACGTTTTTTCCAGCAATTATGCAGCCACATGTACTAATAAAAAAATACCAGAAGCTAATAATGAAGATGATTCAAGCATTTCTTTTCCCCAGTACAATGGCCAAAAGCATTCTGAGCAAGTAGTTAAAAGGCCCCTAAATTCTCTTAGCTAGCCCTGACAGGTAACAACCATGCACATACTTTTTTTTTCCTAGTAGCAGTTGTTAGAGATTTAATCTGTTGTTTATACTTCAACTCAAACAGAAATATGTAAAGTTAATAGGATTATGCAAAACAAAAAACCCCCAAATGAGCCAGCACTTTTCCCATAAACAGTAAGAAGCATTCATCCAAAGGCAAGTTTAAGATGTGTAAAGACAACATTTAGGAATTAACTACTTGACTATGTAGCTTCAATGATACAACTGTAGATGCTCTACTCTTAGCATCACGTTACAAGAAAATGACCTCACCTAGTAACTGATGAAGTGTCAAACATACTCGCTCTTGACAGCAAAATCTCCTAAAGTATTATGTAAAGCCAAGCATGGAGAGAGCATTTTCAGAAGGATCCACCAAATAGAGTTTCTAAAACTAGCCATGTTTTTCCCATCACAGAGAAATAGAACTGTCTGGCAAATTGCATATGCTGTGCTCGGACATGAGACAGCCAATACAAGGCAGAAAAATAATTCTCAAGTTCTAAGCCCCTTCAATTCTGCAAAAAAATCTGCATCAATAAAAAGCAGAGTCCTAGTTTAATAGCTAGACTTAAGAGCAATCAGCAAAATTCCAGGAGAAGATGCAGCAAGTAAGCTTTAACATCAGGACTGCATTCAAAGGTTACATTTCTAACAAATCACTACAAAGTTAATAAAACCACAAGTTCAGCTAATATCCATAGCAGACTACCTCAGTTCTTGCACTTCATTATCCCCAAACTGCCCAGCTCTTGATGTCCACCATACACATCATGTATTAAATTTCTTATAGCCACATGAAACACACCACTGAAACACACCACATGGTGGGCTTCAACTACCACTGAGGGGGGACCAGAAATTTACTGAATTAACTGAGGAAATATGCAAAGCTTGAAGTCCTTTGACCCAAACATCTGATTTACTGCTGCAACTTAAGTGAAGATCAGAGAGTCCAGGAGAGTCTACTCAGCTCACCAGAAGGCAGGGGTGTCAGCAGCAGGAAGCCAGCTCTGCTCCCAACACACATGAGCAGAATAACAAAGGAAAGCAGCATCTCTGAAACTAATCTCAGATGTTCCCTGACCCAAAGTTGTGAGGGCTATATTTGGATAGTGAGCCAAACCTAAGCTCTGAACTGCATTTGTAGGAGCAGTTGCTTATATTTTCCTATACTGAGGAAGATCAAAAGAAAAATATCCAGTGCAGTAAATTCTTCATTACAGATTGTCTTAGAAAGTAGTTTTGGGGGGGGTTGAGTGTGGGTTTTGTTTCTTGTTGTGGTTTTCTTTTGTTTGGTTGGGTTGTTGTTTTTTGTTTTTTTTT
>VZZY01001317.1:75305-91076 GCA_013400335.1 Eurystomus gularis
GCATTAGGGAGAAGCAGGAGGCAGTTGAGCTGAGACACTGTGATTGTGATGTCTTTAAGGTAATCTACGAAGAGAGTGCCAAAGCCAAACAGCTACATCAGAAAAAGAAACAGAATCAGATGTCTGCTGGCCCTACCCACGGCTGCATACTGCTCCAGCTGTTCTCTGCCTCCTTCAAACCCAAGAAAACCAAAGCGGTTGTCGTCTGGAGCAACTCCTAAGAGGAGCAGAAATCACATACACCACAGCTAACCAACAGGCAGACACACACCACCTTGAAGGTATCACAGAAAGCTGTTCAATGTTCATTCATCACACCCACTACTGTTCATGGCTGCTTATCTACATGGGTACTAGTTATACTGCTAACAATGACCAAGAATGAAGAAGCAGCTCCCCGTCAGCCTTTCATAACCTTAATTAATCAAACAAAGAAACAAGCAACCAATCCATTAGTCTTAGAGGTATGCATACTAATGTATGAAGCATAAGAAAAGAAGCTAGAATTCTCTGAATGTGATCAAGATTATGATATACTCCATAAGAGTCCACTCCCAGCTGGAATACTAACAGAATAGGGTCAGTTCATAGAAAAAAAACCAAACAAAGCAAAACCAAACAAAAAAATCCAAGTTCCCAGGAGTGTTATGCCCTATATCTAAAGGATCTATATGTAACAAAGGCAAAGAGAGTTATCTTGCAAGTCTACAAACACTAAAAGTACGAAAGCACATGAGTGCTATCAAGCTGCAAGTTTATTACAGACCTTCAGAAATGGTGGGCAACAGATGATACCTTTTCTGAGCAGGTGTAAGAGTGAAGAAAAGCGTAGGACTTCTTGTTACAAGGCAATACTAAGAACCCAGGCACCTACTGGTAATGGAACACAGTAGAACTTCAGTGAGAGTTCAAGGAACTTAATTTTTAAAAACAGAAAGCAACCAAGACTCTTCCTTTAGCTGTAGCCTGCAAGAAAGAAGTGGTTGACAGTAAACAATGAAAGACAGTTTCATTGGAAGTAAATTGTCAAGTCAGTGGTTACTGAAGAGGGAAAGGAAGTAAGAACAGCAAGAAACAGATTTAACATCACTAAACAGCTCACAGAAGGCAAGAAAGAGCTAATTCTCAAGTGACACAATCGATACAAACAAATTTGAGAAAACCAAACACGGCTAGAGACTAGAAAACATAGCAAGGAAATGACTCAGAAAAGGCACACAGAAAGGGAATAACAAGCCTCACAGTGACAAGAGAACACAGGGGACAAAATCGAAAAGGCTAAAGACACAAAATAAAATAATTATCACAAAACCACTTGAGGCTACTAAGCAACCATTCTCTTATTAGTAGTGTACTGGTAGAAATTGTTCATTACTGAAGAGGGAAAATGGACTAAGGAAGAAAAAGTCCTCACTAGAGGATCAACCACAAGCAGGTGACTAGCACAATTAGCAAAAATAAATGGGAAAAAATACGCACCCAGTGTGGCCTATTATTGGAAATAGCCATACTTCATTTTTTTTGTCCAAGTTGGCTAGATCTGATAACATCCAACCAAGTTCCTCTGAGCCAATTCAAAATCAGTAATCCTATCTCTGAAAATTCATGGAGGATGCCTGAGATATCAGAAGCTTAGAAAACAGTGAAATAGATTAACCCTTTTTCTAAAGCAAATAACCTCACCCCTCAACAACAAACAAACAAAAAACCCAAACCAAAATCCACAAAAAAAACCAAAACAAAACCAGAGGGAGATAAAAGGGATGGAAGTGCAGAAATATCGGAGGAATGATATTGGCTTGTCTTTAGTTCCCAGAAAAGTTAGTCAAATATATTCAAACAAGTCTTTATAAGCACTTAAATGGTACAGGCAGGAGGAAGAACCAGCCTGGTTTTGTCAAAAACAAGCCATGTCAAACAAGTACAACTTTCTTCCATGGCACTGTTACACAGGGCAGAAAGAATAAATGTCAGGATTCACTTGATTAATGTTTGCGACAGTCTTATTACTGTGGCTTTCTCATTGCCAAACTAAAGAGTAAGATCTTGATAGAACTACCATGAATCTCCAAATAGGCATAGGTGACTATAAGCAAGAGGACTCAACAAGGTCAGACTGCTGGAGAAAAGCTAATGCTACCTTGGGATGTATAGCTTATGTGACACATGACATAATCGCCACACCTAATACTGCTCCAGTAAGTCTCAGAGGGACAAGTGTAACTCATTCTGAACACAGGTCTTCAAGCCAGACAGGAACAGCTGGAGAAAAACCACAGGAGAACAACTATCAGATGCAGACATTACCTGCCAGGAAATGCTGAAAGACCTGGGAACGCCAACCTTACAGCTCAGAATACTGAGGGGAGGAAGAGTCAGTTCTTTGTATCCACAGCAAGCAGAACAACCAATAAAACGTTCACACTGCAGCAAGGAAGATGTCTACACAACAAAAAATTAACAGCAAAGTACTTAAAGACAAAGGCTGCTTGGTGAGGTTGTGGAGTCTCCATTAACGAGGTCATTTTAAAAGCAGGTTAGACGAACAAGTGGCAGAAATATAATCGGTGCTGTCTCCACTGTGGCAGAAGATGGATAAATGAATGAAATAGAGGGAATGAAACTAAGTCAAGATTTTACAGCACTGATAAGAGATTCTGGAATAGTAAATGTAGCTCTTGTATCAAACTTAAGGAGTTAGAAGTGCAGAAGGAACCAAAGAACTACCAGAGAGCTAACACACACACTTTGAATAACTGAGGGTCAAACAGTTTTGATTATGAAAAGGAAGCTGAGGTGTAATTCTGTTACACTAAACCAGTACCTTCCCAAGACTGAAACACCATATTCTAATGGACTCTTTAACAAGAACAAACTCCAAACCCACACCAAGAACCGAGGCCTATTCAGCAAGGATACCTTTGTAACAGAATGAAATTAAGAGTAGGTGTTTCAGTAAGATTGTAGCCAAGCATTTTTTTTTGCACAGAGTGAGCAGCTATTTTAGACTAGCAGCAACTTGGCTAGCACCAGATTTATAGAGGTAAAGCAAGCATAGTTAAATTAGCATGGTTATAAGCAGTACTCCAAGAGATTGTTGCTTGGATTTGTCTGCTTCTTAGAGTGCAATTACAAAAAACAACACCACCACCACCAAAGAACCCAAACCCCCAAATCAAACAAAAAAAAACCTTACAAGATGTTGAACTGTATTTTTCAGAGATATTACCCATTTTTTAATATGTATCAAGGTAGATAATTACCTATACTGTTGCCCATTAATTTTTAAAAGAAGATTAAAAAGCTCTATAATCAGTAGATTCTACCTAGGACAATTTACAAAGAGAAAAAACAGGGCCACCAAGCTTGAGCTTCTGTAGCAGCCTCCTGGCTCCTGACACACGTGCTGCTGTGCTCAGACTGCCTGCTCAGTGCCCTTGCCAGGTACCCAAATGCACAATCTCCCTCATGGATGTACAGGTGTGATTAGGAAGATGGAAGAAAGACAACCTAATTAGAAGGATAAATCCACACTGTAGCAGTAGGACACAGCCAGCCTTTCCCACTGCTGTTTTCTGCTGTTACAGTGGAGTTGTAATGTCCTATCCAATGTAATGTCCTTTCAAGTAAACCACCTAAAGAGGGCTGGCTTTCCAGGAAGAGGAGCTACAGTCATCCTATGTTCACTAGTGTCCATCAAATTTTGCTTAAGAGGAAAGGAATAATCACAATGACATCTTGGAGGGGCAGAGACAACAGGTGCCAGAAAGACACCTTCTTCCAGTGATCCTCTCATGGTTTAACGAAAGGGATTCATGCTCCACTAAACCCCTGTAAACCCCACTAAGCAAAGACACCTACAAGAAATAATCATCAGATGTAACACCTCCCTGACCACATGCTAACATATGTTAATAGATTATTCCTATACTCATCCATACTTGCTCATGTCATAGACAGCCCCCTGACAAAACACCCATTTTTGTGGGAAAGATTAAGACAAGGACATTAAAAATTGACTAGTCATAAATGTAAAGCCTTAAAAGCATCAATAAAGGCAGATTCCATTGCATCTTTGGCTGATGAGTTAAAATTTTAAAAACCCAAGCTTCGCATGTAACTTAAAAAAGTTACATTACTCAAGCTAACTATACAAAAAAATATTTATGGCTGAAATGTCATAGATACAACAATGCAAGCAAAATAAAACAGTGAAGACTAACTTCCTGCTATAAAAAAAAAAGGAAATACATGAGTCACAAAGGAACCACAATATTAATAGGGTTGGGAGTAACTTGGTCTAACACTGGTTAGGATCCTCTTGCTCTGCCGAGGAGGGAGAGGAAAAGGGAGGGGGGGGATAGAGCGGCTTGGTGGGCTCCTGGCACTCAGCCAAGGTTAACCCACCACAAACAAAACAGACACAGACTACCATAACCTTTTGCAGCTTAGCTGTCAAATCATCACGAACGGAACGCCTCATCGGCCGAGACCCCGAGCCATCCCACTAACAGGTGATGTCACGAGGTACAACCTGCTGACTTTAATGCTCGCTTCAGAACTGGCTTCACATTTAGGCAAGTACTCATTTCTACGTTCTTAGTCAAAAGCCACAAAGACAAGCACACATTCAGACTTCTATTTCGCAGCTCTACTTGTACTTAACGAATAACCTCCCATAAGCCATTACAAGTAATGTTTTAACAAATTCCTGGGGACCAGAATAATCCCCATAACCTTATACAATCCCTAGATTTCTCATGTGGTTAAGAATTGAAACATAGACTCAGAATTACTTCAAATACTGACAAAATAATATTCCTGTTCCTTATTACAAAGGCATAAGATAGAGCCATCAAGTTTAAAAAGACATGCAACAAGCAGCCTAAATAATAATCGAAGTACACGCTTAAGTGTCATGAGTTCCCCATAATTCTGAAAACCGGTATGCTAGGTTGCCAATGACAGCACTTCCAAAAACATTAAATAATAATTAATATTTAACTTAGTTACTATGCAATGTTCTTCAGTACAAAGTTCGCCTTCCCCCTACATTAGGTTTCAAATTTATAGCTAGTGAAGGATACTGTGCAAGTATGGCAGCCTGTTTTCAGGACATAAAAAAATTATAATTTTTTTCCATTGAAAGTGTAAGAATCCTTCTTTAAAGCAATGTCTATCTGAAAATTATGGAAGTTTAATTTCATCCACTTTCATTCCTGTGGTTCAGACTCTTAGACAGTTATCACACTTTAAAAAAAAAAAAAACCACCCAGTCAGCTTCAGGCTGCTGCTGCAAGCTGTCTCAAATCACAGCAGACACCAGTACAATTCCCTGCAGACTCCCTCAAAAGAAGCAGAGAATGACAGTATAGTGGAGACAAATCTTGTGAGTAGCCAGGAAAAAGAAGTACAGATAAAATAAAGATGATCACACAGATAAAACTGCTAAGTTGCTTCTGACAGTAAAGGAGCATTCTATCTCTCGCTGAGTGACAAAATAAAACCTTAATTCATCTGAAGCCTGTTTCAGTGAAGATCTAGGTTTCAACTACATACTATCTATAGCTACATAGATAAGTTATGGCCATTAAAATAAAGTGGTGAAAAACTTCAAGTGAACCTCAGCTAAACCACTAACTTGCCATCTGTTGTGGCAGCAGCTTATTGAAGATAAGCAGCCTGGAAGCATTACAGCAATTAAGAAATCTTTTGGTCATTAACTCCACACCAATTAAACACTAAAGGCTGGCAAAACTGCACTGTGGCTCAGAACTGCTTTTTAAGGCAAACTCTTCTGTTTCCAGTGACTGGTTTCACTACGAGACCCAGTGTGGCAAAAAAACCTTTATACATTGACTCAGGCCCTTCTTTGTCCATCAGCAACCCTAACTAACACATTTGTATGTGTTATCCTAATCCAAAACAAACGTACGTGCACACATACAAAAATCTTTACTTCATGCCTACACTTAGATAGTGACATCATTAATCCACAGTTTAAAATGCCATGTTTTAAAAGCTTGGATACATGCACACACACGTATGAGCAGGCACACACATTCTCACTCACGCATCTCTCCACGAAAGTGTCTCTGGGCTTGCGTCAACATTAGTGTTATCCAAATTCAGAGCCTCACATCCATCTCTGTGAAATACTCCCTATAACAAGTTTGAAATAGTCAACTCTTGGGTTTAACGTGGTTATAGAATTTGAAAGAAGTACCGTCACTTCTTGTAATATTCACAAACTAACTGAAGTCTGCCTACGGAAACATGCTAACTCAAGGTGTTTTTAAAAATCACAGTTAGCTTGTTGCACGTAGATGAATGGAAAAAAACACTTAATATTAGAAAATAGCTGAACTACCCTTGTGTACCGTTCAGTGGTAACACCACCTTCCTAGCTCTGGAAGGGGTTTTGCTCCAAGAGCTAAAGCTACTATTTCTGTACAGAGGGGGGAAAAAAAAAAACCCCACACCCCAAAACAAAACCCCCAAAACAAGATTTGGCTTTCAAAAAAGACCCCAACCAACTTAAGGCAAAATTACTTTAATCCCAAAATACAGAAGCAATTCAAAAGTTCACAGTGCCCAGTGAGTGCACTGACTCCAAACACATGAACATAGAGCTGTCTGCAGCGATTCCCTCTCTTTGAGAAAAGCCTGGAAGAGAAGAGGCGGGTGGCAGAGTGCATTCAAGTCTGGCACCCCCTCCTAGAGCCACTTCTTTTGTTTGGAAGGAGCTGTCATTGATGCAGTTTGACAGCACAAAGCTTAAAGCGGAACTGGACTCAAGGTAGAGCCTTACAGCACTCTGCAGCACATTACGTGTACATTACTTTCAATACAGTTTCCTACAAATTTCAGCACTCCACACAAAGCGATATGGCCTAATAAAGAAATATAAAGATTTTAAAGAGTCATGGCTTGTATTAATAGACTTCTTCCAGGAGCAGGATTCAATTGACAGCCTTCTTTTCTTTCCCTCACCTTACAATGCTGATATAATTAAGTTTATTTTAGATGTCACTAATGACAGACACTTAAAACCTACAAAGGACATGACCAAAACTTATCAAGTTTAAGAAAAAGTTACATAATACCAAGCTCACAGTTATGTTCAAGAGTCTTTCTTTCATGAACTCACTTGCTCATTTCAAAAGGCCACGCATATTTCATGTAACATCAATAACGCTCGCTCTTTTACAGCTTTCTCTCCTCATCCGCATTAACTTATCTCCTACAACATCCAAGAGAAAATGCCATTTTAGTCTTATTTGATCCTTCCAAAGACCTCATCCTCATGCACTACCCACAGACTTCTCTTAACTTACCAGATCTGTAATTGCCACCTGTTTCTTCTGACAGTTAGGGAGAATAAAAGTAGACCAAAAAAGACCAGTACTTGAGAAAACAGTATTCTGCTACATCCAAAGTACATCCAAGTGCTGTTCCAGAGTATTGTCCAAATGTCAGTCTAGTTGGTAACTACCCAGTTTTAGGGGTCCTAAATAGTTAGTGGTGGTATAGAAAGAATGTTTGGTGGACACGGCTGATCACTAACTCAGTGTTACTATGCACCAGCTCTGGCAGGAGCTAGATCGTCATGCTAGCACACAGCTGAGCTAAGTCCACCTGAGAGGCATATCATTACCACGAATCCAGATCATGTATTAGCACAGATGACCAATTTTAGATGATATCTGGCTCAGGAGATGGACGGTCCTACCACAACATGCCATATGTGTTTTGTCCCTTCCCAATAGCTTTCTGAGTGTTATAATTAAATGATATTCACATTACTGTAAAGCTCCTTCAGCTTCTGCTGCTGTAGAGTCACATGCCTACTACTCTACCCTTTACTCTCCAATACCCTCTTTGGGGAATAATTTCAGCAGTTACTTCTGCTACGCTTGCAGATTTCCTGAAGGAGGTGAGTGAGACCTTAAGGAGGAGGGACGAAGAAAGCCATACGAAAACACTTCTCAACTATTCCACTGTTGTCACAGAAGTCTTAAGTCTGGCCTTAGTGTAGACTTAAGCTCCGAGTTTTTACTTGCCAAATTCAGAAGACTATAGATTGTTATCAGTCAATGGAGCCCTTCCCATTTTTACAGGACAACAACTGGATTTAATTATTGTAGCCAACATATCAACCATATAATATTTAATAAACAGGTATCAATCAGTAGTGACGCACGTACTCATATACAATCTTTAGAAAGCTTACCTCTTCAGCATAGGCACAGATTGAGGACATAAACCAACCACTGCCCAGCTCTCTATGCTGTTTGGTTTTGCTTTAACAGCTTTGCTGCTTAAAAGTTATTTTCAAAAGAGCAACAACTGAGATTAATCAAAGTGAGCAAACCTGACATTGCAATGTAAGCCATGACTAAAGTAACACTTTTGATAGCATAAGCATAATTAATATCTAGAAGAATAGAGATAGACATCTGAAAACTTAGATCTAGAGTTGTGAGGTCCCCCCCGGCTGCCAGCCAGACACTTCCATCCTGCCTGCTACCTTTCCCTGCAGAAGGCAAGGAATAGCTATTTAGAGCAGCAAACACTGCCCCAACAGCTGATCACATCCTCCATCTGTTTGCAGCTCAACACAGACCACTGAACTGCTGCCAAAGCAGTTTAAAAAAAAAAAATCCAGCAGCTTTTTCTAAGAGCAACTTGCCATCCATGCACACTCCCAGAAATTAGTCCTTGCTGCCTTCTGCGGTGCAGGGCTCCTGGCCTCTCCTGCACCACCAGCAACTTGCCTCCCACCCACGTCCTAAGATGAGTAGAAGATAAGACTGTAAGTGAAGCCCTAAAGCCCAGATGTCATGGCTGACAAGTCCGCTCTAGATCAAAGCAGCCCAAAGCTCTGGACATCAAAATAATGACATTTGTATCCTTGTAAAAACTTAATTATTTACTGGACTATTATAATCTCATGTTTTTTGAGTTCCTTCAGAAGCAAACAGTTGACAAAGCTACTACAAACCAGTTCAACAGATCAATGTGCTAAAGGGGGACTACTGTAAAGATCTCCTGTGCTCAGGACTTTACTTCCATGACATTCTACCACAAATAACACCACAGAGGCAAACTCTTCAGTTTTATTTCTCTAGGCCTGGGAAGAGACTATGCATATCAACATTTTATAGAAGTAACCAGAGCTTTTCTTCTCAGAAACATACAGTGGAATCAATCTTTTGTTGCCTCCCTATAAATGAGCAAAGTTATTCTTTCAGTTTTATGAAGTGTCCCAGAGGGTCACTCACCTCAAACTTTTTGAGTTCCATTTTTTTTTTTTCCTTATTAGAAGGAAGAATCCATAACTGAATAGGCAAGTAGAGGCTAAGTATGGCCTCCTACAGCAATTTTTCATGCTATCAAACTCTGGGCACCCAGCTTGTACCAAAGCCCCTCAAGGTTTCCTTTAATAATGAGTAGAGAGAAATGGCCACTCTACGGAGTGATGCAGAACAGGAGTGTCTCCCTCTCCAATACCTGAGTGTGTTCTATCATTACTAGGAATTTTGATATGGAGAGAACTACACTTCTGGCTTATGCAATAGAAAGTAGGTTGATAATTTAAGAACACGGTTAAAGTTCACCCTCCAGGAAAGGTTTTCTCCAGCACTATCACCAGTCCAACATGAACAACTTCAGTTCAACAGCCTCAGACAGGCTCGCAGTAACCCCACCAATATTTTCCCTAAAATCCATTTTGTAAAACAGTGCTTGGACTAAGTTCTGTACCGCTGAAGCAGCTGTACATTCTGTATATAAGGAACTCCAATATACAGAAAAGATAAAAAAGAAAACACATGCTTCAGGAAAATTGGGATTTTGCTCAGACCTATCTTTAATACTGTTTCTGGTGTGTTCCCTCACATGGCTAGGAGGTGAAGGTCAATAACGTCATAGGTTGCCTTGAATTGTTGCAATATAAAATTAAGTAATTCTCACATTAAAAAAAAAAAAAGCATATTTAATTGCATTCTCAGACAAGTCTCAATTTGGGCAGTTTCCATAATAACATTAAGAGTGGGATCATAAATGCCACTTCCCCGTTGAACTCTTCACTGGCAGCACAAGAACTTTTTAACTTGTAGATTAAGATATTAGCAGAGAAAGAACAGAACAGTAGCACTCTTCTACCCATTAAACTCAACTGTTTCCTTCTGCTTAATTATCCTATGAAAATTTCACATGTGGAATACTCTCTCAAAACAGAACAGTCCAAAGCTATGTTGGTTGCTATTAAAATAAAGTTACCACAAGAAAAGAAAATGTAGGAACTGTTTTCACTACCTTAATAAAAGAAGATGTATGACCTCCTTTCCCAACAATGAAAAAACCCCAACAAATATTACATCTTTGATTACTCAGATCCATATAAATCTGGAACACTGCCTAGCACATCCATGAAGCCCTGTATATCCTTAATAAAATAAGTTTATTTCCCAGTTATTTTTCCTAAAAACTTCTCCACAACACATCTTCAGCAGACCTGCATTTGTTAATGACCACCTTGCTACACATACGTCAGGGACTGAACATTAGTCTTGTAGGCACCAAACGCCACCAAATTGAATTTCCACATTGACTCAGCTCTCCTTGCCAGGCAAGGGTAGAGCATGCCTGGATCTCTTCCTTACAGACCATAAAGGAGAAAGGATCTGAGGGCTTCCCTCCAGATAGGAAACCACTTCAAAATAATAAATGCCATAATCAAGCAAAGAATGCGATATTAAGTACCTAAATGAAGGTTCAGGTATTGTTTGGGATAAAAAAAATTGCAGAACAAGAACCCTGATTATTCTCATCAATATGCATCTAATTTTTCATATAAATCTAGTTCCAAATTAGATCAAGAAGGTTTTCTTTTCACAGTCAGGAAACAAAAGTTTGTAGAAGCCAGTCACTGTTGTTTTAGAGTAAGATTTCTCTCTCACAATCTCTCTCAAACATTTTGCAACCAATAAAGCAAGGGAAAAAAAGAAATCCTTTGCCTTCACACCCAGAATGAAATGTCTCAGAACAAAGCTATAGGAGGATACTTTGCTAGTACAGGTTAGACACTGCTGAACCAGATGCCGGCTTTTTGGGACACACTTACCACATGTTTCATTTAACAATTCACAACCAATTATGCTCATAATCAATTGACCAGGATAGAGCAGGTGCAGGTGGGGGCGGGGGGAGAAATGGAGTGCTCAGGGATTGGATATACAGCAAGGTCATGGGTACACACAGGCACACACTTCCCCGGAGCAGTATTACAAGATCTGAATGAACCACTAATACGCATGCCTGTGGTCTCAGATCTATTAGCTGAAAAATGCCTTAACTGATCATGGAAAGAAGCTAGGAAAGAGCTATTAATGTGATTGTTATGCAACCATTAAGCTTGTTGTAAAGTTTGAAATGTTCTAGTTAGATTCATTGGAGTCACCATAGATTGTCTTTCTAAATTAGAAAGTTAACTCAACCATACTACTTAAACCCAATCCTAATCATTTCATCTCTTTCTGTTACATCTCCTTTTATTAAAATAACAAGCCGAGCATAAGCTCTTCAGGGCAGGAACTGCATGTCTACTTGAAAAAAAACACAGAGAAAGTGAACCGCATTTAGTCAGAGGAACAAATGTGCTATCAGACTGTCAAAAAGACTCATTTTTCATCAAGTGTTATGAGTGTTTAGAAGTACCCACTTTTTCAGTCTGAAGAGTGGAGGCTACAATACTATTTTATTTATTGGAATTTATCTAGTTTACCTGAGCCTTGACAACAACTGGCCAAAATAAGTTTGCTTTTGGAGGGGAGGAAGTTCTACATAGAAGCAAAAAAGCTAGTTATTTGCTGGACTTCTGAGCTCCTGACAGAGCTCCTCTTTTGTATACTATTTCTTTTGAATGTTTGAATCGTTGTGGGGGAGGGAGGAGAGAGAGTAAAGGGAAAATCTCAAACAACACATCAAGCACAGCTATCAGTAAAATGCAATGAACTCAAAGCTGCTGAAAAAATGGTGTAAAAAGTGGCAATGTCTATTACGTACAGAATTTCTATTTTAAAAGCAGTATCTCATAATAATGGAATATTCCAGTGAAGTACTTTATGAAAACTCTAAAACAGACAGCTCTCAAATGTAAGTAGATTTAATACATTACTACACTTGACAGACAAACAATACTTTGAAAAATGCAAGTGAGAGAATTGTGAAATGGCTACTAAATGATTACTCACACAAGATCAGTCAGGCCCGTAACAAAAACTACTACTTTAGCTGATGAGCTGCTGACATACAACTTTTCACTC
The DNA here is from genome assembly GCA_013400335.1 of Eurystomus gularis. Taxonomy (NCBI): domain Eukaryota; kingdom Metazoa; phylum Chordata; class Aves; order Coraciiformes; family Coraciidae; genus Eurystomus; species Eurystomus gularis. The sequence continues at coordinate 87,635 of VZZY01001317.1, forward strand.
TGAAGTATCTGAACATATTAAGGAACAGCCCATTTTACTACAGTAAATCTATGAGGGATGCAGTGGTTGATGAAGATAATCAAATGCATCTCACAGCATCAATAAGCCAACCATCACTCAAAAATTTATAGGATCAAGTTATGAAGGCCTGACAAAATGCATTACTGAATTTAAAAAACAGCAGAAAGCAAGATTTACTACTTTAAATACATAAAATCTTCAAAATATGTATTTTATGGTTACAAATTACTGTTCTTTATGAGATACTTGACTCTTCACAATGTTGCTGTAAATAGTTCTTTAAGGAATAAAAAGTAACTCCCAGGGAAGTCCTGCAGCAGCACCACACAACTAAATGACTCTGTTTGCAACACAGGTTAAAGCCAGCACAGTTACATGTTTCCAAAACTGAGATACTGAAACACTGCCAAAGCATCCTTAATTTCACTATCAGTCTAAAACATCTCATAGTGCTAGAGCGGATGCATTTGGACGCTATAAAGCAAGTGCATGGGGCAATGTAGCTTCCAGGAAGATTCCATTAGGATTTGCCCACTTACATCCCAGAACAAGACTTAGCACGTACTCTAATGCAGAATTTAGCCTACAGTCTTTAAAAACCCTCCAGATAAGATGTATGAAAACCTCAATTAAAATGTTTCTTAGCTCTAACACACTTAGCTAGAATTTCAATACTAACACACATGCTTTTAGTTTCAATCAAACATTTTAAAACTGTTCAACCTGTTTTATAAAGCACATTGATAGTATATCTTGTTTGATATTGACACTATTGACACACACTAACACAGAGCAGATGTGGGATCATTCTTTAAACACCTCTTTCCACTCTAGATTTTAGACAAGTTTTGGAAGAAACAGCTAATGGAACTTTAGTAGAACTATGGGTCCACCACAACCAGAATGAATGCGCTAAAACCAGCGAAGTGATGAAAGCTGGAAATAGAACACATGCTAACAAGTAGAAAACATTATGCTATACAGCAAATCAGAAATTCTGGGTGTTTTTTTTTTTTAATTTTCAGAGATGAAACATTCAAGTTTGTCCAGTAGAGAATTGGCTGATGATGTCTCTTACCCACTAACGGGAACTTTGCAATATTCCGTGTAAGATGAAAGTAAAGCAACTCTGGTTACTACTTTACAGCTATTAAGTGTGTTGCTTACTCTCAATCCAGCCAAAGCAAATATTGCACTTAATTAAGAAGTGATTGGTCATGTAAAATACATGCTTTTCTTCCCAACTTCATCCAGAAACAACATATGCTAGTTCTTCACTCAAAGAACTAAGTCTTGTATTGGCCATGTACCCTCAACTAGCAAATTATTAAACATTAAGGAGATCACATTTTCATGTAAGTACTAGTCATATAGTGATGCTTTAAGATTTCACCTTTGAAACAAGATTATCAGTTAACATTCAGTTAACTGTCAACTTTCATGTCACCACCATTGGAAAGGTATTGAAAATGTCAAGAAACAGTCATTGAAACAACTATGGAGAAAGCAACACCAACCTGAGCAGAATACTACAGAGTATAATCATTTACCTTCAGAAACTGAGCACAGGCATCTATCTGTCCTCAAGTTCTAATTCTAACATGCTTACTGTTTGATTAAGGTCTATGTTGCAGGTTTATTCTAGCTTAACTAACTGATTAAATATAACCAACTCTTTAACTCCCTGCTTGTCCATCAGTCTTCAGAATTACTTGTACCACACTGTTAAGCGAAACAGAAACATTTGACAAATTGCATACACATCTAAGAGTACAAGCAAAAAAGATCAATAAAGACAGAAGTTACAAATGCATTCAAAATAACATGTTGTGCATACTTATAAGAGTATGAATAATATATCAATACATGTAATACACAGAAGTATACAGTAATACACAGAGGTATTTTTCCAGAAATTTAGTGCGGAATTTTGAAGGTATGACCTGTACTTTCCAAGTGAAGATTCCTGAAGACTGAGAAATATTATTAGCAACTACCTAGTCTGAAAGAAAGAAAGAAAAAGGGGGAAGACTGGCAGTGATGCTGCCCTTTTAAGATGAATTTCAACAAGGGATCTGATAGAGTGTGATTAGGTTAGAACCAAAGTCCTACACTACACATAACCACAAGACACAAACATCAAAATATCAGGGATAGCAGAGCCTTTGGTGATTGCATCACATCAATGTCTATTCTGCACATCACTCCACTGCTTGTTTCTTTCCCTCAGTACTATCATGTTCATCCCAACAATACCTAGGAACCTGTGCCTGGAAGAGTTTGCAATCCAAGATGTAAAACAAAACAAGATGCATCTTCCTGCTAGGGGCTGAACTAGAATACAGTTTAGGGATGACTTGCAAAGTTACAAATAAAAACTCGCACACCCCTTCACCATTATGTACCTCATTCTCCTGGCTATCTGAATCACATAAGGGGTACTGTCTCAAAAGGAAATGATGCTTGAAATAAGTGTCAGATTAGAACAGACATAGAGAAATGCTTAATCTAAAGCACTATGGATTTTGGCTAAGTATGAGAGTGTAGAAATACAAGTTTTAAAGAGGGAGGAGTTAGTCCACCATCATCAAATTGCCTGTTGACCTAGCAATATAGATGGGCACAAAATTACAAGCAGAACAAAAAAACCCCCATTTATTACTTCATGGTATTTCAGACACTCTACATCACAAAAGCCATTCTTCTGTTTGCCCCTCACGTGTACAAGTTTATAAGAGTGAGAGAGGAAACGGAGTAGGCTGTATGACAATACACATGGAAGCCTGAAGATGCTGTCAGCAGGAAATGCTTTTGTAAATATGACACCTAAACACAAGCTCTGTGTAGATGACAAAAAATTTGGGGTAACCTCTATGAGAGAAAAGAACATAAACTTGTTCACTCTTTTGTCACTTGAGCCAATAGGATACCTTTCTAAAGGCCTAATCCTTGAGTAATTTTTCTTAAAAAAAAAAAAAAAAAAAGACCAATTAGACCTCACAATCTGCTCCCAATAAATTTCACTGTATCATGAAATAATAAAACAGATCTAAATTATTCTGAGGCACCAGAGTGCAAACCACAGCCCAAGCTACAATGAATCTCCTGTGCTTCATGAAGTTGTCTACTGCAAAAAGGGCTCCAATATCAATAGGAAAAAATACACAAAGGTACATTTTTGCTTTCTTCAGGGCCTGCCCACCTATTCCTTACAGCTCCTCCATTAAGGTGGGGCTCTAGTCCGAAGACCCTCGAGGATGGGGACCCTGGAGCTGGCTCCTGCCGGGATTTCAGGAGAAACCCCTGCACGACACGGCCTCCAGCAGCCTGCGCTGCCCTTCCCCCACAAAGGGTGGGGAGCCGGGGACACTGCCCAGCCCCACCGCCCCGCCATGCCGGGCAGCGCCGAGGCCCCCCGCCT
>VZZY01001317.1:91804-132739 GCA_013400335.1 Eurystomus gularis
GGGAGCTGTAGTCCTCCCCGCCGCCGTTGGCCCCGCCGGCCGACGTCGCCGCCCCGGCCGAGGGACTACATCACCGCCCAGGAGCCGGCGAGCGCCACGTGACGCGCGCTCCCGCGTCTTAAAGGGGCCGCGCTCCCGGTTGCTCCCGCAGGGGGTTGAGGCTTTCAGGGGCCGCCTTCCATCAGAGCGGGGGGGGGGCTGAACCAGGGCCCGCAGCCCCCCCCCCGCCGCTCTGAGAGATCTCAGCCCTTCAACGTGCCCCTGACATCGGGTGTTGCTCCGTTGTGGGGGTTTCCCTCCGTCGCCCTCAGCACGCCACAAATGCCGCCTTCCCCAAATCCCGGCCTGAAAATGGAGGTTACAGCCCTCAGCTGATGGCTGAGGGCCCTGTTCTGCCCTGCAGGGCCCCGAGGCCTTTGCCTGCGAGGCCCGTGGGCCTCAGCCCCAGGGCTCCTCACACCTCAGGGTTAAGCTGGAGGTTCTCCTGTAGACTAACTGCCATCAAACCATGGCAGCCGGGCTACTCCTCCTGCCGTCATCACTTGCTAGCGGATTAAAAACTGCTGCCGCCATCACCGTCGTTTCCCGTGGTTGTCCTCCACAACACACAATCGCACACGTGGGCCCTGGAAAGTTGAAATGCTGTCGCTCTGGGCTTTGACATGACTGGGCAGCATGATGTAAAATAATAGATATGGGCGCATTAAGCCTGGTGATAACTTACAGCAGTTTAAAATCTTATTGCAGTGTTAAAATTCTGATGGCGTTGTGTGGTAGTGTTGGTGGCTCACAGTATAGTTCAGGGGCACCAGTGTGTTTGCCCTTCATTCACCAATGACCACACACGTTTAAAAGGTCACAGAAAAGATAGCTCAGGGATTTAGGGAGAAAAATGGAAGAAGGCGCTAATTTCAGCATGGTCTGATGAGTGGGTGGCAGCTCCATTAGAAGCTACCATTTATGCTGAAGAGGTTCCAGGCTTAGTTTGCCTCGGTGCACATGGAAGAGCTTTGCATGCACACACAGACACCTGTGAAACAAGGAGAACATGTTTGCTCATTCTCTGGTCTAGTAAATGGTGAGGTTTTTGGGGCAGGGCCCTAGTCTTCTTAAACGCATCCAATGCCCAGCACGTGCAGCTGCAGAAATAGCAAGGAGCGGAGGCAAGAGTAGAGTCTGTACAGAACTCACGCGATTGTATGCAGCTTTTGCCACAAACAAATAAATTCTGGGCCTTGTAGTATGAATTCGGAGTTGACTTCATGTGACATCGCTTCGTAATATATGGCATTATTTCCAGAGCTAACATCTTTCACTTGAAATGGTGACACATCTTATTTTAGTCTTATATAGGACTGTCTCTATCTTCCTTTCAGAATTATATTTTCACTTGGACCCTCTTCATTTAACACTATACTTCTGAAAGAAAGATTACAGCTCTGTCAGTCTCTCTATCCCCTATGTATTACAGATAAAAAGCATTATTATGAGAAACTATTATAGTAAAATCACTCAACCGTACAAGAGCTAAAGTAATACTACTTAGTCTGACATCACAGCATTTAATTCCCATACTCTCATTATAGAAACATAAATGTTTTCCATTTACACTTGAGAAAATAAGGGCCATACAAATGGCTTCTTTTAAATCTGGTTTTCAATATTAAAGAAAAATCACAGCATGGAACAGTAAGTTTTTATAAACTGCACAGGTCAGGGTCTTTTTTTAAACCTGCAAATAAATACTACTGCTCGGGGAAATAAAGTATTTTTATGGTTTTGAGCTGAACTCAGCTACCACATCTTGTTTTTAAGTTACAATTAGCTGCTGAGCCAGTCAGTTGTTTTAGAAATGAACTTCCCACTTTGGTGGTGGGTTTGAACATTCATATGAACTGGAGCAAAAGGGAGAGGAAATTAATTTGACTGCTGTGAAGACCTGCAACCAAGCTTCTTGCCGCTACTTGAATCAAATTACTTCAAATATTCCACCTCATCCCTAAGAAAATAAACTCAGTCATTTGAACAAACTAACTTTAATTTACCTCATTGTTCTTTTAAAGCGTGGCACTGCACTTCAAAATCCTTCAGGAGGAAAAATTATTTATACTCTGAAAAGTTTTCAAGTTTTCCAAGAATGACATTTACAAAAATTAACTGCATGAAGAGTGCAGATCACTGCGGTGCTTTCCCCTGCTCTCCCTTTGAACCAGCCCAGTCTCAGCAGCATTGTAGTTTTCCCTGTGAGCCGTAATGTCAACAAAAGGCTCTGTGGAGAGCAGTGCAGGTCACGGTTACCTTCAAGTTCTGCCTTCAAGATGCCGAGGTGGCTGGGCAAATGCAATATGGTTTCGTGGCCTTGCTGGAATATTTGTGCTGCTCTCCTGTTGCACACCTAATGATGTAAGGCATCTGTACATTGAACTGTTGTTACAACTTAAAGTAAAAAATAAGAGATCTGCTAGCCATTACTGTGCTTGAAATAATAGTCTCTGTGCCAAGGAGGTTAAAATTTATGGTTCTTTTTGTTTCAAGGGGTTCTTAATTATGCATTTAGTTCCCAATTTTGCAAGTGGTGCTTGATAACGTTAGTAACAGACTGAAATCAAAGGAGCAACTCACAGGCAAGGCAGCCTTGAGAAGAGTTTGAAGCTGTCCTTCTAATCCCCACCATTGTGTAATCACCCTGATTCAGAGAACTATTGTTTTATTTACATTTCAAAAACTTACTTCAGGGTCCTGGTTTTCTCTCCATTTTTCCCATATTGCTACAGTTTTACTGAGGACCTGGGGCTTTTCACTGACATTAACAGCTCGAGCAATTTGTCGATGTAATTATTCTGCAACAAGCACTAATTTGTCTTTGCTGTCCAACAAGCTGTCATTTTAACAGCAAGTTCATTTTTCTGAACGGCTTCTCTACAGCAGAGTGAACACGCACATGTGTGGGCACAGGGAAGGACATATTTACACATACGTGAATACACTTAGAAAATGTTGAACCCAGACCCTTCGTCTCATGGGAGTGTTGACAGGGGCTGTGGCACTAGAGGTCTGTGTTGTTCACATCCAGAGGCTGTTCTGTCTTTTCCCCGGGTTGGGTTAAGAGGACCTACTGTAGCTGGACCTTGCCACAGCACAGCAAGAGAACTAGATGGGGCTTTTGCAGCCTTGCATTTCTATCACTTTGATTTAAGGATCATCATGATGTGAGAGACCCCCTCGACCCATGTACCTAACTCACATCCCACTCTTTGGGAAAGCAGCTGGAGGTGACTGAGGTCTCACAGAAGAGCTCTCTTCTGTGGCCTCACAACAATAGTGTCATGATTACAAACTGGCACACAGATCTCTAAAGCAGCATCACAGCGTATATCTACACTGAGCACCTTTTAATCAGCTTCCCTCCACTTCTCATGCCCAATGCCAGAGTATCTGTGGTCCTTCTATGTACAATGGATATTGTCAAGTTCCTGGATGGCCTTCATGGAGTCCTCCTTTTCAAAGAAAGAAAATGTTCTTAGGATAGGGTTATCTATTTATTGGCTTTGGTTGTGAGAGATTCTGATTACTTTGTGGGACTAAACTGAAGAATGATGCAAGCAATGTTGTTCTTCTAGCAAGGCTTTCTGTAAAGCAAAACACTGCAGGTTTTCCTTTATATGGCTAAATTCAGTTCCACCTAATCTCCTCTGGAATTGGTTTCACAGCCAGATACTTCAGCTGAGAAAACTTTATCTAATGCTGAAGATGTTTAGAGCAAACCAATAGGAATCTCACATGTTGTATAAAAAAATTTGATTTCAGGAGCTTTTTTACCTGTTTGGCATTATGGTTATAGGCTTTTTTCTAGACAATATTCACTAGTCCTTAGACAATACGTTCTTTAAAGCCGTAAGCACAGAGGTCTTGCAGAAAGTCAGACTTGCTCCGGAGCATGCACCATGGAGAACAGTATCCCAGGGAAACCTGTACTTGCTGTCAGTGAGAAGAAGTGCGATTCCTGGGTTCACCAAATGCCAGCACTGAAAGACTCCTGTGTTGTCCTGAACTTATAAACAATAAATGCAGAAGCAGAAAACCAAAGGTTTTTTTTCCTTCCTGAATACCTCAGTAAATAAACTGCATGAACATCTGTTTCTTGCAATGGGAATGCTAGAACATGTGTGTCCACTGAACTGATCTTAATTCAGCAATTTTTCTTCCCCGATATTTCTTTGATTCTCAACTTTTGTCCCCCTCAGAGTAAACTCTTTCAGCTTATTCTGAAGAATTTATTTTGAAACATAGCCTGCATTTTATAAAACATTGCTTAATTCTGGCCACTGAAATATGGGTTATGTCATGTAACGTTGCTCTCCGTGAGCTGGCATTTTAAATAGTGAAATATGGTGCCTTTTTACATTAAAAAGCCACATCACTGCTCCTTGTTGCCCATTGAAACAGTTACAAATAAACATTTTGCACACCAGTACTAAGACCGCAGCTAAGGCTCTGTACTGGTTCCAGTTTTCCCTAACAAGAGCTTGAGATACACCTTTACGTAGGAAATGGTACACCTGTGGGTTGCTGGCACATGGCTGAAGGATGTCCCACCAGCAGTACCAGCAGCAGTTCAAAAAGAAGCAGAGCAGCTTGGACAAGTCTGTGCTCGGGTGCTTTCAAACCCTTGAAATAAAGTGTACAGAAAGTGAAGTTTAGTCTCTGAGCTAGAGTTTTGGAAGAAAATGCAATTTCCACCTTTCAGCATAGGTGCTAACCTACACATTCAGACCTTTGCTGGTGTGCTGGGGAGTGAAGAGGATATTTCCATAGTGTGATCTTCTCTGTTCAGAGAGTCCCTGAGCAGAAGGAAAATACAGCAGCGCTTTCCTTGCTCACAGTTTCCAGTCCTGTCTGCCCAACCAGCTCTGTGCCTTGAGGAGCCCAGGCTCTCTGCTCCCTCTGAAGACCACGATCATCAGGCATGTTCACCTTCTCTGCCTTTTCCTTCCGTCATTATTGCCAATAACCCTTAAAATTAAGCGCTGGCAGCCATTCATTGAGAGGTGTCCCAGCACTTTGGGTTGGTTCTGCCCACCAGGTCAGAAGTATTCTAGTGTTTCTCCTGTTTCTAGCTACTGCTGTATAGCAAGGTTTGGGGCTCTTGTGGCCCTTTCATTTCACCTTTTAAGATATGCTAAATCCATCCATCAGATTTAATCCAGAGTATGACAGCTGAAAGATCAGAACCTGCCTCCTGGCAACCACTAGCACCTACAAGCACAAGTCCAATTTCATTGAGAGTTGTGCTGATAGAAGCATGTTCTAGTTTGCACTCATTGATCTGGAGCTTTTTAACATTATCAAAAGGAACAATACAGCTTGTGAATCTTTCTTGCTGTTTATCTTTCTGCTTCTTTGGCTTTTAAATTTATCACCACAGGGGAGAAAGAAAACAACCTTATCACTCTTCTGCCAGCTGTTTCCTCAAAACATCCCAAATAATTTGTTTTTCCTTATCAAGTTGTGGTTGTAGTAGCAGACCTCTTCATAACATGAAGATGCTTAACAGAGCTCATGGATCACCCAGGTTTCCACCCTATGTCTGAGAAACCCAGTGGAGAAAAGGGATACAGATTTCCAGTTTTCCTCTGCTTGTGTCAGAGCAATGAAACTCATGAATTTTAATTGCCATTTCTAGAGCAGTTAAACCCAGGGTAACAGTGAGGAGCCGTATGGGCTCGAACCACCTTTCTCTGACTGCAGGAGAGAGGGAGTCCTGGGTGGAAACATCTCTCCACCAGCATGCCACTGGGGAATTAGCAGCAGTCACTGACAGCACCTTTTTTCCATCCTGGTTGAACAGAAAGAATTGGAGAACGGGAGCCTTAGGATGCTGCAGTCATAGCCTTTAAGCCTAGAAAACTCCAATTTACCTGACCACCTTCAACATAATTCTTAAAATTTCACTTATTATTGGAATGCCCCCAAACGAATTGCTGGGTGACAATATGTCATCTCTAAGCACATGGAAGACAAGAAGGTTACCAGGAGTAGTCAGCATGCATTTGCCAAAGGGAAATCATGCTTGACTAATCTGATAGCATTCTACGATGTCGTGACTGAATGGGTAGATGCAGGGAGACCAGTGGACGTAATCTGCCTTGAGTTTAGCAAGGCGTTTGACACAGTTTCCTATAACATCCTCGTGAGCAAACTCAGGAAGTGTGAGGTAGAAGAACAGACGGTGAGATGGATTAAGAACTGGGTACACGACAGAGCCCAAAGAGTGGTGATCAATGGTGCCGAGTCTGGCTGGAGACCTGTAACTAGTGGAGTCCCCCAAGGATCAGTGCTGGGTCCAGTCCTGTTCAACATCTTCATCAATGACCTTGATGAAGGGACAGAGTGTCTCCTCAGCAAGTTTGCTGATGATACAGAACTGGGAGGTTTGGATGATACACCTGAAGGCTGTGTGGCCATTCAGCAGGATTTGGACAGTCTAGAGAGCTGGGCAAAGAGGAACCTCATGAGGTTCGACAAGAATAGGTGCAGGGTCCTGCACCTGGGAAGGAGGAACAAAATGCACCAGTACAGATTGGGAGGCGATCTGTTAGAGAGCAGCTCCATGGAGAAGGACCTTGGAGACCTGGTGGACAACAAGTTATCCATGGAACAGCAATGTGTCCTTGTGGCCAAGAAAGCCAATGGTATCCTGGGGTGCATCAAGAAGAGTGTGTCCAGCAGATCAAGGGAGGTCCTCCTCCTGCTCTACTCTGCCCTGGTGAGACCCTGCCTGGAGTACTGTGTTCAGTTCTGGGCTCCCCAGTTCAGAGGGACAGAGATCTACTTGAGAGAGTCCAATGGAGGGCTATGAGGATGATTAGGGGACAGAAACACCTGCCTTATGAGGAAAGGTTGAGAGACCTGGGGCTTTTTAGTCTGGAGAAGAGAAGACTGAGAGGGGATCTAATTATGAGGGCTGGGTGTCAAGAAGAAAGGGGCAACCTCTTTTCACTTGTGCCCTGCGATAGGACAAGGGGCAATGGATGCAAGCTAGAGCACAGGAAGTTCCATCTCAGCATGAGGAGGAACTTCTTTACTGTGAGGGTTACAGAGCACTGGAACAGGCTCCCCAGAGAGGTTGTGGAGTCTCCTTCTCTGGACCTGTCTTGATGTGTTCCTGTGTGACTTGCCCTAGATTCTATGGTCCTGCTTGGCAGGATGGTTGGACTCAATGATCTCCAGAGGTCCCTTCCAACTCCTAACATTCTATGATTCTATGTTTTCCGAAAGAATACTGGACCCAACCTTAAAAATACTGAGTAGTGGAGAACATGTGGCCACAAAAAAAGTTCAGCTGAGGAAGAAAATGACCCTCCTTGTTAAAGTGTTAGTAACTCTCCTGCAGCCCAGCTCTGCCTTGCCTGGCAGAGGGAAGTGGCGGTGTTGGTGGTGCAAATGCCAGGCGGGCTGGACTACCCACTCATGGAGCATTGCCCACTGCCGTCTTCAGGAAGACCAGTGTCATTTCACGCATCTGGAACACGTTCCTTCTTTGTTGCACATTTTGATAGCTTCCCTACTTATTGAATGACGGGCAATGGGTGCCCCCGTGGGAATGAGGGCTCAGTAGGAGGGAAGGAAGGACAGCAATGTGAGGGCACTGTCCATCCTTTAGTACAGGGTGGGTGAAAAGTGAGCTGGAAAAGCCACACACAGAACAAATCCAAGAATTAAAGATTCATTGCTGGCAGTAATTGTAGTTTGACTTGAGACGGAGCAGGGCCTGCAGGTCTCATGGTGGGACAGAGGGGTGGGAGTCATGTTCTGCATGTGGGCAGGCTGAGGGGAGCAAACATGGGCACTCACTATGAGGAGGTTTTGAAGCCATGGCAGGGCACTGTTTTTTATGGCACTAGTTTTTATGATGCCTTGCTCAAACAGACTAGCAGAGAGGTCAAAATCTCTCACAAACAGACTAGCAGAGACCCTGATAAAGCCAGTAATCTTGTGTGGTTTGTGTTCTTGATGTCTACCACTCTCTTCCTCAGGTCTTCTGCAATTTGCCAGTCCCTGATTCAGTCCCCACCCTGAGTAGAGACTGGGAGAGGAGAGATCCATCAAAAGCCTCTAGCTTTTTTACAGGAATGGGTTCAAACCCCCATGAACCTTTGCACCCTAGGCTGTGGTGCAGACTAATCTACCACCTAACCATGATGCTTTAGCTACATGACACTGTGGAGGACAAGGCACTAAAATTGCTGCATTTATTTCTAACACAAGGTTAATCTGAACCACCGACACCATGAGGTAGACACATCCCATGTTTGGAGTGAGGTTTGTGGTTACAGAAGAACATATCATTTTAAGCACTAAAAAAGAAGTAAGGTAGAAAAGCTAATTTCTATAAGGTGTTTCTAGAAGGAGTGTGCTAAAGAAACCAAGCCATATGCTGCTACTTTGTCTCAGTGACTTGCCTAAGAATATTTTTTAATTCACCAGTCACTTTCAGTCCCATGTGACAGAGGCAAGGACCCACGAGATATGCCATCCTGCAAGTTTTAGGTGGTCATTAACTTTCACATTGACAGGGTAGCCCCACAAAGGAAAAAACACTTTCAGTCTCTTATCTGTAACAAGAGGCAAGAACCCACTGGCCAGTCAGCCCATACATAACCTCAAGCACAGCATAAAAGATGCTGCCACTTGCCCGCCCAGGCAGAGAGCCCAGGAAATGAGGGAGCTGGGAGGGGAAGGGAAGGAATGTGGAGATGCAGAGTCCAACCCCTTGGGAATCTTCATTTCCACTCCTCATAGAGCAGCAAATTTCAGTGAAGACTGAGATTCAGAGGTGGCCTCAATGAGATGCCTCCAAGCCTGGGGCATTGACGGCTAGTATTTGGTCCAAGATCAAAGATACTAAAACCAGCTGTGAAATTCCAGTCCAGACCAAATTCCTTACCACAATGTGTCTGTACTTCAACTTAAGTATTTAGTTTACTTGATGAGATTATTGGAACTGACTGAACTTGCCCCTGGATTGTCGAATAATTTCCATCTTGTCTCCTGAAACCCAAACCGGGTCCAAGAAAACTTGAACAGTTAATACAATGATGTGATACGAAAAGATGCTGAACACTAGAAACCTCGTGGCAGCAAGTGTAAATATATCTGGGTTTGGCTGCAGGTTCTTTAAGACCTACCTGTTTTTCTATCTAATTCATGTAATTTACGCAGCGGGGCTTTTTGCTGGGTTGATAAGCAGTTCACTGTAAACAACCATTTCATGGTATTTATATGAATACAGGGCGTCATAATTCTGAGCTTCTCTCATCCCTACGAGAGAAAATATCCAAGGAAATTCCCTGAAGGACAAGTCACATTTGGATAAGGCTGACATCACTCCAAGAGTGTGCAATTGCCAGAGAAAGGGAATTTACTTGACGAAGAACAAGAATATAGCTTTATTTACCAGCTAAAAGCTGCTCCTGCAGGGGGTAGAACATCATCTGCTTTGGTATCAGAGGAGACTGAGGCCACTCCACATCTCTAGCCCCAGATTTAATAAACACGGATGTGCTTGCACAGTATGTGCTTGCAAGAGGCATTTCTGTAAGTGCAAGAAGGCACTTTGTGCATTAGCAAGGCCAGCAGAGACATTCTCTGAGCCACTTCAGTATCAGAGTTGTCAAATGCAGCAGCAATATCAAAAGCTTCAGCGGAGTACACTGTTAATGTACACTGTTTCTGGGCACAAACCATTAACAGAAGGCTAATGTTGCTGGGGTTTCGGGGCTTTCGCTGAAAAGTCTGAGTTTGTCTCTCTCTCTCTCTCTCATCTATCTTTCTATCTATCTCTTTATTTATTTTGACATAGTAAAAATGACATTTGCACTGGTTTGTTCATGCATATGAATAAAAAGGAACTTAGCCCCTATGGTCACATTTGGTATACACATTTGAGCATACCTGTCGGGGTCGGGAGGATCCTGCCGACTACGCCAAGATGTCGATCGGCAGCATCCTGCCGACTACACCAAAATGTCACGGTCGGGCGCGCAGAGGTCCGACCACCTCCCAAAGGGAGAAGGGTTGAGGGTAAATTGGGACATCTCCCCACCAGGCTCGCAAGCAGACATGGAGACCGAAATGAGTATCTAACAAGTTTATTACTAAATATATTCTAATAAAACCCTATTTACTCTACGGAAATATTACGGTATTAAAGAACACCATGCCCACCCATTCACTCCCTCTCTCACCCACCGAGAGATAAGGGCAAATAAGGACTTAATTATGTCAAAATACGACCTGTATGTGTGGATGGTGCGTGTGTGTGCGTGTATGTGTCCTTTCGGCGTTTGGCGATGGTCTCNTTGGAGCGGCTTTTTCTGGCAACACGGCCTTCTGTGGCGTGGCTTTCTGCAGCACGCGGCTTCCAATGGCCTCTTGTTGCAATTTCTTCTTCTTGCTGCAGCTTGCAGCTTTTTTTCTGGATTCTTTCAGTTTTGGCTCGCGGCAGCGGCTCACGGAGGTGGCAGCGATTGCGCAGCTCACGGCTGGTGGCGGCTCACGGCTTCTTTCTCTCCCCCGGATTCCTAGAGCAGTGGGAGTCAGCAGTTCTGTCCAGTGGCTCTCCGCGGCAGCTGCTCCCTTCTCTCCGGTTGCTTGGTTTCTTCAGGGGGCTGCGCTGACAGCTCAGTTCAGTTTCCCCCCCCTCCTCCTCGCTCCTCTCTGGCAGCGGCGGAGGGGGGAGGGGGGGGCGCTCAGCAGGAGCGATGTGCTCCCTTTGTGCAGTGAGGCAGAAAAAGAGAAAGTTTGTTTTCTTTTTTGATATTTATGGCTGGCGTTATCACACTTCCGTCTTCCTGGAGGATTTACGCAGAATAGATTTATGGGAAATTGAGTTTTTTGCTCACTGTTTTAATAAGGCAGAAAAAATCATGTGGTCGGTTCACCGCAATACCTTTATCTTTAACTCCAGAGAGAAATCAGGCACAGTTGTACGCCGTCATTTATTTTTAAAGCATCCACCTCCGGAGAGTGCATCGTGCCATCAACCACGTGCTGTTTGTTTGGGAAAGGGGTGAAACGAGGAAAGACTGGACATTACAAACATTTTATCACATGCGACCTTACCAGTTATAGAGAATGTCAAGGGAGAGCCTGGAAACACAGCTTCAAAGGCACCGAGGAGCGCTCCACTGAACTCTGCCTGTTTGAGCCCTCGGGCAAATACTGGCAAGCTTGGGCACAAAAGCAGCATCTTTCTTTCTTTTTCTGTGCAAGTCTTCTTCCCACTCCTCCCAGTTCCCTCCAGGATGATGCCCAAATGAGTTTGAACAACAGCGAGGCAGTGCTGCTACTTTAAATAGTTAGAAATTAATTTTTCAAGGGTAAATTTTCCCTATCCTTCCTAACCGCTACTTGAGAAATGAGAAATTTTCTCTTCCTCCTTTTAAAACGTCTACATTATTGTGGGCAATTCATGCCAGCTGAAGTCAAGGGAAGTAGGCTGTAGCTGGGTTTGGTTATGATAACTTTATTTATACTAATTTCTATCAGATTTCAGCTTCTACAAGCCATATAACAGCTCCCTGGGTTTAGCTAATGAAGCGCTTTTAGTCACCTCATTCAAAATTTAAAGTATGACATTGCTGTTGTGCCAGATAATAAATGGGTGTATTCTCCTATTTCTTGGTGACTAAATTAGAAACAGACTGGAATAAAGAAGATGTATTTCATTACATCACTAAATAAATGGTATATAAAACTACTACATTATGTGCTTCAGTAAAATAACTTGCTGCTATGAGAAGCACTCTGCGCTAAAGATTTACTTGGAAGTCCTGCACTTCTCAAAGAAGGGTCACCTCTCTACATTTTAAGCTTTTTATTTGCCTCTAAGTGCAAAAGAAAAAGAGTGGAAAATAACTTTATTTAAGAGTATGTAGTAGCCAGATGCATTGCAGATAAAAATAATGGTCAATAACTCAAATCCAGAAAGGGCAGCAGATTCAGCCTGAATGAATTCAAAAGCTTTTCCAAAGAGAGCAATTCATTTTTGGCAGCTTGAAAGCTTAGAAAGCTGGTAAGGGAAGGGCTGCCAGAAATGTGTTTCTTGGAAGAAGACTTTCTACTGAGGATACCCTTTAGAAATTGGTCTAACCTGGGTTACCCCTTGGATGTTACTTGCTGCTTGCTCTAGCATAGATGTGCAGGGTCTGGATTGAGTTTCTTTTTCTGCCCAAACCTTGTGTGATTCTGACCATTTATTTAACCTCCTTGGGCTCTGTTGCCCTTCTATAAAATGGAAATAAAAACTACTGTTGTAAATGGTCCTTCTGGGCCTCTCCAGCATGGTATCTTACTGTTTCCAGAATAAATTGCCAAAGATTGCAAGGACCATATAAATCTGATCTATCAAGCAGGTTGATGTGTAAAAAAAGCTGCTGTAGTTGAACGAAACCATCATTTTCTCCTACAAAATACAACGGTAGCATCACGTAACAAGTCAGTGGAATTACATCGGTACAGATCAAATCACTATAAAACAACCTGAGGAGTGGTATCAAGTGTTGGCAGCACTTGACGAGCTCTGCTCTCTGTTTTGTCATCCTGTATTAGGATGGATTAATGTTCAGGCAAATCAGATCTGCAGTAAGGAGTTATCTATCCACTGCTGTGCCACAGTATTTGTGATAGTTAAAGCATCATCCCTCAAGCATCCTTAAAGCAGTTTAAAAACTTCTTATTTTTTAAACAGCAATAAAGTACTAAATCACTAAATCTCATAGCAATTTAGTAACCGTTCTGGTTCTACAAGTTACATGCAGTATTTCCTTAGGGCTTTCACTGTTAAAGCCTTACAAAAAGACCATAGTCCCAGTTTCCTCACCCGCTGCAGTCTGAACACCACCATGTTAAGCCAAAAGGAGCTGCAGCACTTTCCACTCCGTGAGACACTGGTCTGCCTATAACTCAGGGAAACAGATCTTTCTGGGTTCATGCTGAGCATATTCTCAGCTGTTAAAGTAAAATCTTTGTCTCTTCCAAAGTTTTAAATTGTAACGCTGTTTTTCAGAGAATATCACTGACCATTTTTTTTGATTCTGCGTAAAATTGGCAAAAGGTCCCACTGTTGCGGTTAAACTGCAAGAAGAAGTCTCATCTGCTTTGCCTAGTTAACCTGGGTGAGTTTTTACAGCATTTTCCTCCTCTTATCCTTGGAGGTCTGGTACAAGGAAGGCTTTGTCTAGCCCCAGCTGTAATTGTTGGTAAGAACAGAAAGAAGAGGGAAAGTGGAGGATGGATGAGGACATCCCTTAGGGCACATCACAATCTGCCTGTGACCTGCAGGATGTGGTATCAAATAGCCTCCTGGTGTAGAGATCAGGATGACTTTTGTGCTTTGGTACGAAACCTGAACATATTTGGGTTCAGCAGTGAGCCAAGACAGGATCAGGTTTGGACTTGCTTGCTGCATCATATGAAAAAGCCCAATCCGAGAGAAGAAGGGGAGGGAGAAGATGTTGATATCAAAGCTTCCATGGCCTGTGTCAGAAGAAATAAGGTGAAAAGATGTTTCTACCTGGCCAAACAGAGAAGTGAAACAGCAGTCAGAACGAAGGGCTGCTGGGTACCCAGCAGCTGTTGGGCCAGGAGTGCAAGGTGGACTTGGATGTGGTGAGGAACAAATGAAGGAAATTACCCTGTGGAAGACATACCTCAGAAAAGGCTGAGAAACCAGTGACCTCATAGGGCTGCAAGTCCCCAAAGAGGTGGGAGGAAGGAAGACGTGGATTTTTGGCAATGTTTCTGGCACCACTTGTGGTGGGGATCTCCTGAAAAGAAGCCAGCAGGCTTCTTTGGCAGCTGAGAGGGGAAGGGATGAGAGTGGGGAAGCAGAAACCAGGAGAAGACGACACAGAAAATGCAGCTCATGGAAAACGTAAGAACAAAAGGCAATGGTGACAAGGAAAAATGTCAAGTTTTTGTGCCACCCATTCTTTCACTTGATTAGGCCCATGTGCAAAATTAGCCCATGGGCAGAGCACCTTTGCGGGTCTGCACACTACAGTTAAATGGCGAGCTCAAGACACCCTACTGCAGGACATGTGAGCACAAGGGATGAAAGCTTTTTCTTTAAAAAAAAAAAATTGTAGCATTTTCCTAAAAATTAATGCTTTGGGTACATCCAAATTATTGTAACCTCCTGGTTTTGTTCAGCAAGTCCAGCCTCAGAGTAACCATGGCAACACCAAGCACCCATTTTCTCTTTTTTTCGCCCAAGTTGTAACCACTGTCGAGGAACTTAGTCCTGGTGTTGCCACAGCACCGGGGAGGCTGTGCACGGCTGCATGTGTCTTCAGGCTCAGGCCTTCAGCTGGAAAACCTTAACATCTGTAGATAAAAAGGTTATTTTCCACATGAACTTACCTCCCTCATATAAGAGTTCGCTTTTCCCAATAACAATGCTAATTAATGGTTTTCACTTCATTCCCATTGTCAGAAGCAATAACTCCCCAAAGCCCGAGGCCTTGTTCATGGCTCCATCAGCTTGAGACGCAGGTGAGCTTCTTTTCCCAGACCCTTGACCAGCACCAGAGACTTATGTTTATATTTTTTAGATTGCTTCACTCTCTGTGGATCATTCGATCTTGTCAGCCCGAGGCAGCCATCAAGATTCAAGGTAGTGAATGGACCTGCCTGCTTTATGGTTCATAATCATCCTGCATGGCTGCTGAATTGCTCTGTGTGGCCACATCTTTCCTCTGAGGCTCACGGAGATACGGAGGGACCACCAACACACACACAGCCCTGGTACATCAGCTGGTGACAGGTTCTCCTGGCTTTATCTCCATGAGATTGTATCCCAAGTCCTGAAGCCCTGTTTGCCTCCATCTATGATGGGAGATTGTATGTCGGGTTTTGCTAGTCCTTACTGATGCCACATGTGGCCACTGGCACCAGGAGGCATTGCCTTCCTCCTTCGGCAGCTGGCAGAGCTGAGCACTGAAGGCTGCGTGATGTGAGCTCCTGGGGTGGACAGTGAGTCACTCACCTGCAGCAAAAGCAACAAGCTGGAAAAAGCTCGGTTTCCACCCTGGGTGCATCATCTACACCTTTGACCCAAGTGGCTTTTCTGTCTTGTCAAGACAAAGCACAGAGGAAAATGTCTTTTCTGTGTCAGAAGTGTTCTCAACATGTTTCACCTTTAGCAAAAACATCCTTCTGCCTGCAAGCTGAGGTGATCCTTATTCTTACAGCATCCCCATATCGCCTCTAGAAATAAAGGTACGTACAAATATCACAGATAGTTGACAAGCCGAAGACAGTTAGTACTTGCTCTTTCTGATCCCGGTCACACAATCTCTGCTGACCTTCTGCTGTTTTTTCAGCTTCCCTCTCACCAGCATCCCCAACACTGTCTTTTGCTGTGAAAATATTACAAAACACTGCTCAGTTCACAAGAAACACAATGTGGCCAGTGGCACGAGTAGCTGTCACGTCATCGCAGGCAGCAGCACTCCCCCAGCACGGTGGCATCTCCCCCAGCTCTGCCATCCCCTTTGCACAGGATAGCTCTTGCAAAATTCCCTGGTCATTAGATAAGGAGGATGCCCTTGGTCTGCAGCAGGACAGAAGCTATGGGACTGACCTATGCCACAGGTGCATTCCCAGGCTTTCACCTCGCCTTGCTTATAGTGGTGTGTTGGAAGAGATCTCTGGAGGGGCCAAAACATAACGGACACATTGTGGTCAGCCCGATGGGAGTCAGCAGAGCTATTCCCTGGGCACAGAGCGAGGGTGGAGAACAATATGGGGCTGCTTGGGTAAGGTGTGATCTTTTCCAGATAGAAACAACAGCCTGACTTCATTCTGTGACTTTGTAAGTGTCTGTGTCGCTCACCGATTTTTTCCTACAGGAATTGCGGCTGCTTTTCTGCTTTATCTTTAATGAGTAGACCCTTTCCCCGAGAGGCTGCACGCACGCATTACCATTTTGTCCATTAACAGCCTTAGCTTTGCGGGCTACGAGGCAATCCCTTTCCGCGGTGACATCAGCCAGTGGAGGATGTGATTTATTTTAGCACGATGCAACTCCTTGTAATCAGAATTACGTTGCAGCAGCAGCCACGGCCTCCCTCCACAGTGCAGAACATTTTGACGCAGTGGAAAAACTCCTCTTTGCGATAACAAAAGAGATGCTGAGGGACATGCTCGAGAGACCTCCATCACCAGTATTAGCACAAGTCTTGAGAACAACATCCCAGGACTGGGAATGGAGAACTGCGTGTCCAGCCATGCTCGCCCCACTGACCCCACCATGCTCGGGGCTGTGGAGTCAAGGCTGACAGCCGCAAGCATCAGGCCATACCAATCTGCATCCACTTGGGTGCCATTACCTATGATAAACAACAGATTGAGAGCACTTTGGAGAAGGTCAATGCCTTTTGTGTTTCCCTGCAAAGCATCCCGCTCCTCTCTGGACACTGCGGAAAGCCGTTCTGCTGTTTCCAAGGTGATGCCTGGAGGTGAAGCTTGTTATGTATTTTCTTGCAGGTAGCAGCAGCTGTAGCTGAGAGATGCCCTTGGATGGGCCATTGTTTGAAAGGAGGTAGGAAGAAGATAGAAAGAAAAGATCTATTTGTAATCATTTTTTAAAGAAAAAAAGACAAATGAGGGCATTTATTTTATGAGATGGTGAGAGTTTCCTAAAGCAGTTCAAGTCCTTGCACCTGAGGATGAGCATTGTACCTACATTGTAAACAACGAAATTAATCATTTGATCCTTGTTTGGCTCTGTCCCTCTAAGGTGATGGTTACAGATGTTGTTCGTGCCTAATATTAAGTCTTGAATTGCCTGAGGAAGACTCTGGTTTTAAGTTTTCTCATTTTATAAATCAAGAAGTGTATGTTCTTCCATGGGCTCCTTAGAGGAAGGGCTTGCTGTGGATCCTGCACTTGGACCCTTGCTGCCCCTGGGACCCCCTGAAGTCTTGGGGAATGTTTTCTAAACTTTAAAACATCTTTCTGGAATTTCTTCTCCAGAGTTTTGACACAAACCAAAAACCACATTTATTTTAATCACGTGTATTATTTTATTATTTACCCTCACTGGAGTCTTTCTGCTGACCTCCTTCAGCTCAATTTCACAATGGCCTGTGGTTTTGCAAGCAGTGGATGCTTGATTTAATAGATAGGTTTCAGTCAATGTCCCAAGGAAACAAACAGAAAGCTTGCCCCTGAAGATCCTTGTCTCCTTTTTGGTTTTCCCTCTGGTAATTCCATGGGAAAACCATAAGTATATACTGTATATACTTGGATGTAACGGGCATTTCATTAAAACATTAAAATCTGTTCTTGCAAGGTAGTCTTTGATGTCCAGCTAGGTCAGACCAACACTTCGTCTGGGTTGCTGACTGCCTCCAAGTAATCAATGCCAGATGCTTTAAAGGAAAATTGATAAAACCAGTTCCTGGCCTCAAACATGAGCAGTTTATAGGACACCTTTTCCCAGAGCAGTTTTACCCAGTCCCATAGGGTTCAAGATGAAAATAAAGGTTGGGAGATGACAAGCAGCAACACAGCATGGACATTTGAGTCACTATTGTCAGCCCGTTGAGATATGCTGGAGATCAGAACAAGGCAAGGTCAGCCCCAGCCTCGTCAAGAAACAAATAAAGTCAGGAAAACTGGGAAAGAAGAGGATGGATGGAGATGAAGAGGCCTTCCTCTAGGAGCATAAGATGGTTGTGGTCATGCAACTGAGCACTCACTGATACAACAGAAACTTGTGGAGTCTGGGCTGGTGTCTGTGGTTGTTCAGGCAGCAAAAGGAATAAGGAAGCCATCCACCACAGGAGCAGGATTTTTTACGTTAAAATGCAATAGACAACAAATGTATTCGTGTCTCTGCGCGCTGGGTGGTTAATTCCCCTCCATCTCGGGCACAAATCCATGGGAGCACAACTGTTCCCAGGACAGGACTTGCTTTGCAGAGAGAGGGCCAGTGGGACTATCCTGCTTTGCAGGCAAGATGTAGAGCGTGACCTGTGTCGCAAGGGAAAAACTCTGGAGCAAATTTAGGAGCTCACGATTACCTCTGCTAGCACTGCTTAGCCTGGCACAGAGCAGAAACAGTGTGGCAGGGCTGGACTGCCTTCTCCAGCCAGGGCTGGCCCCATCCTGGCTCTCCCTGCAACAGCATGGCAACCATACAAGAGCTGCTGGTGGCTGTGGCCTCGTGCCTGAGCTTCAGCATGGGGTGCTGCGAATCCTGGTGGACTTGGTGATCTTGAAGGTCTTTTCCAGCCTAAACAATTCTATGATTCTATGAAACCTCTGCCTCCACATCCAGCAGCACAGCGCTGCTTTAGGTCATGCACTAGTTATTTGTACCCAGAGAAACTGGGGTGGGGTGTGATAGGGAAAGAGTGGAGGTTTGTTTTGCATGGAAAATAATGGAAGCCACATGTGAAACTAAAGCCATGCTGACCCCTGTGCTGTGCAAATCCTGGGCTCACAGCAGCTCTGCTTTCTGGCTACTTAAGAATATGTGTATTTCTTTGCTGTGCCGAGTTCCAGGCAGCATGGTGGTATGTCCAGAGGGCACAACATGCATCTGGATTAGGGTGCAAGCACCAGTTCAGCAACATTTTGTGTATACAGTCACCGGCAGATTATGGACTTATTATGCATTCATTCTAACTGGCACAGGGAGCACCAGGGCTGTTGCGAAATAAATCTGTCTTGACACTTAGGTCTGTTCATAAAAGTTACGGCCTTTTAATCTGCCTCCGACGTACTGAACTTCTGTAACATGCTCACTATTGATTTATAATTCTCCAAAGTTAGTTCAGGGCTTGCAACAAGAGGCAAGGCAGACAAGGGCAAAGGGAACGAGGCTGCGGCAAGCAAGGGCTGCGGTCCCCTGCCTGGCGGCATCACTCTCCCCAGCTTGGGTTATGTCGCGTAATGCTGCAGGCTGTGCTGGTGCAGCAGCAGCTATGAGGGTGAGAAAATGACCTTCCTGGTCACTGGGGGGCCGTTGATGTTCTCCAGCCCCCTTTGACACCCAGCTGCCCACCCAGGAGAGAACTGTGCATCCGTTTCACTGGGAAGCATGAGTGAGACCACACTTCAAATACTGTGTTCGGTTTTGGACCACTCTCTACAAGAGGGGCATTGAGGTGCTGGAGTGTGTCCACAGAAGACACGCTGGTGAGGGGGTCTAATGAACAAGTCTTACGAGGAGTGGCTAAGGGACCTGGTAGTGTTTAGCCTGGAGAAAAGGAGGCCTTTTAGCTCTCCACAACTACCTGATAGAAGGTTGTAGTAAGATAAACGTTGGTTTCTTCTCCCAAATAACAAGAGTGATAGGACAAGAGGAAGTTCAAGTTGCACCGGGGGATGTCTAGGTTGGATATTAGGAAAAATTTCATCACCGAAAGGATTGTCAAGCCCTGGAACAGGCTGCCCAGGGAAGTGGTGGATGTATATAAAAGACGTATGGATGTGGAACTTAGGGACCTGTCTTAGTGGTGACCTGGCAGTGCTGGATTAATGGTTGGACTTGATAATCTTAAGGCCTTAACCTAAATATTTCTATGATTGTATGATTTTGGCACTTTGCTTGGAGAGCCAGGAGCTTTGGCTGCCTCTAGCATAAATCTCCAGCCAAATCTGGAGGCACTTTTTGAGGCTTCTAGGTGAAACTGGAGCTGAATCCAGACTCCAGTTCTTCTCACCCATCAGAGATGGCCCTTTGGGCCATTCAATTGCCTTGCCTGGTCCAGCGCTGTGTTTGCAGACAGGTGCCACAGCTGACTTGTGGAGTAAGTCATCATCTGCGCCCGGCTCTCCTGGGAGTGCAGAGCTTCAGCTCGCTGGTGGAGCAGCAGTGAATGCTGTGCTGCCAGTCGTGCTGTGTGAATTGTGAAATGCAAGTCCTGGCAATTAAAAACTGTCACAGAGTGTCCATTTGGGAGCACTGAGGTAGAAGGAAGAAGATAGGGGACCAGAGCAATAACCTCTCTCTAGTGAGTGTCTCTCCTACAGGTTGACATCATGAAGACCTGTGTGTCCAGACTAGGGTCAGGCTATGTGCATGTTCCTAGGGCGGGAGGCACACACTGGGCCTGTTGCTTTAGATGTGCCCTGATTGTTAATTGTATTATGTAGAGCATGTTCCCACATCACAGCTTTCAGTTTTTACATC
The DNA here is from genome assembly GCA_013400335.1 of Eurystomus gularis. NCBI lineage: Eukaryota > Metazoa > Chordata > Aves > Coraciiformes > Coraciidae > Eurystomus > Eurystomus gularis. The sequence goes on from VZZY01001317.1 coordinate 112,014, forward strand.
AGGTTTTTTTATGAAGTCTTTGCAGCATCAAATTGAGTGCTTGGCATCTGTGCTTCTGGAGAGGGGATGTTAGACACAGAAACTGTGCAAGCCTTGGTGGAAGGAGGCTGAGCAAGCATTTTGGAGTGGTCAGACTATTGAACAACCTGCATGTATATCCATGAGAAATGGTGACTGCATCATGCTGGGATTGAAAATAAAAGTGATTCAAGGCACCAGGGCAACATCTGAACGAGGATCAATATTCACCTTTCACACAAGGCTCTGGCTGCGTGCGGTGCAAGCGGGAGGGGGTGCTGCAGGGCTGCTGTGGCCTTAGCAGATGCCATTAGACCTGCTCGTGTGTCTGACCCACAGCTCCAGTGCTAGAGAGCAGCTGAAGGGGCTGGTGGAGCAGAGGGGCAGGTCGCCAGGGCACAGGAGCACCCATGCAGGAGATGATTGGCAAAGTCAGCTCAGCAGGCACAGGCGTGGCCGAGCATCCTGTGGGCACTCTGGCCTGGCGTACTCCTACTCCTTAAACAGGTGCTCTGCTCTTAAGCTGAGTTGGGTAAGTAATTTCTCAGCAGTTTCCTTTCAAAAATAAAAAAAGAGAAAAGAAAGCTAACCAGAGCACTTCACAAGTTCACACCAGTTACACGGAACTGTTTCTGTGATGCAAAAACTCCCACCCACACTGAAATGGTTAGTGCTAATATTAATTAATATTAATAATGGTTATTATTAATAGTGCTAATATTGAAATGTTTTCTTTTTACACAGACCTTCAGAAAAGAATTTGTGATTGTTAAAATTGTTTCGCTCATTCACTGAATCAGAGTAAGAAAGTATTTCAGATTAATGGGAAATTACTTCCTCTCTAATGTTTTTGGAGCTGCAGCAGAAGAGCACGTTCAGGCAGCACATGTTCACCACGGTAGTGTGAATTACGGCACGGTGACCCTGGAGAGCTAACAGTCACTGCAGGCGTGTTACAGTGACCAAGTCCTAAGAGAATATAAAGGTTTCATATGAAGAAATTTCAAATACATGCAGGAAAATGATGGTGTCCGCTGGAGAGCCTGTCTGCCTGTGGAAGAAGTGCGAGTGTTTTGCAGCATATATCAAGTCCCAGCTAAGGCAAATACATGACTGAGTATTTACGGCTTTTGGGAGCTACGTTACTTTTCAATGGATCCTATCGAGACCTGAATGGATACATCAGTCTATGTCACAGATGTAAAACTGATTGCATTTAAATGTAAAAGTAATGAGTGGTCCGTGTTCAAAGTTGTCTACCAGGATGTGTAATGCTGAGAAGCAACTGACTCTAATCACAGACTCCCAAACTGCTGCTGATCCAGGTACCTGTCACTTGCAAGGAGTGGGGCACATGGAAATCATAGTGACCTCTCCTCAGAAACCCGTCCTCCACTACTCTCCACCCCGCTGACATGGTACTGCACCCTTCTCTAACCAGCCTGTGGAGGAACGTGTGTTCATCCAGCGGGTTTCAGCACCCATGACTATGCACCCTCTTCTCCAGCCTGGGTGAGAGCTGCTTGCACCACATAAGATGTCCCTTCTACCTCCTCTGGTCTTCCAGCAAAGGGCTCATCTCCTCCAGAGAAGTGCCAAGCATTTTTGTGTGGGAAGCCGCAGATGCATCTGGCAGAGCAGCTCAGCAGGGAGAAAATAAGGAACCCAGCCAGAGAACGGAGCCATACCCCTCACTCACAGCCAAGGACGTTGTCATGGGAGCCGCTCTCAAGGTCTTTCCCATGCTGAAGTAGTGACTTCTCCCTCTCCGCCTCATCCGCCTGTGCCCTTCAGGGAGAGTGGCAACGAAACTTTTTAATGATCCGGACTCCCAACATCTAAAAACCTCCAGGACTGTAGATATTCCCCCCTCAGGAATGGCCCCATCACTTGCTTGGCCAAGTCAGGACAGCAAAGGAACCTGATGCCTCCTCTGCAGCTGACAGCAGCTTGCAGCTGCGCACAGGGATAGGCTGTGGAGCTGCTGGCAGGGAGCCAGGGGAAACAACACGGACACACTTTGTGCAAGAATATTTATCCTTAATCTTTAAGGGTCTTAAAACATCAGGATAACTTTGGAGGGGTCCTTTTGCAATCCCTAGGGAGGGCACAAGAGAGACGGAAGCACTTCCCCTTGTAGTGGAGGGCCTTGGAGCAGACACAAGCCAGCAGCACCCGGCCGCGGCCATGACTCAGGCTGACAGAGCGCAATTACCTCAGCTGGCATTTCTCCAGAACCCTGGGATTAACGATCAAGTTCTCTTAAGAAGTGTCAGGAAACCTATTATGTCCCCATAAATACTCAACAACATTTTAGAGAGTTAATTTATTTTCCTCTCCTCCTCTCTTCTGCAATTTGCATTATCAGTTGCTAAATATATTACAGCAGGTTTTAGCCCGATGCACCACTTCAAAGACCTCCTCACAGCAATTCCATAAGTAATTCACTACTTGATCTTATAACTCCAGCACATATTGTCAACCGCAGGAATTTTATTTCAGTCCAAATCACCATCCTTTTGAAAGTTAATAACCATTCTTTTCCTCCAGTAGAGTTTCACCTGCTTTGCAGCATCAGAAGGAAAATATTTCAGTCTAACTGGAACCATTAGGTGGAGATCTGTGTAATGGAGACATCCCAGTGCTGCCTGTTAATCTCTCCGCTGGAGCTGAGGTCATTTGGCAAACACAAGTTTTCACTTTGCTCATCTCTAATCTGAGGCATATTTTCTTTTCCTGCATGGACCCTGGAGTAAACAGCTGATCATCGCTGAGGCCCTTCTGGCATCTTGCCTCCAGGAACAAAAGATGATGGGAATTCTCACTGGCCTGCGGGCAAGCAATGTGCTGGCATGCACCGCAGCACCAGTGACTGACTTCTGTCACCAGCAAATCCGTAGGACCCTGGCACCTTGCACAACAGCCAGCTTTGAGAAATCCCTCTTGTCTACTGAGGACAGTCGTGAAGCTGCCTTCCTACGTTTTGACCCTTTTGCAATACCAGCTGGGTATATGTGAAAGAAACGCGCTAGCTCTTGGCAGGGTTCCTGGGAAAAATGGCTTTTGGGGTGGTCTTGTGTTCCGGACAGTCTGGTCTTTGCCCCTGCAAGTAGCAGCAGCAATATTTTATGGTGTTGGCAGACTCTTGTCCTTCCTCCAGAGGATGAGGACAATGTCCTGTCTGGCCTTTGCTCCTGGACTGGTCCACACTGACAGTGCATCTGGCAAAGCCACAACTAGCTCACCGGTGGCTGAGACCTCGACATGCCACGGCAAGCGAGCAGCCTCAGGGGGAGACGCTGCTTCTCAGCAGTCATGGCCTTGAAGGGTGTTCAGCTGTTTGACAGAGAAATTAATATGACAACAATTTAAATATGAATCCAAATCAGCGGGAATTGAAACAAGTCTGAGCTAGGAGGGGAGGGATCCCTCTCTGTGCCCAGCACAGGCACTTGCAGAGCCCCGTGTGCTGTGGCATGGGGAAGTCAGCGAGAGCTGCGTGTTGCGGTGTCAGTGTCCTGCACTGGGCTACCACAATTATAAATAAAGTGCTTTCTGAGGAAATACTTCATTCTTGAAGGAAAAGATTTTTATTTTAAATTGTGATGCCTTCGGGTAACTCTTCATTTCTAGGCTGCCCAGAAAACTCTGAGATGGGCTGTATTTACTTTCTTTACAAGTATTTTTGTATTTTTTTATTCAACAAGAGGCAGGAGGATCTTCTCCTCCTGGGTTAGCAGGGTTTGCAACCAACTGGGGCAGCATTAAGAGCACAAGCCACGACCACTATGCTGCAAAGTCACCAAACCTCAGTGTCCCTCTGGGCCTTGTGCCAGGCTGCACTTCTCCCTTTCCAGCACTGAGAGCTTCCAGGGGCTGGGAAACACCCGACAGGGTCCCAGCAGGCTCCACTGCTATGCTTAGTGCTAAATTCAAATTGCCCTTCTGTGAGTTGTATCATTTTGCTGTTTGTCCGTCCACCCAAGCGTTGGCCAGGCATTTCTCCTCTCCTCTCATGTGCAAAGGTAAGGTAAGATATTGGTGTGGTGCCTGGCGCACAGCTGGGCGCTGGAGAAAATGAAGAGCCACAACTACACATTGTAACGTTTGCCAATAACTTTGAATGATCCCTTCCCTCTCATACTGGGACAGTTATTGCAACATACTTCAATATACTAAATATTTGTGTTAAATCCTCTCTAACAGTTCCCTCATTAGGCCGAATAAAAGTCAGCTTTCTTCCATATATCGCACCAAGACCCATAATCATCTCCATTGTTTTTCTCTTGGCTTCCTTAATATTATCAGTACGCAGCTTAAGCAGGAATTGCCAGCTTCATCATCTGCTTTAATAACAAGTGTTTAATAATTGCAGGTATAATTATTCATAACACTGACAAAATTTGCTATTCACCACTAATTTCTTCAAATTACTGAAGGCGTACAGCAAAAATAGACTAGTTAGAATGACATTCATTTCTAATCAAGTTTAATTACCATTGTTCAATGAACAAAATCTTCAACCCAGGGTTCCAACAATATTTCATTACAATATAAAAAGAGAGACAACAGGATGCTGGGTTGCATCAACAAGGGCATTGTTAGTGGAGACAAAGAGGTTATTACCCGACTCTACTCAACGTTTTTCAGGCCACACCTGGAATACTGGGTTCAGTTTTGGTCCCCGCTATGCCAAAAAGACGTGAACAAGCTGAAGAGGGTCCAGAGAAGGGCCACAAAGATGATCAGAGGACTGGGAAGCTGCCATATGAGGAAAGGCTGAGACAACTGGGATTGTTCAGCCTTGAGAAAAGAAGGCTTAGGGGGAACTTACAACCATGATCTAGTAGGCAAAGGGTGGCTACAAAGAAGATGGAGGCTCCCTTTTTACAAGGAGTCACATGGAAAAGATGAGGGATAATGGGTACAAGTTACTCCTGGGGAGATTCCAGTTGGACACAAGAGGAAAATTATTCACAATGAGAACAATCAGTCATTGGAATAATCTCCCCAGGGAAGTGGTGGAGTTCCCAACACTGGACACTTTGAAGATTCAGCTGGACAGGGTGCTGGGCCATCTTCTCTAGACTATGCTTTTGCCAAGAAAGCCTGGACCAGATGATCCTTGAGGTCTCTTCCAACCTGGAAGAAGGAAAATAAAGCTAATGGTGGCTTACACTTTGGATTTTGGTTAGAAACACCAATTCCAGACCTCTGACAGGGTGTATTGACACCAAAATGACGTGGCACCAGCCAACAGTGTATTTCTCCACCTTTGCTTTTATTTGTGTGTTTTGATTATTCCCACAACCAGAAAATAGGGATACATGGCCCAAAACCCTGCACAAAGGATTGGCACTAAACTAAGTCCCCTTTGTGCTGTCACCTCCTCCTGCCTGTGAGGTCAGTGTATCCAAGGGGATGTTTACCTTTTCTAGAAGAAACCCAGTAGCAGGGTGCAGGTCCCCAAGCCACTTGGGTCAGGTCAGTGCTGGATGGTCTCTCCCACAGGGTCCAGGGTGACGCAGCTGCAGTGTGTGAGGCAGGAGCAACGCAACTCGGTTTGAGGAGATGAGCTTCAGCCCCGGGAACCCTGCCTTTCCAGGAACAGGGCAAAGCTCTGCTGTCAGACATGAGGCTTGCCCTAGCAGCAGCCCCGAACTCTTGCTAGGTGTTGGATCTAAGCTAAAGCAGACACACAGAGTTTTCTATCCCAGTGAACTTTATTGTGTCCTGGTCTGGCTAACCATGGCTCAGATGGGCATCAGAGCGGTGTGGAGAGGCGATGCAGGACACAAGCCCAGGACTGCAGGTTATTTCCCAGCCTATAAACACAGCACCTTGCCCCAGAGATCTCTCAGATATTAAGGGTGAAGGCTTGTGGCTATTCGCTAATTCAGATGTGGAAGCCCAGAGGCACGACTGAGGAGGTTACAGCTGATAGTCTCACTCCTACCCAGAACATCCAAGCAGTGAAAGTTCAGCTGTAAAATCATCTGTTTTCAAAAAAATGTCACAATAAGCTTTTTCTAGACATCCTAGCAGATATGCAACAGTAATAAAACCAATAAAACCCTACACAATATCTAGGTAGCAATGCTGAGGCATAACAAGAGCATACACAGCTTTACTTTCTGTTTCTTTAATATCATACACATCCTGCTCCCCCCCATTCCCAAGGAGCTGCTGTGCACCTGACAATTATTTCATTAATCTCTTCAGATGAATAGGTGTTGTCCTGCGCTGGCCCTGTGAAGTCCCACTGCTGCCAGAGGGAGCGGTGGGTTTCCAGCAGATCCACCAGCCTTTTCCTTCGGCAGCCCCAAACACACGGCAAACAACAGCCCTGCTTTTGCAGGGGGGAGGCTTCAAAATGAAGGCTCAGCCTGAGTTCATGCCTAGGAACCAGGTGACATTTCTGGAGTCACCAGCCTCCAGCTGGTCCTCGCTACTCCCCTTGGACAATGACTCTGGGGGACCATTTGCAGGTCCTGCAGCCGGCTGTACAAGTACATGGAACTGGCTGATTTTTGCTGGTCAAATAAAAAAAGTAATAATAAATGGGTTTAGGGTCCAAGCACCTCTGTTGGAAAGCCCTCTTTCTTCCTGAGTGATGGTGGCACTGGCGTGGCCGAGCAGCCCCGCTTTCTGTGCAGCGCTCTCCACCTTCAATTACAAGAGGTAGGAGAAGGTGAAAATAAAAGGAACGCTGGGTGGCAACCCGAATAAACTCTCCCTACTGAAAGAGAGCCCTCAGTGTGACAAAGGCACTTCAAATATGTTTTAGCCAGAAGTGTCAGAAAATCAGCCTTTTGCAAGCATTTCTTCTAATTAGCTCTTTGCAATTCATGAGGGCTGGGTTGAGCAGCCAGCTCTCCTCCCCAGCCGAGCCCCGGCTGCTCCCGCAGCCCTGCGCTCAATTTGCTCAGCTGAGGGGTACTAATGCTTCAATATGCAGCAGGGATTTCCTTAAATGTTGAAAGACTTAAACAAATTATAACCATCCTATAATTTGGCAGGTTAGAAAAGAAGCTTTTAAAGAGCCTTGTAAAATGAATGACTTAAACCTTCACCCCGGGCTATTTTTAAAATTCATTTGTCTGCACTCGGGCGAGGAGAAAGGCACAAATATATGCGTGATCCATGTCTAAAATTTTGATTGCTGAATTAGTTGGAAATAAGCGATGATCTTTGTGGCTATTAATAAATGATTTGGGGAAACGGTGTTGGAACATTGGTCACTGAAACAGCCGCAGCTTCACACCCTTCCTCCACGGAGCAAGAGCTGAAATAAGATTTATGGAGGACTTCATGGCAAAGGGAAGAAGCCGCAGCACACCAGCTCCTTGCGGCAGAGTGTTGGTGCCTAATTTACACGCTCCCTTCCACTGCAATGTGTGCACTTTTAATCACGCTAATTATAAAGTGCCCACTTGTCATGATGTTGCAAATCAAAATATGCAAAACAAGCTACGCAGGAGCTTGCATAAAGAAATAAAGCCACTCCATCTACCCCATCCCACAGAGCCACGAGGTGTCTATGCCGTATGTCTCCGCCATCACGAGTAGTGTGAGCTCAAGGAGCACAGCAAGGACCTCGCCTCAGTTCAGATCCTTGCATTAAGGAGAATATTGAAGCTGGCACCTTCAGATGCTCTGCAGGAGCGGAGGGCGCTGAGCCAGGGGTTGCTTCCACTCGATGCCGTGTGTGGGAAGGGCAGAGGGTATTGGAGCAGATGCCGAAGGGATATTCCTCCTGGGGAAACGATCTTCCATATAGATAATGGAAATGTGTTTAAGATGGATGTCTGCGATCACCTGTGCAGACTGACCTCTGAGACCATTAATCCCTCTACCTTTGTTACCTTTATATTAAACCAATGTCATAACCTGTGATTTTTCTGTGTAATGTTTTTAATGCTAATGTCTTGTTCTTGTCATTGGAGAAAGGAAATGGGTTTGGAAATAAGCAATTCCCCATCCACATTTTCATTCATAAGTATCTAGTTTTATCTGCCTTGCCTACAACCTTAAGAAAACGTCTAATATGGAAAATAAAAATACACCAAGTCTGAATTTACAGGATATGAGTAGCACAGTTACTAGTGAGAAAAAATAACGCTTTCAGGTTTATGTTGCGGGTGTAATCAAGGGCTGTTCTGAATGAAAGATGTTGCAACTGCTCAATATATTTTTGAAAAGGTCTTAGAGACCTCCAGTTCATTCCTAACAAAACCAGAGTAATACCTCACATGACCTCTGTATTCATCAAGTTCTTTGGAAAAGGGCAAAAAATCAAAATTAGGACAATTCCATCATCAATGGTAAAGCATCAACTCACCTTCAACAATCTTGCATCAGTATATATGGAAAGGGAGAGAAAAGAAAATACAATTAGACTTTGGTGTGCACCCCTGCTGTCACACAAACACCAGGTAAGAGAAGCAATTATGACAAAACAAGCTCAGAATGGTTGGATAACGCTCTTCTTTGATTAGGAATGTCAAAAGCAGAAGCAAATTAGCAGCTACTCTGAAAAGAAGCAAGTGGTTGCTTCTGGTTCTGCTCACACTGCTGCAACGGGATAGAAACGGACGCATCTTATGAACCACCTGAACACCCTCCTCGCTGCTCCCCGGCTTCAGGGCCCTGGCTGGATGTGGGCTGGAGGAGATTCTTTCCTCCTTCTCCCTCAAACAGGAAAATGCCAGTGTGGTAGCCAAAAACATTTCAGAAGAGACTAATGGCTGCTGAAGTAAAAATCCCTAACCCCACTATTGTCTTTGGTAGAACCAGAGCTGGGGCCGTGCAGACGATGACGTAAAGTTTGAGGCCTTTCCTTTCCAGAGGCCCAGGAACAATCCCAGCAGGAGACATCCCTGTGCTATTCCTGCTGCTTGCTTCTGCTTTGCACGCCAGCAGTGGCATCCCAGAACTGAGGTGATGAACTACGCTGTGGGCTGCATCAAATACTGTTCCAGCTTTAAAGGGAGCAGTAAAAAACCAAGTGGATTGTTTTAAGGCTTCTTGGAGTCATACACAGAACTGGTTTGTACCATGGTCAGCCACAGCTGTGCTTGGCATCTCTCTGCCAGGAGTCCCTTAAACCAACACTACAGCTAAACATGTCCAACATGTCAAGCCCACGACCGCCAGTTCTCTCCCTCAGTTTTTATTTGAAAATAGTGACACCGTTATCATTTAGCAGCAATCTAGCGTTTATTGATGGTGAGAGGTAGGTCACAAGGTTGGATTTTAGCAGCACTTATTAATTAATCAATTTGAAATTAACAAGAGGATTCAGTAGAATAAGTTATAATCAAAACAGCGACTTAACCACAGATGTGATGATGAGAAGATTCACACTGACTTATTTTAAGGTATCCTAAATTGCTGTGTAAGTAGCTCTACCTGCAGGGACATAACCACAAAACATACACACACGCAGGCAGAGTTAGCTGGATCCTGTGGCGTATATAAACACCCACACTCGTGGAAGTAAATGGGTATTTTCAAACACACGCATAGGTTGAGAGGTGGATGAAAGAAAGTCGTATTAACGCAGCACCGACGAAAGGTGCCGCCTCAGAACTCTCTACAGCTTCCTGGGAGGAGAAGTGAGGAGGGACGTCTTGATCGCTCTCGTACTCAGTGACAGGGTGTGTGAGAACGGCTCAGAGCTGCTCTAGAGGAGGTTTAGGCTGGACATTAGGGAACGGTTCTTTCCCCGGGGGTGGTCAAACACTGGAACAGGCTTCCCAGAGAGGGGGTCGATGCCCCAGGGCTGTCCGCGTTTAAGAGGCACCTGACAATGCCCTTAAAGAACACGACTGAAGTCAGCACCCCTGGCTGGTCGTGGTTTTCTTTTTCACTTGGACTACATGATAAGTGCCAGACTTAACATACAACCCACTCCCCCAGCATGAACCTTCTCTCTTTTGATAGCTTTAAGATTTCCACGACATGTGACAGGAAATGTTTAAAACAAATAATCTACACTTAGGTGTATAGTTACTCAAGAGTTCTTTCCCCCAACTGTGAGCAAATCACCTTCTGTTCTCACCTGGGACGCGGAGGGCTGAAGGCCCAGCATTTGCTCCCTGTCAGAGACAGCCAGGAACTGACTTCACCTCCTGCATCCTCGGAGCAGGGGTCGCCTAGGCAACCACTTCCGTCACATGCCGTGTCCAGGTAATGGGCGTTCTCTCTGCGCACTTACTGTGAAACACGGCAAAACAGGGAGCCTTTTCTCTCTCCAGAAACTGTTTCCCAGCACAGCCAGAACAGAGGGTAAGGAAGAAGAGCCAGGCAACTAGGAGATGCAGAAAGGCATCAGCGTGCTGTCAACAAGGAGCAGCAGAAAGCATCCACACTTACTGAGCGTCGGGAGCAGCACCGTAATTCAGAAGAGTCCATCGACTCACACAGCAGCTGTCCAGGTCCCCCCTGAAACACCTGTTCTCAGACCACCTCCCCTGACCCCACCTCTGTGTCCCCCACTGCCCCACCTCAAGCAGCACTTCACCCTGTCCTCCCCTCAGCACCTCTCTCCTTCTCCCCATACAAACTGTAACGTCTGGGGAACGAGGAGTTTCTTGCCCCAAAAATCAGTTAAGACAGATGATTAAAAGAACGAGCCCTTGTGATTGATCAAATCGATAGTTTTATTTCCACCCGTTAAAAGAACTGTTGTTTGCTACCAGCAGAGTCCAACAGGGATGGGACAGACAGACATGAATACAATTAAATACAGGAAAAATGGAACTCTATACAACAAGACATACATTTACATAATGAAAAAAATCTTTATATTATCTATTGGTTCTTGCCAACGTAAAACATCACCGAACTCAAATATTTTGGGGTTTCTTTTTGGTTAGGTTTTTTCCCCCCTAAAAAAAGAGCATGTAATGCAATTTAGTATTTTTCCATGGACTGAGACTTAAAATTCTTTTTGAGACGCACAAGATGTGTGGCAGTTCACAGGGTACACAAAAGCTAAAAACTTTTTTGCTCAATAATTTCATCGTTTGTGATATCTAAATTTCCATTTGATCTATTTATTGAGACACAAACTATCAGGTGGTATTTACACGGAGGGAGTTGTGCAAAGGCATTCCAGGCTATGGCTAGGACGCTGTGGGAGATGCGCGGGGACGTGACTCGGCCTCATCCCCAGAGGGAACCCCTTAAATCCCCTTCTTCCCATCCCTCTTGTGCAGTAGCCACCCGAGAAAAAACTGGCCATCTTTTTCATTGTTTCTTCTTTGTCTAGCTACTGGGAAAAAGCTGTTTCTGTGGCCCTGAAGTGTGCTGTTAACGCAGGGCTGCTTCTCTCCATGCAATGAATGCTGCAAGCAATCTTTCACTTGGTTTCACCGATTGTCTGCTTTGTGGGACACAAATGCCAGCCGTTGTCACCGTACTATCCTGCTGTAGTCCTGGCTTGTAGTTTCTATCACCAACGGGAGCTCACAATAAACGGGTGTAACTTTTCAGCAGTTGCCATATTGCCACAACAATTCCTGACAACAGCGCTGAACCCAAGCTCCTCCAGACCGGGGTGGGGAAGGAATCGCAGCTCTTCAGCAAGCCTTTATGGAACAACACTTGGTCTATATTACTCCATCCAGAAACATCCCTAAACAACCTAATTAAAAAAAAACCACTTTGCTTTTGGGTTGTAATCTTCCATACAGAACTTGAGGCAGCTAATTAGAAGAGCTGCTTTAATTAAAGGCTTCCTACAGACCCCTAGGACAGGGTAGCAAAGACATCAGGTATCGATGTCAACTGAATGCACCTACCGTTGTGCTGCACCAGAGCACAGAACGGTGCTTCCAACGGTTTCATCACCAACCAACTGCCAAAGGGTGTCTGTGTTTCATTTTGGACTTTTTCATCAATGTGGTTACTGCAGATGTGGATCATAAAGTTCTGATTTTATTAATCTCATCCACATTTCGTTACTCTAATCCTGTTTGCATCAGCTCGCCTGGGATTCCACATCAGCTGGCAAGTTTTAGCTGTAACAGGTTTAAAGCAGACATTTATAACTCAGTCCTGAAAAAAAAAAGGTGTCTGGATAAAGAGTGCTTAATCCTGTGTATTCCTGCCTTGCTTCAACAGAGGAATCCTCTCTCCTAGGACATTTATCTGACTTCTCTTTTTTAAAAACACACATTTAAAGAAAGCTGGACAACCCTGAGGACAAAGGGAGGTGCAACTTCTCTCAGAAAAAACCCAACAAACCACACGCTAGAAAATAAGTTAAGTGTTGTGATTCAAATACAGGAATTGTTGGCAGTTACAACTTTCAAAGATGTATTTTCACATTGTACATGCTGCAATTTCTCTCCATACTTTAGATCTCATGGAGTTCATAAAGACATCTACAAGTTCAAGTCTCCTGCTTAAAGCACCCAATTGCTGGATAACAGGAGGCTATTTTATTGCGTGACCTTGCTTGTCAATTCAATATTGATTTATGATAAAATGATCCATCCTTACAGAACTTACTCTACTTGGGCCAAGAGGCTATAGCAGAAAGCAATATAGTCATGAGCTTCCTATAGGATAAGAACAAAAGTGTAAGGAAATGGCAAATTGCTCATCTGTATTCTGAAAGGGAATTCCGTATCTGTATGCAATGGAGGGAATGACTTACAGAATAAGAAATAACAAAATATTCAGACCCCTCTTATTTAAGCATGAAAAAAAGTAGAAGGAAATGGATGAGCTGCTTCCTTTCAGAAGGAGGCTGCTGGTCTAGTTTAGAGACAGTCCTAAATTTAACATTATAACCAGGGACATAACAAGCAGCTTGGACCATTAAAAAAAGCTGTCTACATACGTACAAGTTCTTCTCCAAAAAGATCAGTTTTATTTGGATGCGTGCACAACCTGCAGCTCTTTAAATCTTCAGAGCACTGAAAACATGACATTTTCCCCCAAAATCCAGTTGAGTCTGTCCTGAGAAATCAAAGTACTCATATATAGATGGGATGATATTGTCTGTGAGTGAGTTTCTTCCTGCAGGTTGGGCAAGAGTTGGCATTCCGAAGGGAATCACGGAGGCACTGACTGCAGAAGACATGGCCGCATTTGGTCGACACAATCAGTCGTCCACTTTGCACAATCTGGAAGAAAAGAAATCAAAACAGGTATTTGGAGTAAAGAATTCAACTTTGCTGGTCTGTTGGCAGCAGGCAAACAGGAGCATCTGGAATCAGTACTTCACTACTGTAATAATAAGGAACATAAAGATCTTTCAGTGCCATCTTGGAAAGTGTTTCTCCCTTTCTGCAGACCACAAAGAAATGCCCTGGAGTTACAAGCTGGTTTTACCTTCAATCCAAGGCCTGTTCTTTAAGCCCGTTTGTAGCATCCCACCCCCTGCCCCATTCCCCCTCCAACAAAAAGAAAACGATGACAAGATGGGGATCCTTACCTCTGAGTAGCCATCCATGCAAATCGGACAGCTGACGGTACCAGACGGCCTTGTGGGAGAGAGAACAAAACCAGAAAGAACATGCACCCATTAGTTTCACCGTGCAGTGAGGGTTACCGACACACAAAACACCACAGCACAAACTAGCCCTGAGGCATTTGATCTGAAGCTCCCTGCATACCTTTAACTCTCTCAAGTTGCTGCACTTAGTAAGTAGCTTTGGTCTCCCTTACCTAAGGAAACAGCGCCTTGGTTTCCGTTAGAGGCAAGACGCAGTTAGTCACCCTGCTCCGCTACTACAAGTAACAGCGGTTTCCAGCACTGTGTAGTACACATGTAGCAGTGTGAATGCTCAACAGGCCATAAAGCTGTCCTTTGGAAACTAGTCATTCTAGAAGTGAAAGAGGTTGGCAGAAATTAACACGCCCCCTCTTTCCAATTTAGCATCATCCCAGCCCAGTAACATTTGCACCAAGAACTCCTCCTGTGCAGGGCAGGAACACACTACTGTGAGGAAATATTAAAAAATAAATGTCTAGTTCCAAGAAGGAAAGACCGAATCAGTGGCTTTTACTAAGCTGTTGTCAGAGATGTACCTTTTGTGTCTCAGCCTCCAGGACAGCTGTTTGGCACGTACACTTGCATAGCTATTACAGACACAGCCTCTCTGCTTAAGGAGCATGGGATGCTCTAAGTGCCGAATAATATTCTCTAGCAGAAAACGAAAGAGCTTCTTGCCACTTGTTTACAAATTAATCTCTATTTTGAACTCACAGTAAGCTGCTCTCCTAAGTCTCTATCATAAACACTTGGCTTCACTATGTCACCAACCACGCTAAGCAACAGTTTGTAATTTATTAAACTGAAATAGAAAGCATGAGATATTCTTTATCTTGCAATCTTAAATTCAAGCAGTGAGCACTACTGTCTACCACTAGTTTCACCTACATAATTTAATTCCATTAATCCTCCCATTTTTACTACTCAAATTCTTTATGCAGCAGCTATAATATCAACTCAGTAATTTATTACAATTGATTATAACCTGTATATAAGGAAGAGTAGTCTAACACTACAGAGGGACACTGTAGACAGCTCTGTGGCAGCCTCTGGCACCAGCGCCTTTTGTCATTGTTAAATGCTGCAGCACTGAGTTCTTTCAGCCTTACCTAAACAGAGCAGGAAGGCTCATTCTTTGACAGAGAAGCTTGAGATTGAAGGAACAAAACATTAAATTTTTATGTTAACTAGTGGGATTTATTCACCTACATACTTAACAACCAAGATTTAAAAATCTACAAATCTACTGGCAAAACACGCTGTATTTTAGAATAGTATAAGCCCTTCAGGTAGCACATTTAAGGCCCGACACCCAAAATTTCCATACCCAAGTTCTCTCCTACATTACCTTCCAGTAATCTAAAAGGCTCAAAGCACACCAGCTTTATTTTATTTATTCTCTGCCCTTCCCCAAACACTTTAAAAAACATTTATACCACAATTGTCACGTTCTTCATCTTTGAGTCTCACTGACACCTGATTTCATTTAGTCAGTCCAATGCATTGTGTCTTTCTTAACGTAATGGAGTGTTCCTACAGCAGAAGTTCACTGCTTCTCTGCAGAATTGGGTTTTACCAGTGCAGGCACCTGACCCAAAAAGCAAGATCACCATCTCATACAAACATACCAGAGCTCCGTGACATACACGGGTCAGAACAAAAACCGGTCGTAACAGTATTCCCTCCACAACTGCCTTGCAACTCAACCTTGGAAAGAACAGTTCCCGCTCTGAGAGGAGGCGGCAGTTAACTGGCACAGTGTGTAAAGCAGCAGTGAATGAGTAATAGTTTTTACTGGAATTTGCCAGGCTGCTGCCTGCTGGTCTCATGACACAAAGCTAAATCAACACCAGTGAAAATATTTTCATATCTAACATCACTTCTAGAGCTTTGCATAAAAAGTAAATGCAAGGTACTATGAGCTATAGCCTGTGACTAATCCTCCTTCCTTGTCATACCCCACAGTCATCTTTAAGGTTCCATGCAAAGTTGTACGTCAGTCTTGGGCTGGCTTTCTCTCCTAAAATGCAAATGGTATCATTTTGTCATCATGGGAAAAGCGATGTTGTACTCCTTGAAAGAGGGAACTAACTAGATTAAGCCAAGACTTCCAAGATAAGCCACATATAGCAATATAACTTAGTAGTGTATATGTAAGAAAAGCAAAATTCAGTGTTTGGTAGGTCATCAGCCATACATACTTTGAACTTGCAGTTTCATCTTCCAGTGGTCCCAGTTCTCGAGACACTTTATCTGTCACATAGACATCATTATCTCTTGGTTCATCTTCATCATCACTACTCAGTACACAGCTGTCTGACTGTCGCTGACTTCTTAGTCTAAGGTTTCTCCTTTGTCGTTGATTCTCTAGAATTTAATTTTGTAAGTTAGATATATAGGAATATATACACACACACCTGGACCTATCTGCTTTTAAATGGACCATATTCAGCTGGGTTACAATTAAAAAAAAAAGTTTCCTAAATATTAAGGGTGACCACTTCCAGACATCGTGAACATTTTGTTACATCTCCACACAAAACAATTGTAAACAGAGAATGCTGCAAGGGGGGAGTGGAGGGTGAGAAGAGAGAGAGAGAGAGATGAAGTTAAGTTCCCAAGAACCATGGCAAGATAGCACATGGATGAGAAAAAGGCCTTGTAAAACACAAAGTACTTTGATCAGAAAGCTTCAGAAGTGGTGGAAAGGTGCTTAAAACTAAAAGTGCAAATTCTGGAGCTGCTGTGGTTCCTTACTGCTCTAGCAGGGGTTGGTGCTGAACTGTTTCACTCTTCTTGTCCGTGTTAAACCAAACCCCCCCACTCAAAGACAGTTCCTATAAAATGAGTCTTTTTAAGACCAGTACTTAGAAACTACAAAAATATTTTAAGCAGTGTCTCCTTTGAAATTTTCATCATGTTTCTCCTGACTTAAGGTAACTGGAAAATGGAGTTATATTACCCAAGATAAAAGGAGATTAAAAAAACCCAAACCACTAATTGCCTGGCCTGTAAAATCCTAAGGCTAAAGAACTGCTGTTTGATTTTTAACATTTACGAATCACATGCAATAATGATTTCTGCAGCTCCAGTGTACATGTGACAATCAAGCACTAATCAATTAAGAATTATATAAATAGCCACAAAATTAAAATTCTAATAACAAATATTATCAACTTTGGACTTGGAAAATATTTGGAAAATAAGATGACACTGGCCAGAAACTTTAGCGTTGTCCTTTGCCTTTCAGTAAATGCAGTTTCAATCCAAGCTCCTCAAGTTCATTGGAAAAGATAAAGACAAACAAAAAAAATTTAGGATAATTCCATTATCAATGGTAAAACGTCAACTCACCTTCAACAATCTTGCATCAATATACATGGAAAGGGAGAGAAAAGAAAATACAATTAGACTTTGGTGTGCACCCCTGCTGTCACACAAACACCAGGTAAGAGAAGCAATTATGACAAAACAAGCTCAGAATGGTTGGATAACGCTCTTCTTTGATTAGGAATGTCAAAAGCAGAAGCAAATTAGCAGCTACTCTGAAAAGAAGCAAGCGGTTGCTTCTGGTTCTGCTCACACTGCTGCAAAGGGATAGAAACGGACGCATCTTATGAACCACCCGAACACCCTCCTCGCTGCTCCCTGGCTTCAAGGCCCTGGCTGGATGTGGGCTGGAGGAGATTCTTTCCCTCCTTCTCCCTCAAACAGGAAAATGCCAGTGTGGTAGCCAAAAACATTTCAGAAGAGACTAATGGCTGCTGAAGTAAAAATCCCTAACCCCACTATTGTCTTTGGTAGAACCAGAGCTGGGGCTGTGCAGACGATGACGTAAAGTTTGAGGCCTTTCCTTTCCAGAGGCCCAGGAACAATCCCAGCAGGAGACATCCCTGTGCTATTCCTGCTGCTTGCTTCTGCTTTGCACGCCAGCAGTGGCATCCCAGAACTGAGGTGATGAACTACACTGTGGGCTGCATCAAATACTGTTCCAGCTTTAAAGGGAGCAGTAAAAAACCAAGTGGATTGTTTTAAGGCTTCTTGGAGTCATACACAGAACTGGTTTGTACCATGGTCAGCCACAGCTGTGCTTGGCATCTCTCTGCCAGGAGTCCCTTAAACCAACACTGCAGCTAAACATGTCCGACTTGTCAAGCCCAAGTCTAAGTGAACTGTTCTCTCCTTCACTGTTTATTTAAGTCATTGGCCTACAGCTTTAATATATCTATTGTAGCTTCAGCTTTTAATTGCATCTACTTCTGTTACATTACCCATGACCCTTCTATATTGTCTGCAAGTTGTGGAGCAAAGAGCTATTTCAGATTACCCTCCACTACCTGCACATGCACCTCGAGAGCTGTCTGTGTTGACCAGTAACGCGTGGGTTTCATGCATGGACAAGGCAACTTGGAACTTAAACCTTATCCTTAAAGCCAGATTCTATCAGGGAGCACAACAGAAGACTAACTGGATTGCAAGATTTAGAGAAGTGTGCCATTCGCTACTTACCACAACAGAATCATTGTGAGTTAGATCAACAACTACAGGGTCAGCAGATTCACATGTGAGATCTACTACTTCTTCACCAGCTTAAAAACAGAACATTAGGAACAAGATCAGAGACTGCAGAGGAATAAAATGGCCTGCACCGTGTAACAGGCTGAGGTATGATTCAATCTTGCCCTAACCCTCTTCTCTGCAGGGACACGTGCAACATTTCACTCAAGCTGTGCCCTCCAGAGTCCACACAGAGCACTGCCGTCACTGTCTTCTGCAAGAGCACCAGTGGCTGCGCACCTCATACAGGAGGAGAGGATGACAACAGCTTTCAGCAGGTACGCAGCAACAGGTTATTCTTCGAACAGAGAAGGTTTATCACAGAAGAAACCAGGAATCACATAGGATACAACGATTTTACAGTACCATGCTGCAAGTGTTCCCTTGAGGGAACAAGGAATGAGAATTAAGGGGAAACTTTTCATTATCTTCTTCAGGCTTGGGAGTTCCCAAACGTGGCTGGCCACTGTCTGTAGTGACAGCTGCAGTGGCTCCAGGCTCATCAGAGCAGACATCCGGAGCACGGAGCAGCACTCCAGCACCTTTCTTACACAACTCATCTATCACGGGTGCCGAATGGATCGCATCTCAGAAACAAAGCCAGTTGTCAGCAGGCTTCTTGTTCCAAGATGCTATCCGAGACACTCTTGAAAAGAAGGGGTTTCCCTTCCTCCCCAGTAAAGGGCCTAGAAACTGGCAAAACCACACAGTAAGTGGGACCCCAACCTTCCAGAAGCAATTCATGTTCTTACCAAGGCAAAAAGACAGCTTACCACTTTCTTCAAGTTCTATCGGCTCTGCTTCTGAAGCCATTTCTGCTGTAGAAGCCATCAGCCTGTTTCGTTTCCGAGCTTGCCTAGAATTAACGGCTCCTCCACGGCGCTTTCGTTGAGTCTAGGAGAGAACAAAGCCATAACATTTGCTTTAGGAGTAACACTAATGTGGACCTCATCTCTGCAGCACCAACAAAAGCACACAAGGAGAGTGAAAACATTCCCCAGAAAGGCTGTAATGTGCATTAAGCGGAAGTATGGGTCATTCCTACTTGACCACATCACATCAAAGAAAAGATACCTCTTATCAGCTGGGTCACAAAGCAAAAACATCTGGTGATAGTTTCCAAATGAGAAGACCAGTGCACAGTTACATCATGGCTTTGCTCACATTGTGAGCATTTCTGAACTCTTGCTAGCATCACAAGAGATTAAAAATCTCAAGTGACCCAGAACATAAAGTTACAAGATATTTTAACATGTTTACGTTCCACTACACTTACTACAAACTCTTAAAATCATTTCTACAAGTCCCACAAAAAACGTGTTTTAGGAATCAGACTTGTATTGAGTACTAAAATACTTACTGTGCTCATACTGTTTCTTGATCTAGACCCACAGAAAAATGAAGAGGTACAAATCCCAAAAAGGTAACTGCAAGGAAGCTACAAGGATCAATTCCTTCTATACCTCTAGGTATTACCCTGTTAACAAGTCCAGATTTCTCAGGGTCTGAGAACAATGTTCTTCCAAACCTAGAAGAAAAGAAGAGAGAAGATAACCTGTTTGGAATGATTTTCTGTTAGAGCCCATCTCCGAGATTCTCATTTCTGGGTCACCAGTTTCTGTCCAAAGCTAGTGGGGAAGTCCCAGGGTTTGGTATGGTGGCCTCAGACACCTGCAGCTGGGCCTGAAGCCTTCGTCATTCTTACCCATTTCCTAAACTCAACACCAGAACAAGCGAGTTGGTTAGCAAACTAGCAAAATACTAGGGAATCCCACTGAATTTTAACTGAGAGCAACTGACTGACTCTGGAGGCAATCTTTGTGTGCATGCAGGAATCACCAGAAATTGTGCAACAAGCAGCCATCTACAGAGAACAAAAAATTCCAGGTGAGCAGTTCTCTTCTCCAGTCTATCTCCAGATTACAACAGGTGGAGCTGAACAGCCTGAGAGGAGCCTGAAGCAAGTGAAGCAGAGAAAATTCAGTTTAGATATACTCAAGGATCTGCAAGGGAATACAAGTTTACAGTAGGTACTCTGTGGTAAGCGTAGGTGTGTGTGCCCCTACCCATCAGGCAGAGAACTGCTGAGTAGGAAGAAGTAAAAAGCATCTCAGGTGGTTATGAGTAGCTAACACAGCACTGAAGTTCACAGCTTAAAGCTTGCTCACGGTACGATTATCATGTGTCCAACACACCATGAGGAGCTGGGGGGTGAGGAGGAGGCAGTGGAGGGACCAGGAACAAACCAGTTACATTAAACAAGCTGCAGAACTGTCTTCCTGACGCTGACCTTGATCTACGCCGCAAAGAGCAGCACACAGACTGGTAACCTCTGTGTAAGGAACACCACAACCACGCAGCGGGGTGGAATGGTGCTGCCAGTCAATCAGAACTCAGAGTTAAAGGAAGCTTGACTGATTTCACCCCCTCCTTAAACTTTCTCTTAAGTGACTTACTTTCGGAGAGCCATTAACACCAAATTGTGACATTATTAAAACAAAAGGTGCTTGAGAAAAATCCTTACACTACATTTGTTACTTTTACTAAGTCCAACGATATATTTATGCACAGTTTTAAGCAACACAATATGCCATGCATTGATTTTCTCCCATTTTTTAATTTTAAAACTGCTACTGGATTC
>VZZY01001320.1:6363-35709 GCA_013400335.1 Eurystomus gularis
CAGCGCTCCCCGCCCCGCCTCGTGCTCCCGGCGGCCGCGTCGCCCCCGCCCCGCCCGGAGCTCGCAACGTTCTGTGCGGGGCCGGGCTCGGCTGCGTCCCTGCCTCGTTCCCGCCTCGGCTGTTCTCCCGAGCGGTGAAAAGCTGCGGTTCTGGGGGTTTCTTCTCAGAACCGCGGTGGAAAAGCGGCACAGAGCGGCCCCAGGAGCTCGATCCCTCGCGGGGACAGCCCGGGCCCAGCACACGGTGGCTCAGGGCGGCGGCGCGGACACCTCGGCTGCGAGAGCCGCTGCTGGGAGAGAAGCGCCTTCGGTCAGCGCCGCGGGAGAGCGGGCCCGGGCTGCGAGGAGACCCCGCGCCCTCTTCCAGGCTCCTTTTCTATCTGCCCACCTCTCTGAGGCTGGCGAGGCCGCCCTGTACTGCAGCAGCTGCTTCCCCCCATCCCTGCCTGTCCCATTTCTCGCCTTGCAGCTTTGGTCTGCTTTAGGGCGCTTGAAACCCCTCGCCAGCGCCCGCTCTTCCCGCTGCGTCCGGGGCAGCCCCCGCCCAGCTCCGCGCCACGCTCCTTGTGCGGGACACGGCCCGGCCACGCTCCTTGTGTGGGACACGGCCACGCCACGCTCCCTGTGCGGGACACGGCCCCGCCACGCTCCTTGTGTGGGACACGGCCCCGCCACGCTCCCTGTGCGGGACATGGCCCCGCCACGCTCCTTGTGTGGGACACGGCCCCGCCACGCTCCCTGTGCGGGACACGGCCACGCCACGCTCCTTGTGTGGGACACGGCCCCGCCACGCTCCCTGTGCGGGACACGGCCACGCCACGCTCCTTGTGTGGGACACGGCCCCGCCACGCTCCCTGTGCGGGACACGGCCACGCCACGCTCCTTGTGTGGGACACGGCCCCGCCACGCTCCCTGTGCGGGACACGGCCACGCCACGCTCCTTGTGTGGGACACGGCCCCGCCACGCTCCCTGTGCGGGACACGGCCACGCCACGCTCCTTGTGTGGGACACGGCCCCGCCACGCTCCCTGTGCGGGACACGGCCNCCAGCGCCGGCCCCTGGCCAAGGCAGCCCGGGCCCCGGAGCGAGGGGACGCGCTCGGGGCCCGCTCTCCTGCTGCCCGCTCGCTCGCTGGGTTTGTCTTGCACAAACGCCACCACGCCACCATGTAACGCTGTGACCCTGGCCAGGGGTCCCAGGGGACCGCGGAATACAGGGGCTTGGCTTGGGGCCGTTCTTGGCACCCGCCCCTGTGACTGGGAACTCGACTATTTGCTGGCTGCGGGGAGTTCTGGGGACTCGCCTGGTTATCTCGCGTCTCTGGGGACCTGCCGTTGCTGCGGTGTGTTGCAGCTCTGATAGCAGGAGCCACGACAAGTGTCCCGAGAGAGATCAGAGCAGCGGGAAACGGCTGATGGGACAAGCAGGGCACGTGCCCCGTCTTTGCTTTGGAGCCGATGTGCAGTTATGGTCTGTGCAGGCTCCGCACCCACCTCTTGGGCGCAGTGAGCCACGGCGGTTTGAGTAAGGGGAATTTCTCTCCAGGGGTGACCTCTAGGGCAGTGCCACAGAGGCAGCTCTCTGCTGCCGTTTGATGCTTGCTCAGACTGGCACCTTCAATCCTCAGGCTGGTCCTCAGGTTTTCATCTGCAGCAGGGGGTTTTCTTCTGGCGCCCTGCTCTTTCCAGACTAGCACGGGTTAGGGCTTTCCCTTCCTTGATTAGTGAGTTTTGAGGAAACAAGTCAGTTGAACTTAACTTCCTTGTTGACTTGGAGCTACACCCTGTGCCTGGACACACTCTGCGGAGCCAGCTGAACTTGGATCCAAAGGAGTGCCAGGAGCTCCTACGGGACGAGAGGGGCTCAAGGGACCCCTTTGAGATGCATGACACGGGACAGTTTTCATATGAGGTCAGAAGGCTGCTGTTTAACAACGGTGTTAAGTAATTGCAAAGGTTGCGAAACACACCTTCTGACCTCTTGCTCGCATCTTCTCCCCGCTGCCGGTACCAAACTCCCTCCCCTGGCCAGGGACTGGCCCTCGGCTCCTGGCCCCTCTCACAGCTCCGTGCCCGCCTGGGTCGCTCTCTGCAAGTGCCGAGCTCTCATTTCCCAGGTCTGCTCTGGCCATCTGTGTCCTCAGCTTCATCCAGAACAAAGGTGGCTTCCAGAGGTGACAGATGCGATGGGAACCCAAAGGGAGCCAAGCTGACAGCCCTCGAAGGCAGGAAAGCTGGGAAGGGCTGAGAATATCACAGCCACATGCCCCTAGGCAGCGCTCTGCTCTGAGGCCAGTGGTCCGAGGGACAAGGAGAGGGAGATGGAGCTTCTGGCTATGAACAGGAGATGCTGACTTACCAACATGTCTGAACTTGGAGAAAGGCAGGCCAGGCCTGGAGACCTAACGTCGGCTGGTGGACAAGACAGAGGAGATGGGAGGTGGTGCTGTAGGTTAACAAGAGCTTACACTAAAACCGGGATGACAAATTAATCACTTTGTGCGGAAGTGCATCAGCAGATCCACAACCCGGGAGCTGGGTCTGAGGAACAGGCAGACTGTACTCTAAACCCCTGAAGAACAGCTGAAGAGCTGCTCTGTAACTGTGACCACAGAGAACTGCATCCCACCAGCTCTGCAAGACTGAAAAACCCCAGTTTTGCTCAACAGCAACCATCCCCCAAACCGCCCAACAACAACCAAAAAAGGGAACTGCAGAGGAGCAAGCAAGCTTGTTACCAGGGCGCAGAACGACGCCCTCCTGGGCAGCCCTGCAGCTGCAGCTGGGAGCTTCCTGCTCTAACTCTGTCACCCAGCACGGGTGGAGAAGACACCCAAGAGAGGAAGGAGGTGGGGTGGGTGCCACCGCCAGGCTGGCCAGACGCTTTGCTCTGTGGAGTATGTGGCTGCAAAGGGAGGACAAGGTCCAGAGGTCCGGGGCACTCCCACGACTGGGTCTGTTCCTCCTTTGTTGCAGGAAAAGGATTCAGAGACGTTGTAAAAAAAAAAAGAAGTAGTGACATTTTGTTGCAGGCCGTTACTCAGAGGCAGCTCCGTGCTCACTTACGTGGATGTCACCGGCGGCTGGACGCCCTCCTGCCCAGTGCGGTGGGCAGAGGCTCTCTGCAAGTCCCAGTGCAAGCGAGGAGATGCAGTGCTGTTCCCTGGCACGCTCACTCAGAAGCACCATCTGCTCCCCAGCACGGCCCACACGTCCAGCCCATCTCTTGTTGCGGCGCTGGAAGGCATCCCTGGTGAAAACGGCATCACCAGCGTGCTGCCGCACACAGCGCCGCGCTCCAGCAGCAACGCTGCCGCCTCCCTCTCCCCATACCCTCCCTCCTACGCAGCCTCCTCCTGCTCGCCTGTTCCCGTGCTCAATACTGGCAAGTTCAACTCGACTGAGGTACTTCCATCTGGTCCGGGTATCCAAGGTGGCTCCTGGGGAGCTCTGCTGCTCACCGCGGGGGCCAGGCAAGGCGACGGATTCTCCTCCGCTCGGCTGCAGCGATGAGGAAATGCTGCGAGCAGCTGACGGGCAGCACTTGATGGGAAACAAAAAAAAAAGTATTAAAGCACTTGCAGCTGCTCAGCGAATCCTAGCACAGCTGTATCAAAACTGGCATTTCTGATTCAGGCTGTCAGACGCTGGGCCAAAAGCCCAGAGTGAGGAATACAGACACCAGGATACAGGGAGCTTAGAAAACTGCCTTTATTCTATTAGTTGTTGGAAAAATGAAAATACAGAAAGAGTTTAGTTGGCTGCAGAACAGCGAGAAGTTCACAGGTTAGGAGTCTGATCACTACATGGTAACCAAACTTACACAAAAAGTTTCTTTTTTTGTTTCTTTTTTTGTTTCTTTTTTTTTTTTTTAGTTTTGAAACTGGGTCCAGCAATGAACTTAAGGCAACTGAACAGTTCAGAAGCTTTGAGTGTGAGCAGGCTGTCTTTTCTCATCCCTACGGCACGTCATGGAAAAAACTCCTCCTGGGTGTGCAGATCACTCAAATCATTCCAATGGGTCAGACTCTTACAAATGAACAGGGGAAGAGGATCAGCTGCTTTCCATCGGACTTTATTTTCAAATACAGTTTCTTAAAAAACCCAGAACACCTTAACGCAGAGGTTACAAGTAACAGTATTAGGAAATCCAATTATACAAAAAATACTACATCTAAGCTGGGGTAAATAGATTTATTTTTGGTAACATACATTTAAACTGGCACTAATTACACAGTAACTAAAAGGTAACTAACATGAAACCACAGAACCCTCGCTTTTCCTTTGCTGGATGGGACTTGGTCATTTCAGAGTGATCACATTTTCCAACTACTGCTTTACACCACTGAGCCATGAAGATCCGATCTTCCTAAATGTGATAGCACTGAAGCTACGCTCGACTCCGCATACAGCTACGTAACTCTTGTACTCAATTAGAATAGGACGTTAGTTAGAAAGTAGTTACAGACCAATCCTCTGTGTTGACAGCTTTTTCTCTTTTTAGAGAGAAGAAAGAAGAGAGAGAATTGTCTTCAATTAGCGCCTGGCATATCCTGTGAGTGCAGAAAAGGTTGGTTAGAGGAATGTTGAGGTTAACCTTGGGTGCACAGATGAATTGGATGCAGATTGTTATAAAAATCATGGTTGGCTTCTAAATACTGGTAGCAAGATGACTCGATTTTTAAATCTCTTAAGTAAATTATAGATAATGAAAAAGGCCAGTAATCATACACTAAGATTAATAAACAGCACTTCAAAATTACTCAAGTGCAGGGTGCTGCTTTGGCCATCTTCCTCTGGCCACACTTTATAAGAGAAGGCACCCGGACTTTTTCTTGCCACGCCGGGCTTGCAAAGCAGCTCTAGTGGCCATTTCAAAAACCTCCCTCACGCCGTCTTTGGTCTTTGCCGAACACTCCATGTACCCAAAAGCACCAATGCGGTTTGCCATATCTCTTCCTTCTTCGGGTTTGACAGGCTCCTGCAACGGCACGAGAGCAACAGGTGAGGAGACCCCAGGCTGCACCGCTGCGCGCCGGGCTGCCCGCTCCCGCCCCGCCTCCCCGCAGAGGGACTGCCGCACTAAGTGCACACGATTCATCGGTTAGTTCATATCGACTGATCCCCTGAGAGTGATCTGTTAAACACCAAAGGCAGATTTAAAACCCAAGGTGTTCTTTCCTCAGGACGCAGCATGCCCCGCGGCGCGGGTCGCCGGGCAGGGTGTGTGTTTGCACGCCCCGACAACGCTCAGGACACCCGCGCTTCTCGAACGCCTCTGAGCTTGAAAGGCCGCAAGGCCCTGTGAAACTTGAGCAAGTGTTGCTGATGTCTGAGGAAACGTTGGTGCAACTCTTTGCCACAATTGTAACAAAGGCCTATGAACAAATCTGCAAAGTAACGCTTCAAGTCTTTGTACAAAATTATGTACCCGGAGCAAAAATTCCAGAGCACAGAGCAGAGTATCTGCAGTGCCACGCCCAGGCTGGGGGTTTCAGACTCTAATCTGAAAACGAAGCAGTGACAGGCTCAGGAAGGAGCTACAGCACCTGTGGTTATCACCTCAAAACACCAACCAATAAAACGGCTTCCTTTCTTGCCCCGAACGCACGACATAAAGCACAACGTGAGTGCGCACGCACTTGGTATGTCGATGTCTCCTAATTAACTCCCCTCTAGCTCAGGAACCCGACTCCCCAGCACGGCACGCGGCCGACTGCCGGTAACCAATACAGCTACTGTCACTGCTGAGAAGGCCTTTCGCTAAAAGTTACATCTCCCAGTCTGAAACAAGAAACGCTCAATTAAATAGAACTTTCTGGTTTCTGTCACACAGAAGCGCTTGTTATGCAGCCCCAGGGAGCTGGCGGCAAGCTGCGGACACCCATGTAACGCGCTGGTGCCACCACTGCTCGTTGTCTTCCTGGACTGTAGGACCCTCAGAAAGGAACCTGCCTGCTTCATTTTGGCCAGCTCTCGTCTTGTGTGCTCGTCATTCCTCAGGTCCTTCTTGTTTCCTACCAAGATGATAGGCACGTTGGGGCAGAAATGCTTCACCTCCGGGGTCCACTTCTCTGGGATGTTTTCTGAGGGGGAGAGGAAAAAAAAAAAGGTATGACTGTACTAAAACCTGCTTCTGTGGAGAGTCTTATTTTAAAAGCTTCTACCTGCTGCCCGAGTGGCTTCATCTTGCTAATCCACATTGATGCCTTTTTTCTACTCTTCATTTGGGAAGCAAATGGGCCTTTTCTGGTATTACTAAAAAAAGACACGCCTGTCTGTGGTAATTTCGAGGCTGAAGAACACCTAACCTCTTGGCTTCTCCACACCTCTCCGTGCTACATGACAAGGGTTAGTGGAAGGTACTTCAAAGAACAGCATGCGGGATTACCAAGTAGAGAGTTCTGGAATATTTTACTTCAAGAGAAACATTTCATGTGTATCCAGAAGGTAAAGATGGGCATAACCCTGAAGCGGAAGATTTCACATCACTTCTTCCTTTTATAAAGCAACATCAAAGAACCGCTCTGAGCTTGCCCGCTCCCTGCCGCAGAAATGCTGCTCTGTACACGGACTACAGAGCACAGGAACACACGCTCTGCGTCGGTCATTTCCAGCTTTGCCATTCCTCCCCATGCTCAGCAAATGAATTTGTGCTCATCCACAAGAAACTTCTTCCTCCTGACATAACTTCCCTACATCTTTTTTTTTCTAAATGGAGCTGCAAATGGATGACTCGAGGGCTTTTGAAAGCAAAACCTTGCTAAATTCAATTTAGCAGGAAACGTTGAACACCCCAAAACATTTAGCTTTGATTTCAGAAGCTCTCAGACACCTGAGATGCACCAGTGGATGTACCTGCAGGCTGTACAACCCCTTTTTATCCGCACAAAATTCCATACAGCTTTTGAAGAGACAGTCACTATTACGGCATTGTTTTCTTGCTTGAAAGAACAACTTGGACAAGCATTTTGAAGCCAGTGTTTGCACTACAGCCAGAACAGCACTTCTGCAGCTGCATCGGGAGTGCTCCGGAGGTGCCAGGCTCTAGATGCTGCACACCTGAAGAGCTGCCTGGCAGCTCCCCGCTCCCTCACTGCTCCGAGTAACACGGGCGCCCTGATACTGGCGAGCGGGAAGGAAGGGAAGAGTAACCAAGATCAGGCTCGACCTAATGAAACCTCTCTCCCGTCTCCAGGACACTCGCTCGGCTCTCCAGCTGAGAGCACCCTCTGCAGCAGAAGCGAGCACAGCTCAAACCTCCTGTGTAGCGTCTGCACCAGGCAGACCACCGCACTGCTGCCTCCTCAACCCCCAGTGGTTTTGCAGAGAGATGAGGACACCGAAAGATGTCTCTAGACACAGGATCAGGCGGGAGGGAAGAAGAGAGAGATCAGGATTTCCCAGCTATCCAGCTGGCATCGACTTTTCTAAAAAGACACTTTTACCCCCAGCTGCCTGGTCAACGGCCGCTACCTTTCGGAGGCCAGGCGAGAAACGAGACCGAGCAGCTATCAAACGTTATCCCAGTCGCACTCTAACACCACTAACAGCTTAGGGAATATTTTCTTTGCTCATTTACTCAAACCCTCTGT
Source organism: Eurystomus gularis (assembly GCA_013400335.1). Lineage (NCBI taxonomy): Eukaryota > Metazoa > Chordata > Aves > Coraciiformes > Coraciidae > Eurystomus > Eurystomus gularis. The sequence goes on from VZZY01001320.1 coordinate 13,959, forward strand.
AAATTGGGGCAGGAATGGTATTTTTCGACCACTGTGGTAGCTGCATTCAGGACTAATCCTTCCATTACTGCATTTGTGTGCTTCCTGGATCCTTTTTGTCCCATTCTTGTTTCTTCCTAAGACACAACTCAGTTCATCCCTAAGTTAGATGAAAGGTGCAGTAAAGAAACCTCTCTAAGGACAGCTTGCAGTGATTGTGATCACCCTGGCAGTAGAAAACTGCAAAGGATTCAGTGGTTTAATAAATGTAAGAGAAATGGTATCCCATTTATGAGCACCAGTTAAAATAATCCGATGCCTGTCACGAGCAGAAGCAGCACAGCAGCCTCTCACTCTTCCTGGTAGGAGCTGCATGGACATGTTTTTGACCAGTTACAAAGAGGTACCAGTCAGTCACTGTACAGAAGGTGCTTGTTCCAGCTGGTCATACACACACGTATACACAGAATCGAGGTGCCTGAAGATCTACCATAACATTATCTGCATTCTAATAAGAATAGGCACTAGTGAACAAACGCCAGTGGTGAGGAGTAGGCGTCTCCTGCTCCTTACCCTCTTCAAAGACATCTCTGTAAGATCAAACACATTGATATCTATGCATAAGATTTATAAATAACCGGTGAAGTTTCAGTCTTGGACTCCACACAGAAGAGGTGCCCATCTGATAGACAGATTTTTTGAAATGTGTGTTTTGCAGACTCAGAAATTATAACAGGCCGTTATTTTCTTCTCTTTCCTCCATTACAAGTGGATGTCAGTCACTGGAAAGCAGCCTAAGAGAGTTTAAGTCTCCAGCCTGAGATCATTTTTATCAGTGCAAGCCCCCCTCCAGTGTGGGTCTAGCTCACATTTTTCACCTGCCAGGCAGACAGCAGCGCTCCCGCCCCCCCGGCTATTTGGGATTAATAACTCCGAGTGTTTCAAGCTGATCTCTCTTGAATAAAAGGAGGAGGCGGGGGTGCTGGAAGGGTTGAAAACACAAAGCTAGTCTTCCCATTTACAGAGAAAGGAAGTTACTCTATTTTCCTTGATATAGTGTGGTCTCGATTGTGTAAGAGCCGACACTTTTCAAGGAGAAAAAAAAAAAATTAATCCAGCCCTGGGTGGGCCGTGCCACTCAGCAGACACCTCGTACTCACAGGGCTCCTGGACACAGGGGTGCAGCCAGAGCTTTCCCGCTTGTCTGGGGTCACCAGGGCAGCCCCTCCCACGTGGGGAGCACACCAGCACACTGCGCTGCCGGGCTGGGGGTGCGGAGCTAGGCCAGGGAGCTGCCCGCTGCTAAGTGTGGCTCGAATGATGCAGCAGAGCCCTGGGTAAACACAGCGTGCTGCTGACGCTCTCCAAACGCCCCTTGGCGTTGCTGAAAAATACAAGTTCCTTTAAGATCTTAAAGTCTGAAAGCTGTGCATCCGAACCAGTATGAATTTTGAACCCCGCAATGCTCTCAATCATTACAGCACGTGAAAATATAAAGCACGACTTCCAGTGACACAGAGGTGGTTCCGATTCAGTTACTAATCTACTTACCTAAACTATCAGGACTATCAATTGAAAAACACATAAGTATAACATCAGTATCTGGATAAGAAAGCGGTCTAAGTCGATCATAGTCTTCTTGTCCTGCTGTATCCCACAAAGCCAACTCAACCTGCAGAAGAAAGAGGAGGCAGTTAGCCAGATCACCAGGGAATTACTAATTCAGAAGCCAGTAGCCCAAGAGAACTGGATAAAATATTTCAGTTGACGCTACTCAAAAGGAGGAGAATACAAGACAAAATTGCTTTGACAGGAGAACAATTAGAAATTTTACATTCGGTAACTCCAAAAATCAGTTTATTGCAGCTTATGAGACTTTTCTTTATATTCCCGACCAGTGTCAATTCTCCAACAGGACAGAAAAGCTACCGGCAGAAAAGCAAGACAGAAGAATCAAAGGTGTCGGCTCCCAAGGGCTGGCTGGGAACCTCTGAGAAGCATTCCAGGAACACCAGTTTTCAGTGAAAGTGGACTCTCTAGGTATACGCTTTTTAGGATGATGGACGTTTGCAATTGGTTTACAGCTGCAACCTGTAGTGACTAAGAAATCTCAAGATTGTACTTGTTTGCGCACAAATTCATTTCAACTCCCTCACGGCAGAAATTTACACTCGCAATTTGCTTTGAAATAAAGCTGATTTGTGCGTAAAGCTTCTTGCCAGTAAGAACTGAGTAAAGTAGCTCATGTTCTCAATGTTTCTACTTACGGCAGAGCTGGGGGAGAACGCCCAGTAGGATTGTTCAAAACTGTAGAAGGAATAGTCAGCGTTGAAACTAGCAAATTTAAAACTAGAACCAAACTTTTGCGGTATACTCTTGCTGGAGATTCTCTGGGGCGTTTGCCTTTGCAACAGAGTGAGTTTCTTCCCGTTTAGACTTCTGTGTTGAAACAGGTCTACTAAAAAGCCCACAGCAGCTCAGATAAAGACAGACGGGCAGAACTGGCACCGTTTGGTTCAAGCGTGAAGACACAAGGCCTTAGTTGGCCGCACATACAAAAAAAAATTCTTCTGTATTTCAGTCAGAAATAGCCCCCTCGGAGTCACCTTCTGCACGTAAAAACGGGCATTTTGTGGCACACGGTCATACTTTTTAGAGAGATCTGTTGAGGGTTCCCTCACATGACACTGGAATCAGGTCCCTCGCTCTGTCTGAAAAAAATGCATCTGGTGCCATGACCATGTTGTCTGCACGTGGCTAACGAGCACTCCTGGTAACGCTTCTCTAGGAAAACAGAGGTAAGTGGCTGTCCAACGGAACGGTCCGAAACACTGCTCTCCTACAAACTTTTGTTTTCAGAAGACAAAGTGCTTGCCTAAAATACGTCATCTAGTTAAAAAATACATTAAAAAAAAAATCAGCTGACATTTCCCCCACAGAAAACGCACTGCTCGAGCCGCTCGTGCAATTTTTATTCCAGTAGTGGCTGCACACAGCTGACAGGGCAGGACCCCTGTTCGCCCCTTTAGAGGTGCAGAGGCTCAGGCAGAAGGGAACGAGGAAGTCTGACTTGGTGTTAAGAGAAAGAAACGGGTATCACACAGATTTTCAACAACAGGCCTTAGAGTCTAAAATACAATATATAGGACTGCAGGGACTGTTGCGGGGGGGAAAATATGTTCTAGTATTAGTCCACTTTTTTTTTTTACTCATATAATGGGAGAGAAAAGCTCTTTTTAGACTCCAATAGTGTTAACTATCGTGACTAAACTCACAAATAGCCCATGCCTGTAACAGTGGGAAATCAAATTTAACATAAAGCCCAAAGCTAGCTCAAAAAGTTTTTGCTCAAATTAGGATCGAAGCGGTGTAGTTACTCTCAATCTGTGACTGCAGCTGAGCTAGACCTGACCGGAAGATGTTCTGGCTGTACCGGAACCTGGAGCAAAGGCACGTGTTGCAGCAAGGGGCAAAACGGGGAAGCTCTGCACCATCAGCATCACAAGCATGCCTGACAGCAGGACCCCTGGCACTGAGGCCAGCTCTGTGTGGTTACAGGAACTAAACAGTTACTGCAGCAGCCACAGCTGCCTGAAAGAGTTTGAAAGTAACTGAGCTTTCAAAGTGCAAAGTTTCTGCTTGGTGTGCTTCCAGAGGATGCTGGAAAGTGACCATTTCACACATCGCACACCCGTCTCGTGTGACAAATGCAGAAGGCAGCCTACCTGGTGTTCAGAGAACAGCCTGCTGAAAACTGCCTCTCAGAGCACCCTGTCTGGCGTGTGTGTTTGTTTGCTTGGCAAACAACAGGACTCCGAGGTCACAGAGGGGTTTTTTGAAAACTGCTTTTCAAAATATTTAAAATTAAAAGGAAGTCTTTTAGTGATTAACATACTAAAGTCCAAGCTAAAAATGCAGCTCCATGAGCTATGGGTACGCTGGGCTGCTAAGAGTTGTGTTCCTTCAGACAAGTGGGACAGACGATGCCAATGTACACCAAAAAAAATCCAATCCCTTGGAAGCCTGTCAGTCAGCTGTTCTGGAGAGGATCCTGCATGTTGCCAGGAGTGGGTGTGAAAGAGACTCTCTCCAGGAACCAGTCTTTGATAATCACAACACCAGGTCCCCATCAAAACAGGGACTCCACTAGGCAGTTCCCAAGGCTGGCAGCTCCGTGTCCTCAGCATGGAGCACGTCTCTGAATTGCTCCATCCCCTCCCACCTACCGCAACACTTTACTTGGAAAAACTGTACAGAAGGTAGACTCTCAACTTGTAAAAGGTTAGAAATAGGTTGTTAAACAGACATTGGATACAAGCAGGTTCTAGCAAGGCCAATATATTTACAACTTAAGCACTAAGCACACGCACTAACCCCTTACTAACAAAACGGAGACGTCCCCACGCTATTTTGGGTAAACCCAAGCTCCTCTTGGCTGTTCTCAACGTGCACACGTACCTGCTTTCCATCCACTTCGATATCTGCTACATAATTTTCAAAGACAGTGGGAACGTACACTTCAGGGAACTGGTCTTTGCTAAACACAATCAGCAGACAGGTCTTTCCACAGGCACCATCACCCACTATAACCAGCTTTTTTCGAATGGCTGCCATAGCTGAAAAACAAAACAACAAATTATTCATTCTTCTGCTACAGCTTTTAACTGAGACGCTAACAATTAACAAGCACTACGTTTTCAGTTAATAGGAACTTTAAAATTTGGTCTACATGTCCATTCGAGACACAGACAGGTATCTGCCATCACGTGAATCTGAATTCCCATCCTTTCGAGAAAAACATTCCCCAGCACTGGTGGGTGAGCCCCTGAGTGCAAGAACAGGCAGGAGTTTAGCATTCAGCACTTGATCTGTTCTAAAGGTCGAGATGGAAACAGAGATAGCGAGCGAGCAAGCAGCACTGTCCAGGAACACCTTCTGAAACCATCTTTTAGGTAATCAAATAAGAGATGCTCCAATTCAAGCGCAGTGACATTTTTTTGTCGTGCTGAGTTGTTTTAACTACAAAGTGTCAGTCAGCTGGACTGAGGAGCATCTGATGCCATACCAGAGCACCAACAGAAGGATCTCGTGGTAACCAGCCTGTTCCTCAAATTATAACCACCACACTGCAAAGGATTTTGGAAGGACACACCCAATCCTTAATCCACTTTCTTGGACACGGCTGTTACCAGGTTAACAGAGCCTGCTACCAGCTTACATTAAGGGAGGAAGCAGAGAGAGCAGCACCAGGGTGCTCCACACGGATCTGTTATTCAATCTGTCCATTTGTACCAGGACCACACAAATCCTCCTCAGAGTTGCTCACATGCAACTCTGGCCTCAAAGAGATGGTATGAAAGCTTGAAACAGTTTAATGAAAGCCAAGTCAGGGTGGGACTGAAGGAGATGGTTGTGTCGGATTTGATAAATTTCTACGAAGTCACGAGTGGCCCAAATAGCCTGGATAGGGATTAATTGTTCATCACCTCTTCTCGCAAATGAATGCAAGGAGGGTGATGCAAAGATAGAAGAAAAGGGTTCAAGTCCACCAGAAGTCAATGGGCCTTGGAAGCTCCAACAAGAGGATGTTATGGACACAAGAAATTTATAGATGTCTAAAGAGGACTGGGCAAGTACAGGGCAGAAGTTTCCTATGCGAGTTAAAGAATGCAGAAACCACATCTGTCTTAGAGAATTTCCATATGGAAAGTACTTTGAGGCTGAGCGAGTACTTTGGGAAGCTCTGTATATGTGCTTGCTCTCTTCTTTCTTTTCCCTAGGCATTTGTGACCACTGCAGGAACAAGCCAGAGATTCAGGGAGTGACCTGGCTAAAAGGGACTGCAATGAGGACAGAATCATAACTACTCTTCTCCGAGGGAAGCTGCTTAGTCATCCCACAAAGCTTCCTGGAAATGGAGCAAACAGCAATGCCACCATAATACCTACCATTGCACGCCCAAAATACCACAGAGGGAGCACCCTCGTGAGTTAGCTTTTGCCATGACAATCCCAGTACAAAGCTCTCTGAGGGTGACCAGGGCTGCTGACAAGGGAAGAAGGGCTCAGAGAAGCACAGAAGAGAATTAAAGGATAGAGTAAAAACATTTTATCCTTTCCACTTCTTCTGTCACCTTACACAATTAAGTAAAAAGGTAAAACTAACCATCTAAAAGCAGCCTTTAGTATTTTCAAGTGATGAAGCAGCAGTGGATATCACAGAGATTCTGTATTTCTGCTCCAGGTGCTAACAGAGAAGGCCCATTTCAGTCCATGAAGCTCAGGGACTCGCAGAGCACAGCTTTGTAAGACACAACCGCTCAAGTAATCCAAATCTGTCGCTAAAATGAGCTTCTTTCAACTTGTAAATATATATGTACACACATTCAAGTTATTTACCTTAGGGATTTGGGGTTATTTTTACATTTGTGGAAGGTTTAAAATGATCCCAGCTTTAAAAAAGGTTTTATTTCAGTGGCTTTAGGTGGTTTTGAATACTTTCTAGCAAAAGTAATATTTGATTTTTACAGAACTGGAGATCATCTCTCCTCTGTACCAAGTCAAGATCAACTACTTACAAGTTCTACCTACCGTCAGCTTTGTCTAATCTGCTCTTCAAAACTGTAATGCTGAGTCCTACAAAACCTCTGAGGCTGTCTACCCCTGTGCTCCACAATATTTACTATGAGAAATTTCCCCCAATGTGTATCCTCAACCTTCTCTGGTGTAATTAAGGCCATTACTGTTTATCCTATTTGTCATGGGCACAGGAGAATAGGTTATTCCCTTTCCCTACTGCAGCTGAGAATACATGCCTTCATTTTGTCTCCTCTTCGGGCAAAACAATTCCAGTTTATTCAAGTCTTCTCTGTAAATCATATTTCCTAGACTTTCCTGTTGCTCCCTTCTGGGCACAGTCCAATTGGCACAAATTTACCAAGGCACAGGGCCCAAAAGTGGAATCCAGTATTTCACCTAGGGCTTTACGAACATTAACCTACAGCTGAAGGATTATTTCATTGATCTTCCAGGACACACTGCTGCTTAAACATCATAACGGAAGCATATGTCATCTCCCCCCCCAACAAAGCCAGCACTGTTGATACACACAGCTTTTAATTCACGGTAACTCCCACATCTTTTTTCACTAGGATGGCTACACAGTAAGTTGCTCTCTACTCACACAGCTGTGTATTCCACTGTCAGGCTTTTATTTATCCTTCCTCTGACTGAGGTTTATTCTACCTTCAGGTTCTAGTTCTGCCCTTCAGCTTAATCATAGCCTCTCTCTGACGCAAGCTTAATAATCATGATTCCCAGATAGTTATCCGGGTCATTGATGAAACCACACTGGAGACAAAGCAGGCGGCTGATGGAATGGGATCACCCGTCCTTCCCCAGTGTCCTCCCTCCTGTGGCAGTGGCTGGGCCCCTGGCTCTCAGTCACTTACGTCACCTGCAATAGCACCCAGGGTAGGTGACCTTTGTGGCACCGCCTATGGATAACTGTCTTTTTCTGTGGATTATCAGATCAACTCTTCCTTTATCCTCCCCTAAATACTTCTGTCACTTTAGATGTTTTTTAAGCATTCCTTGCCAGTTGAATCCCATTTTATGCTTTGGCCTTCTACATACTTATGCCAAGGTCTACAAGAAAATTACAGTTCTGTAAAAAAAAAAAATAAAAATTCAACATGTAATGCTTTCTAGAAGCCCTTCCCTAAAGAAACATCTCAAAAATTTCATATATGTATATATACACACACACGCATATATGTAATTATTTCAGGACCTTTACATTCTCTCCTCAATATCATTTTCCTGAGAAAAGCCTCTTATGGAACTCTCCCTTCCTGAATCTTTCTTGAGAACTAGTGACATTCTGTGAAAGACCACTCTGTCAATCAGGTTGCCCTCCATCAGCAGTGTATGCTCAACCACTTCCCTCTGCTCAGGTTCCACCCCGCGGAGTGGTCCCCATGAGCTCCCCTGCTCATGGTCTTTTATGTGCCGGATGGTCACCAGGACATCTCAAGCCTGCTGAACAGTGCCCTCCATCTAGTGCATCAAGTATCTAGATGATTAAAATTCCCTCATCACCAACTTCTAGAAGATCTTGTTGTATGCTCACAAAAAGCCTTAACCACCTTGTCTTGGTGAGCTATGGCACCCTCATCTTTTTTACTTTACGTTCACCTTCCATGGCATTACCACTGAAGAATTCCTTCTGCATAACATCCTTGGAAGAAACATGTTGTACAAAATTCAGTTCAGGATGCAAAGATCACCGCTTCTATCCCTGAAGCTTCCACTTGCCTCCAAAGCCCTAGGAGTTGCTTTTGATTTACTCAAGTGTTCCCCTGGGCAGGCACCACAGGCTGAGGCTGGTTTGTTGATTGACCTCAACAAATTTTTGGAAACAGTCCAGATTAGAAATGCTAGGTAGACACAAGACACCTCAGGATGTCAGGTCTGATCACTGGATAGACCCCTCCATCCACCTTGGAAAGAAGACCCCAAACATCACAACCACCTGTTTCTTCCTGTCATTAGTGGTTACAAACTTTACAGCTTTATGGTGTTTGATGCTTCTTCTCTGCTGGTGAGGCTGAACCCTCCCTTGCTGCCAGAACAATATACTGTACTTCTTTTCAGCCTCTGGATGTTCAAGGATGGAACACTGCTGTTGGGCCTGCACCCAGCATTGTTCTCATGACAGATTCATCTCCTCTGTATTGCTGAAGGCCTTCATGCATATGGAAATTGTTCTAGTGGTGCTACAATGTCCCAAACCCCCATATTTGGTCTTGAAATTTTAGCAGCTATCTGGCCATGGCAACAGCATATTTACAGTAGTCAATTCCTAATTTAGAAGATTCAGTGTACAAATTAGCATCTTTTGGCTAACTGTTTCTAGATAAAATAAATACATTCCTATCAAGCAGGTAGCTGCAAGGAACTGTCAGGTCTGGCAAACAGAAAAGTAATATTTCTGTAGTACAATAGAGAAAAAGAAGATTGCTTAAAATGGAGCTACATCTTAGTGATGCATATCACAAGGACAACTCTAACAGCTTTCACAGCAGTCGGGTCTTTCTGCTGCGTTTTGACACTCTCTGGTTTTCTTAATCAAGTATTCTGAAGCCTGGAAATGTATCGAATTTGGACCAGTGGCTTTTGGGAATCGAAAAGCACTTTGCTAGCTTAAAAAGTTTCATTTAAGATCCACAGTGCTTATGTTACGTGCAAGTTAGCATTTGCTGCAGCACAGCCTGTCACCAGTATGTGTCTACATGTAGAGCTAAAAAAATCTACATGAGCTACATAGGAGGATGTTACAAATAGACCAAATCCAGGATTCTGCTACCTTGCTGTAACGGAACACAAGTACAACACATTCATCCTTTTACACAATGTATAGAGCAGGGAGAGACCAGTAAATCCAGAAAGCTGCTGGAACAGCATCACTGATGATGCAGAGTACATCAAGCAAGAAATATTCCACCCCAATCAGTGCAGCAGAATGGCTACAGTGATCTTCCGGGAGAATCTGTGCTGTCTTCTGCTGCAAGATGACAGACCTGCAATCTTTCCTACTCTTAAACAAACCACTCCTCTTACCTTTGCCTTTATAGGATTGTTAAAACCAGCTAGTCTGCTAGATTTAAAGTGGCAACAACATGACTCAAGTGACCCATCTGAATGGAAAAGGTTCAATTATGACATTTCCTCAACCTAGGCCAGTGCCTTTCACAGGTATTACAAGAGCTTTAGACATCGTTTACTCAATCCCACTAACATCACAGGAGGTTACAACACAAGGAGCTGCTGTTTGCTGAGAGTTGCCACACTGATATCCTTGTTGCAGAAGGCTGCTATTTCTAAGTGCAGTGACGCTCCACGAGTCCCGCAGCATAAAGCCTTGCTTGTTAAGAGAATCTAGCAAACACTCCAGAAGAATGAGAAATGGGGAAAATAATTTTCCCCATGTTTTAAACATACTCCCCCCCCAAGTATTATTGTTTACTGCAGTGGAATTTGCCTCTTCTCTTCAGCACGCTATTTATTTTTCCAAGGAACGACATTTCCAGTGTCTCCTCTCCTGCAAACCCCAAGGCCACACAGCATGAGTGAGGACTGCGGACACGCTGTTGACATTCTGAAGTTGGATTAGCTGGTAACAAACATGTCAGGTTTGCCTGTCTCACCCTGGATCTCATTCTGGAGAAAGTAATAAAGGTGGAAGAAACAGCCCTTTACCATCACACAGGTATCCTGACTAGATTTAATTTCAATTACCAATCAACTACCACTGATTTTATTGCCTGCTACGCCATACGGGCATAGCCCTTGCATAACGCACAGTTTTGTCAAAAAAGATCTGGATTACTGCATATCCTAGCAATAAGTCAGCAGAAGTAGTTCAGCAGGATCATTAATTACATTTCTGATGCTGAGGAAGAAACATCCTTTAAATTCTTTCCACCTAAGCTTACTGAAGTCCTTAAAACCAAAATGTGGAAAACAAGGGTTTTGAAATCCTCTGAAGGCTGCTTCGCCGCTGACTCCCGCACACTTAGCACTCGGACAGGATGCTATCGAGCGAGTTACAGCCTGGCGCTCTTCTCACTCATCTTCCCCTTCAGTCAGCCCTGCCCTGGGCCATCAGGACAAAGGAGAGCAAGTCCAAAGGACCAGATGGTACTCAGGTGTCCCCACACCCTGACCAGCCAAGCCCTGCCCTCTACCTACCACAGGCGAGAACTGCCTCTGCACCACGACCTGGATTTACTCTTAAATAAATACACCCACTTTTGTTGAAGTTTGAGGAGGAGCAGGAATGGTTTTCCCCAAAGACTCCAGTGGTGAAGAAGACATGGATGAGCAGGCTTCCCCCACAGTTTTCTTCTGGCTGTTTAGCAAGGTCTGGCATCAAAACTGAGAACTATCAAGACAGTTTGGAACAGAAAGCAGCAAATAGTTCTGCTTTTAGGGCAGCTGCAGACAGCGAAGAAACTGAGATTGAATATGGAGCACTTGGGTGGGGGAAACGGCCCAAGGACCACAAGCAGAGAATGGGGCCAGGAGGAGGACGGCAGAAGGGGGTAACTGCTCAAATCCAACCTCCTCTAGAGCAGAATCCAGGATTCCCACATCTCCCAGCTGTTTAACTGCCAACAGGAGGCAAGTCTCTCAACCTTTTCCTCCATTGAAGTCCCACTGGAACGTCAGCAACTACATGTTTTGCAGCTTTTTGTCTCCGCTATGCTTTTCATTAGTGAAAATAGATATGAACAAATGTCAGAAACACCACAGCTTGCTGTTGAAATGCTTTTCATGCTGCCCTAAATCAGCCCCTTGACCATACATAAGCCTACGTACGCGATCATGCTATTTTTTTCCACACAACCTATACAGGATGGCCATGCTCTTAAACAGCACTAATTGTGAAGTAAAGGAAACTATGACCCCAATTCACCTCTTACAAAAGTTGCAAAACAGGCAACAAACAGCCTTGGGACTGCAATAAGAGTAAGAACAAACAAAGAAGAAAGGTGATTCAATCACATAAAGGAGTTAGACACAACCCATGCTTCTGCTACAGGGCTCCTAAGAGATCCTGGAAGAACTACACTCATCAAAACATGCTGCAAGTGACCACTTCTTTATTGTCTTTATTTCTGAAGACATCCAGAGTAGAACTCATCTGCACAGCTGCACTGGAAGTAAAGCCAGATGAACTCCATTCTCAGAGCTACCACGCTTGTCTGGTATCATGCACAACTTGAAATAAAATATTACTGGGGTAGAAACACAGTTCAATTACAAGTCATTGGAATAAACACTAGCAACATGAATGCAGTCACCACTATAAAGGAGACAGTCAACACAGCTTATTTCAAGAATTTATATTTACTTAATTCTGTGCACATTTGCCTGTGGACATTTGCACTCAAACTGATAAGCCACGTTATTTAAAGCACTGCTAACAAGGCCTTTGGGAAACAACTATATTTATATTCCTTGCAGCATCCAGCGCATAAAGCAGTTTGACAGTACTGCAGAACAGACCTATTTCCAACTACAGCGCTACGTGGGAGCAGTTGGTAAGAAAGATATCTGCTGGGGTTTTTTTGGAGGGTTCCCGATGAAATTCAACACTTGAAAAGAGTCCCAGAGCTGGCAAAGCACAGGGCAGGCTACTGACATTGCGCATGAAATGTAATCCACAGTGAAACAGAAATTCCCTATTTTAAGACTGTACTTTTGGATAACTCTTAATTATTGTATAATATTAAATCGTTCAGTTGAAAAACTGGCACAGAAGGTCAGCATAGGATCCAACTGGATTAAAATATGGGACGTAGGTCCTGCAAGAAGGTCCTCAGACAGGCAAGCAGAGCATTCAGCTTTCTGCTAGCAGTTTATTCAGGCTGTGTGTTAACCATGCTCAAGTCTGGCAAGTTTTACTAGTTTGGGAAAAGTGCTTTGCAAACACAGCTGTACATTTCCAGAGCCAGCTTTAAATTGGGACCAGTATAGCTGTGTTACAAGCCCAGCTAATAAACCTCAGCAGGTCTCAGCTAACTCCACAAATAACCAGCTCAAGCCTCTTTGCACCACATCCCCAGCATGGGGAGCAGGGTCAGCTTAACTGCATTAGGTCTTAACAGCGGCGGTTCAGTGCCAGCCCTGGTGAACTCTTAATGACTGATGAATTTTTTACAGTCATTAAGAGTTATCCGAAAGTACAAAATTGGTGTTTAATAGGCACGGGCATACAACGCTTTCCAGTTAAGCACACAGTGTGTTTATGCTGCCTCTGTGATGAGTGTGATAGGGTAGGAGATTCCTCATCCAGTACAAAGCCTGCCAGCACAAAGTTTTTGAGGAAACCTGAATCAGCAGCCAGCACTAGAGCCGTGTTGTGTGTCGTGCGGACATAGCACGTCTAATCTGAGATATCATGTGAAGTCTCAAAGCTGGATTCGTCCTATCGAATTACAGCCTTTGCCCTTGCTGTCCTCTTCAGGATAAATCCTGTACGATACAATTCATCTGACTCTCAAAGAAGAAAAATGCTTTGGATTCTGATAAATTTTCTTGATTTCTAACCACCACAGGAAAGAGCAAAACGTTTTGCTTTGCTTTCCTCTCCTGTAAAGGCCACTCGTCCACTCTTTACAGGTACAGTGCCTCAGCATGATCAAGCACTCCCAGGAACACACAAACTCTCTTCTGTCAAAACACCCAAGCAACCCTCCACACCCAGAACTGCAGCCCACAGGTGTTTCCAGCACCGACACTGACCAGGGGACCAATGTGCCCTGCAGCTAAACTCAACATTTCCTACATCTAGGGACTCATGGACCATCCTTTACTACAGGTCTACACACAGTTAAAAATGGGTACACGGGACTTAGGTCTCCCCACCTCAGCACCTGGCTCTCAGGGTCAGCTTCAGAGTGCATTTCTGCAAAGCAGAAAGGAACAACAAGCTTCTCCCTCCATGGTCTCCAGCCGTTCCAGCTCAGGAGCTTCTTGGGTCAAATGTGGTTCCCTGGAATTTGGTAACCTCAAGCAGATTTCTCTTCCATGAGCTTGTCCAGACTCCCTTTGAACCCATGTAAACTTCCAGCACTCACAACATCCTGTTGGAGGGAGTTCCCACAGCTTAATTACACATTGTGTGTAAAGCCACTTCCTTCAAATTCAAGATTGTCCCTATTAGTTTCTTTTACTGCCTCCTAACTCCAAATGGAAAGAGAACAGTTTAGCTCACTCACTCTCTCTCTGCTGCTCACCTAACAGGCCTTCCAGACTAAAGCACCCAGTGAAAAGTTGGTTTGTTTGTTTTGGGTTTTTTTTTAATACGTTTATACCTTTGACAGTAGCGACTGGCTGACCTATCAGCTGGCTGCTCCTAGCACAAGGAGTAACAAAGTGGTAGAGGTGTCACTGGGAAGTGCTGCAGCCAGGAGGGCCCTCAGAAGCCCAGCAGCACAGCACCACGTACCTTCCCATCCCACATCACCCACTGCAGCCCCAAAGGCACCACGGCTGCTGCAACACCAGCCCCAGGAGCCGCAGCCCTGAGGGACACCCCTGTTTTGACAAGGGTGTGCTGTTATATCTACTCATGCCATATCAGAGAACCACACCCTGAGCTGCATTTCAAGTGCAAACAAGCTGTGCCTTGGTCATTCCCCGGCACACATTTCAGTCCCTGCAGTAACTCAAGCGCAGACTGTCTTGACTTCAAAAACAGGCAATCACAGCGAATCCCCCACCGTGCTTCTCGCTCCAGCACTTAGTTACACTTTCTGCACTAGCGATGACGTTTTATTTGTCACTTCCTCATTTATTTGGCCTCTGCAAATTTCTTCAAACCGGTATTTTGTTTCTTCCAGGTGACTGGCTAGAAATACATCCCAAAGGCTAACCCCAAGTTCTCACTAGACACAGCTCCACTTGCTGTTTAAAGCTGTCCTCTTTCTGCTAAATTTAATATGAACCGTACTGATTTAGCTTCTCACTGAAAATGACATGCAATTACTGTCAAGAGCTAACCGAGGGCTAAAATGAACACCTGTACTTAAGAACCAAACTAAACAATTAACACTAATTGTTTCTATTTCCCTCAGTCCAGGTTGAGTGACATTGCCTTAATTCTTTCCTGAATGCTTTGTTACTTATTCCATTATTGTATCTGGGATGATGTCTTAGTCTGATGGGATTATAACCATTAAGGTTGTCCTACTTCTCTTTATTATTACTGCATATTAGCATTCTTTCAAATTCCTTAAACTGCTGCACTATGTAAAGAGCTTTCTGGGAAAAAAAAATATATTATATAAACCCCCTCAATTCTCTGGGCAGAGATCTTCAGAGCTGTGACGTATCAAAATAGAGGCGTCAATTGTCAAGTCTGGTCAGAATATGCGTGCGATACTATGCAACCTTTTTACTGAAAGATATAATCAAACTCCCTGATTACAGGGTTGTGCATGGATAAATAACTAGCAAAAGATAAGAAACCAGAAAGAAAAGCTCAGCTCCCAGAGAAGACCACCGGTGGAACCTGCACAGCTTGACATGCCTAAATGACCTGAAAAAGCAAGGAAAAATAGCAATACAACAGAATTTACTAGTGCTGCCAAGACATTCAGGTAATAAAGGCAAGGGCTTACTGTGAGGAATTTCAGAAGCTTAACAGACTCTGTGCCTGGGCAATAAAATTTGAAATAGATAATGTGAAGTGATACACAAGGTAAAAACTAAAAACCAGATTCAACTTCCTATATTAAATGATGGACTGGGAGCTGATCACTGCTACTCACGGGCAATATTTTAGGGTTATATAGTTAATTCCTTTAAAATACAAGCTCAACACTCTGAAGAGCTCATTATTTTTTTTTTTAAACCCAGTATTAAGAACTAGGAAAAAATGAAAAAACCAGAAATCATTAAGCTGATCCAGGAATCCACAAGCTCACGTGCATCTTTTGACTGTGAGCAGTTGTGATCTTCCCCATGTCAAAGGGCTGTAAAGGAACTGGAAATGACTCAGAGCAGAGCAACACAGATGATTAAACTCCAGAACACAGCCATTCGAGGAACTATGTCAGAACTGGGAAAAAGACAATCTGGAGAGACACAACCAGGGTAGAGAACAACTACAGACACTTAGCTCTAGGATCCTAAGCAGCGGTGAGAAAAGCTGGGGCCTGAGCATTTAGACTTTAAAACAAGGGCACAGGCACCTGGGAAGAGCCAGGTTCAAAGCAAAGGCAGGCAAGCCTCCCAGCAGGGCACACGACAAGGCTTTGTTGCTTCAACGACATTTCAACTTTTTAGGTCCGTAATTTCCCAGTCATACACTTCTCTTTGAGCTCCTTTTTCTCCCAGTTACTTTTCACGCTTTTGAGCTTCTGTTTCGTATTTTCCACTTTCAGTTTCTACTTTTCTCCCTATTTGGAGGGCTTTCTTGCATTGTTTTTTAAGTGCAAACAAAACAGATGCCTTCATTTCCCTTCCACGTCAGGTTATTTAATTTGCTTCCAACACTTGATTGGGGAAAAATATTGCAAAAGGAGGTTCCTGAAACACCTTTTTTAAGCCGAAGCCAAAATTGTTCAAAACTAAACCAGCAATATGTGCAAGCAAAACTCTCTGTCCTAACATTGTCACCGTCCATCCTGTTTTGCAAACCCCAAACTTAGCAAGGCCCTTCTGGTCTACTACAAGTTTTTTTTTTGTCCTTGACCACCTGTAAAGTTCACCCCTATTTCTACATAATTAGTAAATTAACACCAGGTCAGAACAAGAAAGCATTTCTCCCCTGCCTTACTCCACCAAGACAAGTCCCTCTCCAAGGCTGAAGGCTGGGACTATTGGGGCAGAAAGCAGTATTTTGTCCTCAGGATCTGCAGCTGCCGTTGCTGTCCTTCCACCCTCACTTAACATTCTTGTTACTTTGCCCCTACTGACTAGATCTTTGTTGTCTGTAGGTACAAGGACTTACGAGAGCGCTCCTCTTACGCAATACCAAGTCCCAAGATTACTTTGCACAAAATGAGATTAGGGCTTAATATTGAGGTAATTATAGTAGATCTGTGGATTTCCACACGTGTGCAACCTGCAGAACGCTTTGCACTTGTGCCAGTGCCTGGGTATCCTCTCTTCCCAGACACCTCCGGTATGTCAAATGGGCTGTGGGGCACCCACGTGCTGACCAAGGCAGGCTCTGCTTAGGCAAGATGGCTCTGTCCTTAGGCACCCACTGCTGCACCCACATAGCGGGCAGCAGAAGCACATATGGACAAGAGAAACTAGCAGGAACTCTTCCAGACAACCATCTTTTTGTATCCTTAGCTAACACTCCCACCTGTGTCCCTCTTGTTCTCCCATCACAAGACATCTTTTGAGATTGCACTGTTTCAGATCTAACACCCATCAAGTCCAGCACCCGACCTGACACACAGATATCATCTCAGAGAAAAAGAAGGAACAAACACACTGATAAAGTACAAGTGTATTTTCTCAGCTCCCAGCTTGGGGGTATTCTTAGTTGTTTTTTTTTTAAACTCTGTGCTCATTTGATAGCATTTCCTTCTGTGATTTCATCTGTTTGAAGCCACATAAATCTTTGTCATTCAAAGCGCTTTGTGGCACTGCATTCTGTGGTCCCAGTACAGACGTCAGGAGAGGCACCATTGGTTCTGATCTAGACCAGACCGTGCTCAGTCATGTCTTTGCCAGGCTAAAGGGTTCAAATCTTTTTAAGTATCCTTTGTATGGAATCCATTCCTCATCCCTGATCATTCTTCTCAGCCTCTTCCTTGCTTTTCCAGTTGCACTGTATCAAAAGGTCCATCTCCTTTTGCACAAAACCACAGTGTGCTAAGGACTGAGAGCCAGGACGCTGCCCTCTGTGATCTCCTTTATTGCTCTTCCCAAAGCCCCTCACATGTGCTCATATGATCACTGTTGAAGATCCAACTCACATTTTCACGGAATTATGACAAGCTCTTTCTCCTAAGAGGCAATAATTAACTTTCACCACATTGGTGCATAAACAAAGATTCCGCCCCCCGCTTTGTATTTACCTGGAACAAATTTCATTTGACATTTTACCGCCTGTAATTCAGTTTCAGAAGGACGAGCTGCAATTCTTCCTCATCAGCCCTTGTCTCTTCTTCCCTCATTACTCACTGTCTTTCTCACAAGATCACTTATGACTGTGCTGAACTGTACAGGTGTAACACAGATCCCCACTCTTCTCTTGTCCCAAACTTCCCTCCTCTACGCGTGCCGAGTCATTAAAAACTCCAGCAGATCTAAGCAGCACCGTTTCCTTTGCAAAAGCCACATGTACTCTCTCCCACTATAAGTTGTTAATCCATCTGGTTACTTGTATTTTTTTTACAGTTTATTTTTTAGAAAGGCATTGAACCCTGTGAGATCCTGCTGAACTACCTTTAAGAACTGCTACCATAAGCCATCTTCTATTTCTCTGCCTTCAAGGTATTAAGTGAGAAGTTATAAAGCATAGCTAGTAATTCGG
This sequence comes from Eurystomus gularis, assembly GCA_013400335.1. Lineage (NCBI taxonomy): Eukaryota > Metazoa > Chordata > Aves > Coraciiformes > Coraciidae > Eurystomus > Eurystomus gularis. The sequence continues at coordinate 32,004 of VZZY01001320.1, forward strand.
CCACTGCAAGCCCGAGTTTCCTTTGGAACCCTTGGGCGAGCACCATCTGGTCTTGGCATTTTGTAACTATATTTATCACTTTGCTCTAAAAACTTCTTTGCTGACACTTCAAGCAGAGACAGATCTTCCAGTGAGTCCTGTCCCCCAAGAAGAGAATTTCTGGCATAGGAGCCTCTTTGGGGGCTTACTTGCCACAGTAAACAGGAATGCACATAAGCCATTTAACTTTTTACTGATGGCTTCATCATCAAATACTTCTTTCACTTTTGTCACTTATTGGCCCTCCAGACTCCAGCACCTTTCTTCCTTGGAAAAGAATTTTTTTTTTTTGCTATTGGTATGATGTTGCTCAGAGGCTTTCTGTGGCGGGTCCTTATATTTTTCATTTGACTCACCAGAATTCACGTTCTTATTTACTTTTCTGGTCAACTTCATGACTTGGACTTTCTGAAGGCTGTATTCTTATTTCTAATACTTTCTTTATCCCAAACGGCACGCTCATTCTCATCTGTCAACATTCCACAGTATAATTTAAAATCTCCCCAACACTTCCAAATTCAAGCGCAGAAGCCTAGCTCTACTGTGGTTTACATGGAACCCAGCCTTTCCAAACAGCCTTTAGACTGACGTTCAAAAAATGAGCCAATTCACTTTGTCAGTACCAAGTCAAGATCCTACTGTGAGACGGCCTTCTCATCTCGCACAATTTCAAAAGAGAGATAAATGGTGAAGAACAAAGAGCCTCCAGGTGTAAAATGTAAGAAAAATGATATGTTAGCAAAGAATGCAAACAGAGATAACTGGTACTTGGAGAGCTGCTAGTTCTTTCAAACCACTGACACAAGCAAAGAAAACCTTCCTTGAAACTGTGGAGGTGAGGAAGAATCACTTTATACACATCCACACTAGTGATCTGCTCCAAATGTGACAGTTCAATACAGGGCCAGGTAAGACAGAACTATTTATTGTTGCAAATCACCACTCATTAACTGAGCAAAGAGATTGAATTCAGCCCTGTTTCTGATTAAGAACAGAAATCTATAAAAAAACCCACAACTGACCAAGCTTGAGGACAGAAAGACCTCATAATCGTTGTGGGTGTCCTGCCCAATTGTGCTCGGTACACTACTGACTCTCCATCTGTTCCTTCCCATAGGGACCTTGGTCACGAAGACTGGTCAGAGAAAGACAGTGAACCTTGCTCTGATTAGTTTAATTAGATGATTCACTTAGGAAGGACTGGCTGTTAGTTGTGTGTACACAACAGTGGCTGGCAAATATCTTAATTAAAAGGTGGTCTACGGATATCTTAGTTCTTCTACTGTCTCAAATGCCTTTCTCAAGCGCAAACATGGCGACAGGAAAAAGACAGAGAGAACGGACAGATCAGAGCCGCTCTACCAACTCCAGTTATGCTGTTAGTAGCTTGTATTCACAGTTCAGAATGAGGCGAGAACAGAGATCACATCAAGGCCAGAAGGCACCCGGACTCCCCACAGTGGTGTGAAATGGCTTAAAGCAATAATAACTTAACCAGTGTACCAGAGAGAGCCTTTTGGGACATTTATGCTTATTTTTGAGATGATCCCAAAAATAGTAAGTAGCAACCTCTTTCTACTTAGCTACCTAGCTATTTATCCAGTATTGTGGGAGAGGAACCATGCCAACAGGCAAGGGGCAGAGATTTTCACAGCTGTATCCCTGGGAATGAAGACTAGCTGTCATCTGGTGCATTTATTTTGCACAGCACTTCTACTTATAATGGGGCTTCACCCTTATTACTTGTTTACTAGGACAGACTCATCACGAATCAATTTACGATTTAAAGGGCATGCTGGCTAGCCGTTATCGACAAGCTGACTTCCTCAAACACACTGATTCAACTTCTCCTCCGTATTAGTCAAACTGCATTTGAAGACAAATGGTAAGACAACAGAGTGATAGACGAGACTTGAAATGGATGTGGAATAACACAGGAGCCAGACCAGAGTTTAGTATAAAAAGTAAAAGATAGTGTCTGAGTGGAGACTTGGAAAGAACCTAATGATACCACAGCAGCAGGGAATAAAGTGTTACAGAAAGGCTGAATGAGAAGACAGAATAGGCGAGCGAGAAAGTAGTAGTAGAGGTCTCACATTTCCAGGGCACCGTGGGCAGAAATGATGTAAAGAAGAACCAACAGGGTTTGGGGCGATGGAAGTATGTTGAGAGAAAAAGATGAAGAGTAAAAAGTAGGAAAAACAAGAGTTACCATTAAAAAAAAGAGGAAAGGCAGTATTTGCAAGCCCCTCCAAACTACCAAATTGTTTTTATTTGGAATCTGCTTATCTGAGGAGCCATCACTAGCCCTACATCCTGGTGGCAGTTAAGATCATTTAGGATGTTTTTACTGTCAATTCCTGGCTCAGAGAACTCCCCGCCTCTGGCGCTCAGTTGCTGTGGCACCCAGCCAGAGCATGAGTTTGGTGAACTAGGAGGGATAACAGAAGAGCTGCTGAGCTTAGCTCTGTGACTGAATTTCTTCTGCCCCTTGTGTGAAGGTGCATTTATGTCTTCAGAAATTATTTTTTAAAAACCCCACACATATTCTAGTATTAAATGATACAAAGAGCCCATTAAAATTAATTTATGTCAAGCATTTATGCTGAATATGCTGTTAAGCATTCTAGTGAACTAATTAAAATGAAATAAGGCTAATGGCAATTTTTCTTTTTTTAAACACATAACCTTGGTCCAAATCAGAGGCAGAAGTAGTCTGCGTATCTGAAACGGAAATGCCAGTGCTGTGTGGCTGGACACCTGGGAAAGGCCAGAGCAGGACAGGAGGAAGGTACAAAACTGCATTAGTAGAGCTTTCAGCAGAAAGGAAATACTTCAGCCTTTTCAGGGAAGAAGAAACATCAGATTTCCCTACTGAAAAAAATCCCCAAATAAAGTCATTGGAGAATCTAATACTTGGAGTTCTAAACAACATTCAGGACAAGTAAAACTAATTTTTGAGATTTCTGAGATAAAAAGAGGGTTATAAAAGTTTGCTTTTAGAAGAAGTGCACTGTTTTAGAATCACACAAGAGAGCAGAACTGCCACCGAGTCTAAGCCATTCCCTACACAGGTCTGAGGATTTTGTTTTCTCCAAATCCTGCCTCACATACAGAAAGTGTGGGTGGGAACTGCTGCTCACGAAGGGTTCCCTGCCACAAACAGGTGAACTGCGCTGGGAGAGAAACAAAAGCTGGATGTGAGGCAGCAACTGAAAACAAACTCCTGTTACAGACACCTCGCAGAGACAGGCTAAAAGGAGTATCAAAGCAGATACAGCATCATTGGACTGAGGACAACACTTTGTCTTAAGTCTCTGTAATAACTTTAACTCTGTAAACATCTAGAATAAGTTTCTTCGGGTTTTTTGTTGTTGTTGCTGTTGGCTTTTTTTAGACTTAAACACAACTGGAGTAGTCTTGAAGCTCCTGTCGCCCCTGAAGGAACGGGCTTCCTTGGCAGAGGAGGTTTAGGCAGCATGTAATTTGAAGCAGGGTAATTTTCAGTGTCAGGGAAGGCTGCTGGGCCGCACGAAGCCGACCGTGCTCCTCGCTCGTTCTGAACCGAACCCGAACTCTCTGCTCCGCCCTCGTCCGCGTACCCTCGGCCAGCTGAGGCCGCGCCGGCTCCGGCAGCAGCCCCGGCCAGGGGCACAAGTCCGCGGCG
>VZZY01001320.1:36610-51684 GCA_013400335.1 Eurystomus gularis
GCCGGGCCGGTCTCGGCGGGCCGAGGCTCCCCTTCTCTGTCGGAGGAAGGTGTGTGTGCGCTCCCTCTGCTTTTCTTCGAGCCGGGCGAGCTGCGGGGCTCGCCTCCGCCCGAGCAGTGCGTGCCCGGTGGGGGAGCCGCCGGTGTTGGACACCTCGCTGCTGGGCACAGCTCTGGGGCGCCCGGGTCTTGTCGGGCCAGGGGAAGGTGGCTGAGGTGGGGAGTTTCGTCAGAGAGCCCCGTTTGCCTGCAGGCCTTTCAGATGCGCCTGTTTACGTTGGGAGTTGGTTCCCTGTTTGCTCCCGTCGAGCAGATAAGCCCTGCTGTTAACAAAAGCTGAGCAGGGCTGTTGGAGCTGGAGGAAGCCGAGGAGCTGGCAGGCAGCACAGGAGAGAGCTACAAGGGTCAGACTCTGCCACGTCTCACCGCCAGGATCTTCTGAGCACGTCTCTGATGTGCATGATGGCAAGGATTGCCCTCATCTAGGGACGCGGAGCCCCGTGGTTGGTGCAGTGCCTGTTTTGTGTCCTGGAAGAGGGATACTACTTGATCTGTTGCCTTGTTTCCCTCCTTGCCCACCTGAGAAGATTCAACAGGTGGAGCTGGCCTTAGAGGAACTCAGGCATCATTTCACTGAAAAGGGAATCTGAGTGTGGAGGGTGTTGATGACAGTTGGCCTCTGCACATCTCTCAGGGGTCCCTTGTACAACAGGCGCGGTAGCCTTTAGCTGGCATTTGGGGATAACCTGTGTAATCCAGGTTCCCCTAAGGGAAACTGGGTGTGGTGCCAATTCTGATATGTGATCCTGTTAATAAGTGCCTCTTCCCGTACCCATTCCCTCCTCTTTGACAGTATTTGCATTGCCAGCTAACTTTAGATTGACCTTTTTATGGACTACTCTCTGGTGTCTATAGAGGAAGGAGCTACTTAACCCCTGTCAGTAACCATGTCTCTGGGCAGAGCTCACTCTGTGAAGCGTTTCAAGGATGGTCACATTTTTAATCAAGCAAACATTTGATACAAACTGATAAATGGTTTTATTGTGTACAGCTTGGTAGTGATTTTCAACAGACAGTCGATAGTGCGCATGCTCATGAGGTGCTGTGATAGCTTCTCTGGGATGGTGGATGCGCCTCTGTCTCTGATGCGATAGGAGCATTGAGACAATTTCATTTATCTGAAGTCAGTAGTGAAATTACCTATGTGGTCTGGGCACCAGCTTGGCAGGGTTCTAACAACAAATCAGTTATTCCTACATCATAGATTCTTTTCCTAATCCTTTTTTTAATAATTCTTACTGTCTGATAGAGATCTTATAGCCTACTACTTTTTTCATGATCCATTGGGAAGTTTGACATTTGTTTACTGTCAGGTGTTCTGGTCACAGTACGTGTGTGCTCCTTTTCCTAGGGCAGTATCTCCGTGCCCAAGGCAGAGAGCTCTTTGGATTTGGATGGGTCTGTGGCCCTAGGTCCTGTTGTCTGAGGTGAGCCCTGTTCAAGTTGGCATCGTGTTAGTGTTACAGAGGCCGCTTTTTTCCGTTTTGCTAAATAGCTTTAAATGGATCAAGAGCTTTGATTTTAATTAAGGTGGTAGCCAACAAGGTCTACTACCAGCTGTGACAATCCTCAGTCTAACGCTCTCTGTAAACCACACCTTTTGAAGGTGGCCGTAGTGCTGACTTGCCACATTCTCATATCTTTGTCTTGTGTGTGTATCATGGTTCAAAACAAAGTCCCATCTCAGCATCTGTGTTATGGCCAGGACCTCACTGGGTATCAGCTTCAAGGATGAGAATGTAGTAGAGAAATGCAGCTCTTCTCACATGACCTGTGGAGACTTTGTTTGTGAGTTAAAGCATCATATTCTGAAACAATTAGTTTGGTCATAAATGCAAGGAGTTTGTTGGGTTTTTCCCCCCCCAGTTTACTTTTAGCCAGGTTAAGAGTCCATGCAAAGAAAAAATGTTTAACTGACAGCCAGGAACAGCTGAAACACCCCAGAATATCTTTTGCAGGTACTTTTTTTGAGTTACCTTTTGCAATCAATTCCACTTAAGTCAGGCAGTATGTTTACAGCTGCCAGTAAAAACAGCAACAAAAACTGAGAGGAAATAATAGGAAGCAGTAGCTGACAAGATTTCTTCCCCCACCCCCCAGGAAATGTAAGATGGGTAATATTTCAGTCAAGCTCTACACTTGATGGAAGAGTAAAAGAAGTTTATTGCCAGGAAATGGAGAGCTTACTTCTAACACCATGACATTATTTGGTAAAAGTTCTTCTATAACTTACCCAGCTCAAATGTTTTCTGCTAATTACATGATCATTTGCATTTTAAATTTTTTCTAGATTCCATTCCCAGTTTCAAGACATGCTTACCAACACAGTATGGTGGCATGTTAATGTTGTCTCTGCTTTAGAAGTGTAAGCTGATGTGTGTGTGTTTTAAAAGAACAAACTAAAAATGCCCAACAACTTACCTTTCCAAGCTGACTTGGATATCCAGCTCCTATTAAAGTCAAGAGTTTTCATCTGAACCCAGGCTGCTCCGATTCATAAAGGACAGAAATTAGCAGGTCAGGCCACTCCAAACATGTTAAGTGTCTTCTCAGGTTCTTCCTGTGTGGCCTGATTGAGCAAATGGGAACTCTCCTAGTGGTGCCAGTATAAACTGTAACAGCAGCAGAGTCCACACCAAAAGGAGATCTATTTCTTCCATTTAGGACATCATTCTTCTTCTCTCCCCAGTCTACACAGCATTTAGGCCAAGTGCAGGCCTTGATTCTCTTGGTTGTTGACCTTTCTCACAGATAAAGAAGCCTGACATTGCTTGTCTTGAACTCCTAGAGGAAGAGACCACCTTGAAAGCCAGTTCTTCAGCATCCTCCTTGCTGTAGCAATTAATTTGCTTGTGTCTCTCCACAGGCAGCAGCTTGCAGATGGACCCATGGGCGCTGATGAGTGTTGCTGCCATGATAGCCCTAATGAGGGGGAGAACTCCAGTGCTCTGGATGGGGAATTTTCACAGAATGGGGAACTGCCCTTCCTCAGGGAGAGGGAAATGCAAACCCTCCGATTTGCAGAGCAGGAGCAGAAGGCTCCAAAAGTTTCTGGCTTCTAGTGAAACAGGCTCTTAGCCATGGTTGGAGAAATGAAGCCTATGAGCCCCAGCTTGATGCAGTTGAAGTGTATGACACTGGCATAGGCATCCCCTAGATGGTATTGGTCAGGCTTCCCTGACCCAAGGAGCAGTGAGATCTGTGTCAGGGCTGCTGGAGGGCAAAGCAACTCAGTGTTTCCACTGAGAGAAACCCTGGTATGGAAGCCGTCAAGGTTCAGAGGAACACAGGCCTTCCAAGAACAGCTTGGGTCTCAAAGCTTATCCTCTGTCTCCCCAGATGTGGCAAGAACTCTTTAAAACCATACAGTGAAGCCACAAGAAATCTTTGTATTCTGTATTTCCTGTCCAAGTGCAGAACCCTTCTGGCCTCCTCATGTGAAGGTGATTTATTACCTGAACCAAAATATTATCTCATGTCCCCACCCAGGAGTTTGTGTACAGAATTCTGTACCTAGGCTGGCGCTTGGGCATGACAGCTCCAGACAGCAGTGACTTTCACAAGATCATCCCTTAATCCTAGTGTGACCCACCTTCCTCTCTCACACAAGTAGGGCACAAGCAGCTCTCGTGTAGTGCTGAAAACCCTTCCTATATTTCACTGTAATTTTGTTGCAGGTAATTAATATTTCTGCACAATTCTTTTGTATTGTATCTCACTTGAAAGTAGCTTTGAATTTCAATTTACATTATTTAGCTTCTTTTACCCCCAGATAGCACCTTTGTTTTAAGCTTGTATGTGACATTCTGTTGGCTTTAAGTGCAATATAGCTGCTCTGGCAAGAAAATGCAATGAAAGTGAGTAAGTTTCCCTTGTGGCATGTGCAGAGGGTTATTTGAATTAAAAACCCTATTAGAAAAATCTCCAGTTTGACTAGCAGGCAGCAAGCAAGACCAGTGAAGTTCAATTTATGCTCAAAGATCAAATTTATCCAGAACTTTTAATTTTCAAATGGGGCAGAACCGACAAAATCCAGATATGTTTAGCAGGATCCAGCATTACTATACAAAAATTTTAATGCTTTCTAAACATTAGAATATAGACTAGAAAGGGAATAGAAGATTTCCCTTTACAGCAAGGCATTTAACAGTAACTATTTTTATGCTGTTTAAAATAATTTGGTAGTTTTCTTCCTATTTTCTGCATTTAGAAATATTTGGAAGAGATATAGTGAATTATAGTGTAAGAAAGTGAAATAAAACCAGTTTCCCATCTTAGTTTTAGAGGGTAAACTGTACAGAATATATTGATGCAGCTTGATTGTGAAATAATTAAATTTCCCCACCATTTTACTAGTGCTTCAAAATCTGCTTTTCTGTTAGGTGCTCCCCCTCCACTCTGGTTTTGTTGCAAGAACCAGCAAAAAAGCCCTTAAACTCTGCGTGAGGCACAAACACGTATAGCACATGCAGCACTCAGGCTGGCTTCTTAGCAGGGGGAACACATCAGGGACTAAACGCATCCTACAGGGAGTCCATTTTTGTCTGTGGTTTCAGCCTGCCATGAAATGCTCAGTAATGCTGTTTTCCTTACATGCTGAAGGGAAGGACAAACAGATACCACCTCGGCATGAAACAAGGTGTGGCCGAGCAGCAAGGACAGACCTGGCAGTGACCTACAAGAACCTCCAGTCACGCCTGAAGCAGGACAGTGCCTCTGCTTTGCTCCCTTCCTGTTGTCTGCTGCTGCACTCTGGAGAAGCCAAGTCACAGAAGGACCAGAGCAGGATGCCTGGCATGTGCTTGTACAGCTGGAAGGAGAAGGAAGTCTTGGCTGTGCCCTGCTGCTGGCTTAGGTCTCACCCAAATCAGCTGCAGCCAGGTGGGATGAGAACTGAAGCTCTGGTAGTACTCAGTGCATTGGGCTGGGGGATCCTGTACCATGAGGAAGCTGTTCTGGAAACTCACCCTACCTATGTACAAAAATGAGAGAAAATGCATAATATCTTCTGTTATTGAAGTCCCCTGCTCCAAGTGATACTATGACAGATTTTTAGGCTGCTTTTAGTGCTTCCTGACAGAGGAGGGAGCTGTCAGCTCACCATTGAACTGCTCAGCAAGCAGCGATACCCACCTGGCAGCTGGTTAAGCTGTTGGTGGTCCACCAAAGGAGATGTTAAGCCTGACTTGCAGGACGTGGCTGCTAACCTGAAAGGGCTTAAATCTTTTGCTTTAAGTACATGTATGGGATATTTTGTGTCCCTGTGCCATGAACACCACAATAACTAGTCTGCAGGGACAGTGGCAGCAGCAGGCCTGAGAGGCTGTCCGGAGGTGGAACATTTGGCAGTGGGGTCTTGCATGTTTTGTTGCTGTAGCAATGCCACCTTCCATTGCACCAAGAGTGCCCAGAAAAGTGCAGCCTGTGCAGCACCTGCCTGCTAATGGCTGGAGATGGAGCACCCTGCTCGTGTCCCTGTGATGCAAGCAGCCCTTTCATCTGGGATACCTGCCAGGCAACAGAAACAGGCAAGGAAAAAGCTGAACTGGTCTGAAGTTGACTCAAGCCAACGTGGACTGGCCTGAAGTGGAATAACAACCTGATCCCATCTGCTGTTTCTTCTAGTACAACTCACCAGTAGCCTTCCTGCCTCAGCCAGTAGCAGTGTGACAAAGTATGGCTTAATTACAACCCTGGAATAAAAAGAGTTTCTTCATTAGATGTTGCTTTATGGCTGCATCAGTCGTCTTCTGTCCAGCTGCTTGTGGCAGAGCTCCAAGAGGACTGAATCGTGCTGGTTTGGCAGGTATGTGGGGTGGTGGTGGTGGTTTGAGTGCACAGCTGGCAGAATGGGGGCTCTGAGTCAGAAGCTCCTAGTGACGTTGCTAAATTCAATTTGCCACAAAGGTCTTTTTCTGCTTCATACTGGAACTGTCTTTATGCGGTCTTTATGCCTTCAGAAATATGGCTCAAACCCAATTCTTGCAAGTCATATGCATTAATTCGTTAGCTGTTGGAAAAAGGCAAGTAAGAAAAAGTGGTGGCATTGTTACATGTTTGTGAACTGGCTTCCACCATCCTGGTCTTCTGACAGCAGTTGGGTGACAAGGATTGAAAGTCTTTGTCTTCCTACCCAGGAGGCTGTGCTTTATTTCTCCAGCCATGGAGATAATCCCTGTGTCAGATGGCTTCATTTTAAATTGTAGTGAGACCCTGAACTGATGATTTAAGAGCATGCACTGTCTTCTGTGGCTCTAATTTTGGTCTGTTGCTTTGTGCCCAAGAAAGATGGATTATTGCTTGGCTAAGGCTAAATACGGAGGTAATACCAAATGCTATATGAAACAGAATCTCTTTTCAGCCCCAGTCAGTCCTCTCGTCCTGCTTATTTCCCCAAGGTACTGGTGCTAGAAATCAACAGCCTTTCTTCCACCTCAGTTAATCCATCAGCATCAGCTGAGTCCTAATGGTTCTGAGCTGGTCTGAATTAATGGTAAATCTTGTGTGTCCTGAATTAATGGTAAATATTGTGTGTCTTGTGCAGCGGTGAGTGACTGACATCAGCTCACTTGATAACTTATGCCAGGAAAATAAGACTCAGATTTGCCAGAAAACTGACGAAGTATTCAGGCTATATTCAGATACACTGAAATATTTGTGAATTCAAAGCTTTTGCAACTCAGAATGGCTGTTTCTGGAACTTTTCTTCTGAAATTGTTCATATTGAAATGTGAGGATTGTACAAAGAGCCTTTCCAGACTCTTCAATTTGAGAATAGTTTAAAATTGATCACTCGGACGAACAGGAGCCTTTGTTCCAAGCAACTCAGCTCAGACTGACACAGAGTTGCACAAAAACCTCCCTAATAAAAATCATACGGCATGAACTTGGGACTTGATCTCTCCATTTCATGCTGAGGTTTTTTTCAAGAATATTTTACCTTCAGGGACTTGGGAAAGGGCTGCATCTATCTGGAAAAAATGTCTTTTCCCAGTGATGAACTTAATACAATCCTTTTATGTTCTCCTTTTTTTTTTTTTTTGACAAGAGGCAAAAGGTATGGGAGCAAATACTGCAGAGGCATAAGACTTCCCCTCTTGTATGGGAGGAGCAAAGACTTCACAGTTAAATGGGAAAAAGACTTGCTTTTAGGCTTCAGAGTTTTGGCAGCAGTCCCTGTGGGATATGTGTTACTGGCCCTCCCCGGCCTCTCACAGTGTTGCATTTCTTCACAAAAATAGGTCCTTTGGTACTGGAGTAAACAGAATAAAATGTAGGGGATGTGCTCAGGGCAAGGGCAAGCAAAGGGGATGTCACTTGAGTGGTGAATGGCTCTGAGTTAACTGCTCCCGTCGTGTACCTCTGTCATTTCAATATGCTTAGTAAGGCCCTACCCCAGGGCCAAAGACGCCCCTGCTCCATCAAAACTTCAGATGCACTCTGCAAGTCTAGCTCCAGCTAGACCAAAAGAACAGGTAAATCTCAGAACTACCTCAAAGTTCTAAAATCTTGGAAAGTTTATTTACCTGCAAAAGCCAAGACAAAATATGCAACGTTGAGCCAAATATCATTATGTTATTTGGAGATTCATCTCAACTCAATGTCTGACTTCAGATGAGAGCAGCAGCTTCTGAAAAATAGCATGGCCAGAAAAGCTGCAGACTTTGAACAGGGAACATGCTTTAGTGGTTTACATGCTTTCTGCTTGACTGGTCTCCTATGCTGGTGCTGGGGCTCTACGCTCAAAATTCAGACACAGGCCACATTTAATGTTATAGCTGAATAAACTATAAGCTAAAAAATATTCCTGGATTTCCTTTTGAATGATTGTCCTTCTCACTATAGGATACCTGGCATGACGGGGGATGGGATTGCACTTCCGTGTGCTGTTGCTGCAAAGGTAAAACTATGTCAGTGTGAGCAGTTCAAGCTGTCTAGTCAAGGGCAGAAGAGCAGCCACAGGAGCCAGTTCAGGCCTCCTGAAGGACTTGGGTTAACTGAGACAAGCTCTTCAGTGGGGGCACTTGTAAATGTGCTTGTCTAACAGAGCTGCAGTGGTGGGCTTAGATGCAGTCCAGTGTGACCTGAAGCCATCACTGCAGTGGCAGTGGTGCACCCTGCTCTGCTTGCAGATGGTCTGGCCTGGTTGTAAACTGAGAAGAACCAGATTGGGCATAAAACGTGGAGTTTTGAGCACAGCAGGAAATATTCCCACCACCTCTGCAAGTCAGTAACCAGAGAGCAGTGCACTCATGGTGGGTTGGTAGGCAGTGACACTTGCAGGAGGGAAGGGTGGTCATGTTGAGGTGGAAGAATGTCAGAAATCACCGGTGTTTAATAGCTTTTGTTATAAATAGTCCACTAAAACGTGAGGTAGTAGGAAGAGAAAGGGAAATGTGAGAGTATGAATAATGAGTGCTTTTCAAAGTCCTGTTGGAAGAGCTCCCTTTCCTCAGGTTTACAGCAGCTCCCTGCAGATGTTCTTTAGTTGGCAGAGGCTCATGAAGTATTTTTTCAAGACAGTTTTTTTGCCAGGAAGGAGATGAAAATATTAAAAATGTCTTTCAACTTCAAATTTGGAGTTCTCATTGTAATGTAATTCTTTACACTGCTGCCAGAGAGGCTTTTCAAAGTGCTATTTACATGTGTGCATTAAAAACAGGAGCATGATGTGGCTATAAGAAGTTCATTTTTTGAAGGCTAGCAACTAAGGTTGGGACAAGTGTTCATGTTTGTTGTTCCTTCTGCAGTCACTCTTGTAAAGCTAAAGGAGAACCACTGATGTGAAAGCTCTGTTGGTGTCATTACCACCAGGCAGCTTTGCTTTGTGGAACATCAGCTTCTCTCTAGTTAGAGTGCAGTTGTGCGAGGTTCTTAAAATCCTGTTGAAATCTGTGAAGCCTGTTAGAGAGACCCCTCATTAAAAGTGCTGGATGACAGTTTTAGGTGTCCCTTGCTGTAGAGAATGAGCTTGTTGACAAGACCACGTTAAACCCAGCACTTTGTGAGCACTGCTTGCAAACCCAGAGAGACAGCGTAGAATGTTTGTGCTTTCCTTCTTGTTTCTGTCTGGATGGAAAACGGAAGAACACTCTAGGTAAGATATCTGATGTTTTCAGCAAGAAAAAAATCAAAACTTAATCTAGATTTCATGTACAAGAGAGGAGGTTAAAAAAAAAGAGAGAAGCTTGGTTTGTAGATGTTTAGTCTTCTGTAGCTCAAAGACAACGTAAGATCATCCTCAGGATGAGGAAGGAATAACATGATCACTGCTAAGATGATGAAAGTTGAAGGCATGCCAAAGGTGGAGAAATTAAGAGACTGTATCAGTGCAAATGTCCCTATAAGATACATTTTTCACCAAGAGGAGAGGTGTATAGCACTGCTCTTCGTGCCTGTGATACAGTGCAGTAGGAGGTACAAGTACAGGTAAAAGGACTTACTCCCTTCTGGATTGGACACAAACGTCTGTGAGAAGCATCACCGCCAATCTGAGGTGAACAGAACGTGGCTGCAGAGAAGAGATCCCTTCAGAGCCCTGGCCCCTGCCTGGCATCACAGGAGGAATTCAACCAGGCTGTTCATGAGTCAAAGTCACACACCCTAGTTCTAAATGACTGGAGCTATAAACTGTTTAGAATGATTTTCAGGGGAGTTAAAACATGAATAATGCATCCCTCCAGACTCATAAGTGATCTTCTATTCACAGAAAATCAAAGCATGTACAAATGCAGTTGCTGGCCTTGGGGAGGGGAGTCTGAATGACTGCTTGTCATTCACAGTAGCTACCAGAGGTGGTGTGACATCTGAAAGGAAGAGATGAAAGCTCCATCACAATCTGTTAAATAAAAACCACCTTAGTATCTCTCTAAATAGCTGATAATCAGAGGTGCAGAGTTCTAATCTGCTGTTCAGTGCTTTGATAGCAAAAGGAGAAGCTCACGGGCTACAACCTCCAGAAGTTTTTCTTCTCTAACTTCTTGAAAGTTTGCTTGTAGTATCCATGGAAGTTCCCTGTGACAGAAGTCAGGATTAAGACAAAGGGCCTGGCAAAATACCTGGAGTACTCTATCTAATTCTATGCAATCTTATTCTAAAGTATTAAGAGAAAATGGAATTAGTGTAGAAAAGGGGACCGGGGAGTGATTTGTAAGAACGTGGAATTTTTATGTGTTTACCCAGCAAAATGAAAGCCATCATGAGACTTTTCTCCCTAAAGGAATAAAACTCACCAGAGGCTGTAGTCAATATACATACAAGAAATAACAGCTGCACAGCCATTCTAAATACAACTGGATTGGGAACCTTCTACTGACCCCCATCTCTCCAAATGAAGTGTTTGGAAAAGCTATTTAGAAGAGCCAGGAGCCTGTTTATCTTAAAGTAGGATAAATTTATTGAGAAATTGTAGGATGCCATGCATCAGACTGGAAAGGACTGGAAATTCCTCCTTGTCCTGCTGCTGTTGGTCTTTGCTGCTGAAGACACCATGCAGGCGTTACTGAGTTTTGTCCATCACTAGAGCCCCTTCTGTTTGGTGGCTTGATCCTTGATTTAGTGAGTGGATCCAATCCTGAACAGCTTTGTATGGTTCAGGACTGGGATCTGAACACCAGATGAGAATCTACACTCCACACTCCTGGTTTCAGAGGGCAGGAGGTAGGGAAGGTTGCATGCCTGCCTGAAAAGCTGTTGTGCTGGTTCAGCCATCATCATTTGATGCTGCCATCAGTTACCTGATCACACAGGCCAACACTGAACTCAGCAACATCCCCTCACAAGTCTTCTTTCAAACAGTCCTGCCACAGGTTCCTGTGGGCCCAGCTCCTCCACTGCCCACTGTGGTGCCAGCATGGCCTGCTGGACACAACAGACACAGATGGCTCCTCAGGGGCCCTTCACATGGAAGGACACCAGTGAGAGAGCTCAGCAAGGTGCAACCAGCCCCAGCAGAAGCCACACCCAACAAGAAGCTCCTCCAACTGATCGGCTCCTGGTCAATATAATCCTGGCCTTGCCCACCACCCCAACCATGACCACCTGGGTGAGGGCAGAGCCACAGAGCCACAGGTGGGCCAGGTTCTGCCCCTGGAACACGAAGCCAATAGGAAAACAAAACACTCTGCTAGGTTGTGACTCATCCACAGGTCAGCTCCAGCTTGGGGCCCACAACCCAGGCCCCAGCACTTCAAAAGCTCATTCCATAACCTAAAAACTTTGCATTTAATTGTAAGACCATTTCTGCTAATAGATCCAGGAGGAAAATAGTTTGCTATTCAGCATTTGTGGGCTAAATGGACAGTTTTATAAGACTAATTTGCATATTTCGTATCACTTTTCAGTTTGGCTGAAAAGACGTAACTGCCTTTTCTTTTCTTGCTCTGTAACACTGTCAATTTTTAAATCCTGTCACGAGAAAGAAACGTAGACGAATGCAGTAGGGAATGAATTGAAATGTGAAAGCAGAACAACCGATCATTAGTCAATCCTTTGGTGTATCTCCTCTTTAGCATTAGTGGAGGCACCAAAAGGTGAAGGGCTGAAGTGCTACCAGGCTCCTCATGCTGTTTGCCTTTCACATACGTGGCTCTCCCAGGATGCCAGGACATGTGTGTTTGTACGTTTGAGCCCTTCCTAGTCTCCTGTTGAGGTTTCCCCATCGATGGCAGTTTCATTTCAATAAATGAATAATAGTTAAAATACAGAAAATTTAACAATCGGTACGAGAAGCTCCATGGTGGCAGATATTAGAAGTTTATGGTGCCAATGGTGGGTGATGAGAAAGCGGAAGGTGTTAAGCGGAGGGGTAAACCTGTGCTGTCCTGCATAGCCTTTGGGGACAATTTCCAGAGAACCTCCCACTCCTGACACCCTAAGCCTGCCAGTGACACTAACCTTGTGCTTCTGGAGGCCAGCAGCTGAAACCTTCCTTGCTTGAATACTGAGCCACAGCCTGGTCCTGTCTTGCTAGACCAAGCAGCACCAGAATAGCCCTTTGGACCCTCACCCTGACCATGCAGCCCATTCCTGCCCTGCTGAGCAAGGCCAGCGCAGGCCGTGCTCTCAGCAGTGTCTTTCCTCTGGAGATGACTTCTGCAGTTCTCGGTGTGAGGTGGATTGGGCAGGTGATAAAAACAGGGAAGGTTTCTGAGTGGCTCCCAGCAGCATGGGTGGGTGGCAGGGTGGTGAGAGAGACCCCGGGACAGCAGGGTGGCTGGAGCAGGGACATGCAGCTCCTGGGACATGGCGCCTGCCTTGTGGGGCAGGTGTGGGCCAAGCTGCATGTCACAGTGTATGGGTGTGTGGGACCACTGCGCCATTTGGTCACACCAAATATGGAATAAATGAATGTAGCTTTGGGCTTTGGCTCCTGTAGCCAAGGAATGTAGCTTTGGGCTTTGAGAGACAGCCCCTGGCCTCCAGCCCTGCCTCTGCAGGCAGCCTCCTGCCCACTAGGTGAACACTTTCTGTGTGCCTGCGCTGCCTTCCTCCCAATTATCCCCACAACTGCCGCTCTCCCTTGTTTGTAAGGGACCAAGTGCTGGTCTTGGTTCATCAGTGGTAATGCAGAGTTGCCGTATTAGGGGCAACCAGGAAGGACTTTAGAGTGGAGCCTGTCTGTGTTGGTGCTGGTGGAAAGTCCCCAGAGCCGTGTGCTCCATTCTGGCCTCTTGCCTGTCCCCCTAGGGAGGGTATTTCCCTGCTGAGTTAGTCAGAGCTGTTTGTGCTTTGCCATGTTCCCAAGGTGATAAGCATCCTTACCACATCTGTTTGCTTACCGGGTGTCAAAGTGAACTTCAGGAAGTCCAGCTCACCTTCTCCGGCAGATAAAGGCGCCCAGGACAACTGAGAGAGGAAGGACAATGGCACATCTTGCTGGGTCATGGAAGCAGGGGATAGAGGGTCCAGCAGGTGAGAGCAGGCCTGGGCCACAGGCTGAGCCGTGTCCCCTGCGTGGATACCATGTGCCCTGCTCAGAAGACGCAGAGCCCTGGGGAGTGGCGTGTGGTAACTGCCCTGTGGAGCATCATCACTGACTGCTGCTGCTGGGATGAAGCCAGCTGGTGAGGACAACTGGGGAGCCCACTGGAGAGCACAGGGTTTACGTCCTTCTGCCTCTGCTCTCCATGATGTGCTGTTTCAGAGTGAAGGCAGAAGCTGTTAAATGAGACCCAAATTTTAGTGTTTGCTGTTGCAAAGGGAAGACGTGTTAAGTATTACATGTCTGCTGAGTTAAATAACTCCAAGGCTGGAGGAAAGAGAAGTATCTGATGGCTAGAGCTGGCAGTTAAAGGGCTTTTGAGTTCTGTTCCTTTTCCTGCCAGTGATTCACTGCGTGGCTCTGGGTGAGACATGTAACCAAGCTAGAGTATTTTCTTCCAGCTGCTAAAGAGCTGTAGCACCAAATACGAGGGCCTCTGAGGTTTAACTAATTCCACTTTACAGAAAGACTTGAGATCCTCACTAGGAAGCTGCCAGAGAAAGTAAGGCAAGTATTACAGTATTTCAAAGTACTGTTCATAGATGAGTTCTTCGGTGTCGCATTGGTGAAAAACCGTGCCTCGAACTGCCTCTGCCAACAGCCTCGAGGCAGGGGGTTGGGATGGATAGGGAATGGATGTGAAACCATAGCAGGAGAGACAGCAGCAAACACCACTGCTTCTTGTTGCCACTTCTGGAGGAGGCTCAGGCAGGCGGGTTACCGAGCATGCCAGCAGAGAGCAAACTGTCCCCACTAAGAGTGTTGAGGAGACTGGAGAAAGCTTGGTGTAGAGAGAGGTGTGAAGGTTGCTTTTATACAGGGGGGAGGAAAGGAGGAGGGGAATTATGTCTGAGCCCTTCTTTCTTGAAGGATGAGCAGGAGGTAGGAACAATGGCTTGCTCCTCTTAGGTACTGTGCTTGGTCCCATTCCTTGAAAAGAAATGGGGACCTGAGGAGTTGTCTGAGAAGTGGCAAAGGCTGTGGGCTCCACAGTGCTGTGTGTTCTGTGGGGGACCCTCAGGATGGGGCCTGCTCCCAAAGGTGGCATGAGGTGGGAGTGGGCTGTGAAGCTGCCTTGTGACAGAGGTTGTCCGAGCACGTCAGAGCTTGGGGTGGTGAGGGGCATGCAAGAGCTCCTGACGTGTTCTGGTGCTGGCTGAAGATTTGTGGGTTTTCAGCAACTAGTTAATGTGGTTCCCCTCTGGGTAATAAAGGCCAGCTGATGGAGAAGAAAGCGGTCAGCCTCCCGGCTGCTGATGGGGTGTGCCCCATGCCTGCACAGGCCTGGGGGAAGGACAGACGAGCCAAGAATATCTGGCCCAAGTCCCAAAACCCTTGAATGAAACAAACATCTAACTCTTTGAACTCTCCTGGCGCTCCCCCTTGATGCCTAGTGCTGTCCACATCTGCTGAGCTATCTGGCTGGTTTTCCTTCTAGCTGGGCAGTGGGAAAGCCCCAACATGGGCAGCAGCCATGCTGCTTCTGCCAGCTTGCAACCGCCCCAGCGATGGACACATGGAAAGCTGCGAGCAGCTGCTCAAAACCCCTTCTGGGTTTGGTGTGGAGGGCCCTGGCAGAGCAGCTCTGCTCAGTGCCCCGACCGGCCAGGCCTTGTGGTCAAGGCGATGATGCACAGCTGGTGCCGCCTCTGGCATCATGGCACCGGTTTGTCCAGCGCCAGGGGGAAGAAGCCCATTAACGGGGGAGTCTCCGGCTGTGATGGAGCCTGAAGCTCAGGGGTCATTCAGCTGGGACGCGTGCCGAGCTGCTGCAGCCGAAGCTCCGGGCAGGCTGGAGCACACAGGGGAGGCTGGAGCACACAGGGCAGGCTGGAGCACACAGGGCAGGCTGGAGCACACAGGGGAAGCTGGAGCACACAGGGCAGGCTGGGGCACACAGGGCAGGCTGGAGCACACAGGGCAGGCTGGAGCACACAGGGCAGGCTGGGGCACACAGGGCAGGCTGGAGCACACAGGGCAGGCTGGAGCACACAGGGCAGGCTGGGGCACACAGGGCAGGCTGGAGCACACAG
>VZZY01001320.1:52330-97041 GCA_013400335.1 Eurystomus gularis
CTGGTTGCGGCCGCTCGGGGCAAACCCTCCTCCCGGGCACGGGCACAGGTGAGGGCCTGGTCTTGGGGCCGGGCAGGGGCCGAGCGAGCTCTGCTCCCGCTGCCCGTGAGGAGAGCAGGTGGGAAATCGCCCGTGCCTGCCACCGGCGGGGAACGAGCCACGGGAACCGGGAAGAGTCGCCAGAAATACCCTCTTCTCCTCGGGGTCCGGCCGGCTGCCGGGCCCTGGGGCGGGGAGTTGGGCTGTCAGCTCGCGGAGCGTCACCGAGCCCTGATTTGAAGTAATAAATCTGTATCGGTTAAAGGGAGGAGGCAGGAGGTGCTGCCGGGAGCCCGGGTGGGCGCATGGCTCTGGCCAGGCTGCAGGGCCGGGAGGGCTCCGCTGCTCTCACACCCGGGAGCAGCACCGGGTGTGGCTCAGGTGTCGCAGGGACAGCCCAGGCAGTGGAGGTGGCCGCAGGACGTCGCCTTCCTTCGCCGTTCCTTCCCAGTTTCCATGTTTCTCAGTGCCGCTGCATTCAGCTGCAGAGTTTTGGGCAGAAATCTAGGCCTGCAGGGTCCTGCAAGAGAAGGTCCTTCTCAGGGTGCCCCTCTGGGGAGCAGGTCCGAGGAGACCAGGCGCCTTTCGCGTGCTCTGACGCGGCTGTTTTGCTCTTGGCCTGGTGAGTTTGAAGGAAGCAATGACATTGTTTTTTCCTGCTGCAGCGCCGCAGATCCTGCACCCCTGTGGATCAGATGTCGTGAACCGTTTCTGGCCTGAGCTGGTATTTCAGGTGAGTAGGGCTGTGGTGTGCGACGGTGCCCAGCCTGGGGCAGCCACGGCACTGAGGTCACGGTGCTGGCTCTGCAGGGCTTGGTTTTGTGGTACCCCTGCTCGCCAGGGTCGAGCAGACAGGAGCCACCCACAGTTCCTACCAGGATGTGGTTTTTCTCTTGCCATAAAGCTGAACAAGCAGCAGTCACTGTGAACGACCTTTTTTGGACAAATTGTGTTTATAGCACAGAGATAAAGGTAAATCGTTTACTTCAACCTTTGCTTTCAAACCTAGCTCCTGTTGAAGTCCCAGGGGAGCGTCGCAGCTGGTCCTTGTGACCAGAGATGTGTTTCAAGGGACAATAAAACACAAACAACTCTCCTGCAACAGTTTGGGTTGCACCTCCCCAGAGTGGTTGCACTTGGTGGGTGAAAACAAGCAGGAGGCATTCACCAGGCTACTGTGTCCCACAGTCAGCATGAGAGAGAAGAAAAGCTGAACAAAACAGGAAACCTTGGTTGGGGTTGTAAAAACTCTTTTAGGTTAAAAACAAAAAGTCTAAAGGAATACTGGTCATTCCTTTCACCTTATCATGTTGGGGATGCTTTTTCTAGCTGCGTCTTCAGCTTCCTCTGAGCTTCTCTGGGTGCTTGGATCTGGATGCAGGGCTCAGCTCTGAACCAGTGTGGTCTTTTTTTGGGTCTTCAAAGCCCTGGGCACCTAGATTTTCTGAAAAAGGGGCAGCCCTGGTCACAATGTTTGGTCCAATATCTATAAATGATAAATTATTTGATTGTGGTCCCCTGATCCTTAGCCCAGTGCTGTGTATCTGTTGGGTGATGTGGGCTCCTGGGGTGGTTTTTGGTCTTTCCTGAATGCAAAGCTGGATGTGGGCGGTGTGGCTGGTGCTGGGGAGATGAGGACAGTGCCTCTCCACACCCCCCTCCATAACCACCTCATTCCCAAGAGACTGAAGCAGTATAATTTGTACCTGGTGACCAATGGGAACAGGCTGATGCAACGTGGGACTAATATACAGGAGGTTTCGGGCAGGAGTTGCAGTCTTTAATCTTCATGTGCAAGAGGAATTGGAAGTGGGTGCGTTTTGCTGCAAATAAATAGTTTTAGAGAGGAATTGCATGTCCAAGTGCTAGCTTAACTTCACTCCTTTTTCTTCTCTCCTCTTGCCACTAGTGCATCAGGAAGCATGGAGCACCAAGTGTCCATCATGTCTGACTGGGTGCTCCTTGGGCTGATTGCAGCACTGGTCACGCTGCTGCTGCTGACTGTCTTCGGTTTCGTTGTCTACTCGGGGCTCTTCACGGAGGTGGTTGTGAGTGCTGGCTCCCCGCCTGTCGGCAGCATCACACTGGCCTACAAGTTCAGGATAGGCCCGTATGGTGAATCGGGGCAGCTCTTCACGGATGGCTGCAGCATCTCTTCGAAGCTCTGCTCCATTGGTGTCTACTATGACAACCCTCACACGGTAAGGTGGGGCCAGGAAGCTCTCGTGGTCAGCACCTGGGTTCCTGGCTTGGGATGCTCCCTGACTGTATTTCAGGCACTTGAAACTCAGCCTCTGTAGATGACCACTGGGGTTCACAAGCTCTCCACAGATGTACTGTGGGGAAAGGCACCTGGAAGCAGATGGTTTCTTGGATAACCCTAACTGCAAGGCGTTGGGCGAGCAAAGCTTGCTTTCTTCTGATAGCTCCTCCTGAACAAATTATCAGCAGGATAATGGATCTGGTTATGGAGCAGAGGCCAGTGTTCATGACCGAACATGAGGTGAGGCATTCCTTGGCAGATCCCCTGGCTCATTCTGGGCTTAATATCTCTGTGGTTGAAAGCAGATGGTCTCTTCAGCTTGCTCTGTCCTCATCCATACTCCTTCTCTTGTTTCTAGTGCTCTCATGTGTTTCTGAGCTTCCCTGTAGTCCTTTTCGTCCCCTGGGAGTTCTTACTGAAGCCCCAGGTGATGCGTGCTGAGGGCTCCTGTCTGATGAAACAGTTATTCCATGATGCTCTTCAGGCTGAGAGGTGAGCAGAAAGTGCACTGCCAGATGGCTGCCAGCCAGAGCTAAGTACTCCAGTGGGTACAGTCTCTGACGAGGAGCAAATAAAAGTGAATCAGAACTTGCTAGGGGTTGGGGGGCCTGGCTGCTGATGCTGAGTGGCACTGAGGTCTCCAGATAACAGCATGTGGACGTTGATCTGTGGCAGACAGCCTGGCTCCCCAGTAATTCTGCAGTAGCTAGTGTGACCACTGAGGAATGCCGTGTGGGGGAGGGATGGCAGAGTGGCCAGCAGCTGTGTGTGTGTGCTTGGGCACATGTGCTGGGAGCTGGCATGGGGCACAGTGCTTGGGCTGGTAGCTCTCGCCCAGTGCTTGTGCTCTGGGAGTGACTGGCACTGCTTTAGGAATCCTATTTCATTGCTTGCAAGGTGGAACTCCCAAGGGTTGGACCTGCTTAGAGGAAACTTGCCCCCAGTAATGAAGTGCTGAGTGGACTGTGATGGGAAGATGTCAGAGGCAAGAAAACCCTGAGCTTGGCTGTGCTCCATGGAGCCTGGTGTGCTCAGCCACTCTGTGTCTTTGTGTCCTGTGACAAGCTGACTTGTCTTTACCTTCCAGTTTTTGCTTCTGAATCATGGGAGGCAGAGAGGAGACACTGTGGTGCCTGTTCCTGGCCTGGGAGAGAGGGTGGTGAAGAGGACTTTCCTCCTTGGGACGAGCCTGGCAGAGGCAGGGTTTGACTAGATACACTTGGACACTTTTGTCCACAAGAAGTCTCGTGTTTGGAGCAGGTGAGGGATAGGAGCCATGGGGAGTGCCTGCTGTGAGTCAGACCAGTGGTCAGAGTAGCCAGTTCCCTGCCTCTAATTTATGTCCTTGTTGAGGTCCTCGTCTGGAGCTGAGAACCCAAATGCTGCTGCTTCTTCCCCTGGCCTGTCTCTGGGGGCAGAGTGGGGCAGTCAATGCTGTCAGAAAGGCTCAGCCTGTGTGCTTCACGCTGCCCTGCTCCGGGGACATGATGTGGACATGCCTGTGGTTGCCCTGCAGATCTTTGCTTGTAAAGAGGCTTGTGCCTTGCCTCTCTGTTTGTCCAAGCCTGAGCTAGTGAAAGCTTGTACTGCTGAGGCCCGTAGATAAGGGTATTTTTGGTGACTCCTGCTGCAGCTGGCACAGGGAATAATTACCCTGGCAGCACCAGGCGAGGCTGGGAAGGAGCAGCTCCTGCATGACCCTGGGAAGTTGGGCTGTTCGTGCAGGATAAAGCTGTCTCCTATTTCTGATCCTGTCTTTTTTTCTCCTCTTTCTGCCTCTGTCGCATCTCTGCTCTCACCCTGTGGTTGGAGCAGGCAGTGGGGCTGCAGAACTTGTGTCTGGGTCTCCTGGTGGCCATCCAGGGTTTTGGAAGCCAGCTATTTCTCCTTTCATAGTTGGGTCTCTCAAGATGAGAAGACCGCCTCTGCCAGCGTGGGTGAATGGCATCTGGTGGCCAAGGAGGCCCATCTTGGTGTCGGTGACTGGGGTAGGTTTCTCTGGATTCAGGGCTCAGCTGCTGGAGACGGCTCTGGTTTGCTGTGGTCAAGGCACACCAGGACCTCTGCCTGGAGGCCCAGCTGGTGCCCAGTTTAGTCTGGAGCATGTTACTGGATCTTGAGGCCTTCTTTCAGCAGGGAGGGGAAAGTTCTGTACTCGCTTGCCCACGGAATGGTCACTAATCTGGTGTAGGTTATGAGTGCCTTCAGCTGATGTGTGAGCTGAGAGGAGCTCCTTGCATGGGACAGGGTACTATGGGGTGCTGCTACCTACAGTGGGGCCCTTGCAAAGGATGATCATGAGTTTGTGAAGCTCTCTAGGTATTTTGGAGGTGTTGTGGCCCCAAATCTGTGGATCAGGCTTGGAGATCCTGGTGGTGACACTGGACAGGGAAACTGCCTCCCCCCTGGAGCTGACTGCACAGATGGTGCTCAGGATGGGCACAGTGAAGGCTCCGGGTGCTGCATGTGTGGGGCAAAGCTGGAGGATGCTGGAAGCTCTCAGAGTCTGACAAAGCCTATAATGCATCTCTGTGATCAGTTGTCCTGAGCTCTGGAGGCCACGCGTTGGTTCCTTTGACAGGAGCGTAACATGCTCTCAAAGGCTCGGTGGTTAGTCCCACAGACATTGCCCTTGTCTGGAAGGGCTGCCTTTGCTCATGACATTGGGCAGGTGACATTGGCCTGAGCCTCCTGCCTCCACAGGTGCTGTGGTGGCTGGGGCACAGCAGGGCCATGCAGGACGTAGCTGTGGCCCCTGGGGCTCTGCACAGCAGCAAGAGCCTGCTCTCACCTGACACCCATGAGCGCACTGTCAGACCTCGGTCTGCTGGAGCAGCCGATGTGCTGGTGGCGCCTTCCGTGGGCCGATCTGTGGCTCCTGAATTGATTCCTGTGGAGATCTGTGTCTCACCGACAGACAGACCAGGCAGGGTGCTGAGAGGATGTCCTTGTGCAGAATGGGCAGAGGGCTGCCTTGCCTCCAGGCAGGTGGAGAAGTGGCCTGTTTTGAGTGGGTCACTTGGCCAGGGGCTGCAGAGCTCATGTCTGGAGTGCTGGCTCAGGTGCTGAGCACCCCGATGTCCCATGTGGTGCTCCTATGTGCTTGTACTTGCTATAGCTGTGATGGCATCCAATGCATGCTACTGTATCCCTGTTCCTGGAGGTCCAGCGGGATTAAATTGGTCACCCAGGAGATCAAGAGATGACCTCCTTCACTTTGTTTCAGTGCTCTCCTGACTTCAGTGAAGCACCCTCTGGCAGAGGCTGGTCCGCCCAGAGCTGACTTTTGTCATCAGGCAGCAGAGCATGCCTGTAGTGTCCAGCAGTGTCCCTGGCTGAGCGCTGGTGGGCTCTGGTTGGACAGTCCCCTTCAGCCTGGCTCTTGGCCACCAGTTCCTGTCGCTGGCACTGTGTCAGGAAAGGGCTGATGACCTGCAGATGCCAGCGCGTCCTTAGCTGTGCTGGTGGACTTGTGGCCAAAGGAGGCTCTTGCGAGGAGAGAGGGCAGGGATGCCAGAGCTGGAGAGCAGTGGCTCTTGCCAGCTCTTGACCAGAAGTGGGGCCAGGAGGAGCCCCGTGGCCTGGAGTGTGTGGGCTGCCTTAGGGTCACACTGGGACTTTGGGCAGCTGCCACCCCCAACATCCCAGGGGCTCCCTGCTGGCTCCTGGCTCTCTGGCATTCACACAAGGATGCTCCTCGAGTGCTGCCGAACCCCTGCCAGCAATGTTTTATGTGTTTTAATGGACAAGATTAATATTAATTTGCACTTTTGTTTTCCTTTTTCCTTTTTATTTAATATTTAGCAGCCCAGAGGACTTCAGCCTCCTTTTCCCACCTCTGGCAGGAATAAAAATAACTCCTCAGCAAGGCCTGGATGTAGCGGGTGGTTTGTGCTCAGCTCCAGCCAAGCGATTCTGCTCACGCTGAGCTGTAGGCACACGGTAGGGCCTTTGGCCCACAGTCCACATGTTCTTGTGTTCAGCTGCCAGCCTGTGCCCAAGTGCTGGATGGATGGATGAGGCCAAAACGCTCTCTGAATGCTCCTGTAGGCAAAGATGTAGATTAATAGGTTAACTAATAATTTCTACAACTTCTCTGTCAGGGCCCCTGAGGGAGCAGAGGCTTTGCTCAGCACCTGGCCACCCCAAAAGGATGAGTTTTAGGGAAAGGCTGCTTTTAACCAGAGTTATTGCCTGCCTTCCCTTGAGATGGGCTTTGCCGGGCAGGGGAGGAGGCAGATCTGCCTGCTGCTGCCTTTGAGAAAGCGCCTGTGGGGCTGCACTCTGAAAAGAAAGTTAAAAGGCGAAGGGAGGAAGCAGAAGGAGGAAGCGAACGCGGCTGGCCTGAGTGGTGCTGCCCACTCCAGCAGCTTGGGCCCTCCTGCTGCTGGCTCTGGGGCCAGGGCTGAGCTGGCTTTGCTCAAGAGAATGGAGATTCCGTGTTTAAAGAGTCCCCTTATCTCCTGGCTGCACCTGGGCCGTTCCCCATGGATGCCTTTTCCAGCTGCCTTTGGGGTGATCTGTGTCTCCTCTGGCCCCGTCTGCAGCTCCTTCTTGCAGCACAGGAGGGCAAGAGCGAGCCGTCAAGCACGGCAGCCCGGTCCTCATGGATGCTGCTGCTCCTCCTCGCAGCCTGCTATTCCTTCCTAGTTACAGCCGCTCGTGTTTCCCCTCTGGGATGGTCCTGCCGAGCAATGTTAAAGGGTGTTTAAGGGAAAGGGAATGCAAGGAGCACAGCATGGGGTGGTTATGCTGCAGGAGGAGATGTTGTTAAGATTTAACGCAGGCGGAGCTCGGGATGAGGCTGGGGAGTGCGCAGTAGGGACCGATCCCCTTGGAGGGCACACGGGGATGGGAAGTGGTAACATGCTGGTGCACCCTCTCTCTGCCTACCATCACCCCAGTGAGAGCTTCCTGATGCCAGTGCCTACAAGGTGTCCATCTGTCTTGCTGCTGAGGTCGGGCGTTGTGGCAGGTCCTGGGGAGTTTTGCTGCCTTGTATGGTGGGAGTTTGGGATTTTGATTCTATGGCCCTCGCCAGAAGAGTTTGGCAGAAGGTGGCCAGGCTCTGGGTTGCTGCTCCTGGTTGCTGGCTGCCACACTGTCTCATTATCCAGCAGGTTTAAGAGCAGGTGGCAGGGACGCACTAACACACAGAAATGCCTCCTTTCTTGGTGCCCCCATATCCCATATTTTCCCTGGGCTCCTTTTTTCTGGCCAGCATACCCTGGGGGAAGGAGCCTTGTCTCTGCCTGACATCTCCTTCAAGCATCTCTTTGGGGGCAGAAAGGACTTCAGCTCTGCTGGGGACAAAGGTTGGAGTTAAAGGGGGAGCTGGGCTCCAGTCTCAGCAGTGGGAAGACACATAGTGCCCTTAGGTGCTATTGGAGGTACTTGCTGGGCTCTCCTGCCCCCTGCCCTGTTCCTACCTAGTGCCATGGGTAAATGTGAACTCGAGTGGTGGAGTTTTGTAAAAAACAGAATTGAAAGCCAGGGCCTGGTTCAGCTTTGGTGTGGAGATGGCCAGAGTCCCGTGGGCCATCGCTGTGCTGGGAACAGAGCCTTGAGCATTGCCCTTTCTGTGCTGGAGCCCTGCAGCCTCCCGCAGTAACAGGGGGCATCCCCAAATCGGGAAAGAGAGCATGTTTTAAGATGTGTGTGTTGTTGGGGTCCAGGATGGAAGGAGATGTGTTTCTTTTTGTGTTGCTACAAGCAGCATGGTAACTACATGCAAGTCTTGCATGCCTCGGTTTTCCCACCCCTAAGACTGTGCCGGACTGAGCGTGCCTTCTTAGGAGGGACCCAGTAGCCTCCAGATTTCTCATCCAGCTTCATGCTGTAGATTGTGCTGGTGGATTGTGTGCCCACGTGGCTGCTGGGGGCAGGCACCCCTGCAGAGTGACCTCCTTGGGGCTGGGATGGAGGCAAGCTGGGTGGGTTGTGGTCATACCTGTTTTTAGCCTACCGCCTGGAGTCGCAGGGATGTCCTGCAGTTGGGGACAGCAGTGGGCACATCTCAACAGGCCATCAACAGTGACGGAAGAGTCAGGAGAGACGCTTCCTGCAGTGGCTGCTACATGGGGCAGATCTGAGTCAGGATCCCAATGAGGTTTAGTTCTTCTCTGCTGCAAGTCCCTCTGCCCTCCAAGGGGGGGAGCAGGACCTTTCCCACTGGGCTGTGAGCTTAGGCTGGGGGTAGTGTGGATAGTTCGGGCCTGGATCAGCCTTAGTTAGGAGCGGGCACCAGGTTTGGTGTGCCCAGTCATGCTGCGCCATTACATTTACCCCGGTTCATGGTGGTCTGCCTCCATGCTCAGCAGGCTGAGGTTTTGGCTGGTCTTAAGCCTCTCTCTTCTGACACTGTCTATCTGTCGTCCTTGATCAGGTGTCTCCAGAGAAGTGCCGCTTTGCCATAGGCCGAATCCTGAGCGAGGGAGATGCAAAGCCATCAGAAGAGCAGATTAAGCGGTTTCAGAAGTATGGCTTCAAGATCTTCTCCTTCCCTGCTCCCAGCCACGTGGTCATGGCAACCTTCCCATTCACTACGCCACTGTCCATCCATCTGGCAGTCAACCGCGTCCACCCAGCCCTTGACACCTACATCAAGGTAAGCAAGTGTGGCATGAAAAGCATGACATGTGTTCAGTGGACTGTCAGAGGCTTCTTTTGCTGACAGCTGACGGGACTGCTCTGACATGTCATCTCTTGATGTCTTCCCTTGGGCACTACCATCAAGAGCTCCTCCTTTTGCAATCTGGCAGGTAGCTCCCCAGCAGGGATGTCCTCCTATTCACTCTGTAGGCACAGGGGTGTCTTTTTTGCTGTTTTGTGTTTATGAGAAGCAAGTTTTCATCTGACAACTTGCTGCTCTTCTTCGTAACACGGAGATAAAAGCTGGTTTTCCCCTTGAGTGTCTTGCTTGTTGTTAGGATCTGGCAGGTATGTGCCCCTTCGGGTAACACATCATGCCATGAAACTTCTGTTTCAAGTGCCACCCTCACCGGTGGGCAGCTGTCTTCTGCAGGGATGGGAGCAGTTAGAAACTTTCTGGCCCATGGGCTTATGCAGACTTGGTTTCAAGCAATACATTGACATTTGCATCCCTTGGCCCTGGCTGGGCAGGCGGCTGCTGTGGGCTGTGTTCTCCCTTGCCCCTGAGCAGAGCAGGTGGCCACCTCTGCTGCTTCTGGTCTTTTTGAAGCCAGCTCTGCTGCCTTGCTCTGGCTTCCAGACCAGCTGCAGCAAGGGTGTTCCCAAGCAGCACATCTGACACATACACCTCCAGATCCAGGCTTTCCAGAGAACGAGGGTGGTCCTGGCCAGCTGGATGGAGGGAAAGGACCATCCTTCCTGACAGGAGAGGATGCTGGAAAGGGGCCGGCGTTCAGCCCCTGACTTCAGCTGACTGTCGAGTTCTGCCACTTTCGTTTGTTCGTGTTGAAACGCACTATTTATAAGCTTGCTTTTCCTGGCGAAACTCCCAGCCTTGTGGGGGAACCATGTGAATCCCTCCAGCCTGTGCTCTACTGCAGGATGGCTGCCTGAGTGCCAACCCCAGAACTTCAGCTGGGGGCTCTTTGCTGACCCTCTTGTCTGCTTGGGCCTTAGGGAGCAGCCAGCTGGTCCCAGCAGAAGCTACATCACTGTCAGCAGTGGATGAAACCGCAGCTGCTCGTGCCCCCCCTGCGCTCAAGAGCTGGTGGAGCACAGAACCAGATTCCCCATTCTCCTCTCCTCGCTCCATCATCTCTCTGCCTCTTCCTGGAGCTCTGCTGGGTGTTTCGCTGCGG
The DNA here is from genome assembly GCA_013400335.1 of Eurystomus gularis. Classification (NCBI taxonomy): domain Eukaryota; kingdom Metazoa; phylum Chordata; class Aves; order Coraciiformes; family Coraciidae; genus Eurystomus; species Eurystomus gularis. Next base: position 62,423 of record VZZY01001320.1, read on the forward strand.
GGGGGTATTGGGCGCTGCTGCCAGCCCTGCGGCGGACGCGTGGGCACCCAGGGAGGGGGCTGGCGCGGGTGGGAGCACCGGGTTGGCTTGCGGGAGTGCTCGGCGACGCGGAGCTGATGCTGCCGTACTTGGGGAAAGGTCCCGGTGAGCGCATCTGTCGCATGAGAGATGGAGTTGTTAGAGCTAAAAAGGGAACTAGGGGACTATGGGTTGTTCTGGGAGCACCTGGCAGCGTTTAATGGGAGCAGCCGACTTCAGATTAAAATAAATAACTGTATGGATGCAAACACAGCACCCAGGGCCACGTGCGGAGGGAGGGGACACATTGTGGTCTCTGCCCCAGTCCCAGCAGCACGTGTGTCAGAGTGCGTGCCTGCATCCATCCTAGAATGTTTGGGGTTGGAATGGACCTTTAAAGGTCATCTTGTGTCCTGCAGCAGATCGTGGTCCCTGTGGCTCACATTACACTGACTGTGGGAATGCAGGCAGGGAGGTGATGGGAGATGCCCTGGCTTCCTCCAACGTGGTGTGGGGGACTTAGACCATTTGCAGCATCCCTGCCACTTCTTCTGCATCCCAGACCACCTGTGCCCTTGAGGCTGTGGTGGCACTTCCTGGGGCAGAGGAATGAGGAGGAAGGGAGGGGGGGAAACTTTCATGGAAACAGGTGACCTGTGTCCCTTTGGTGGTGGGAATGGGGGTTGCCATGGAGACAGCTTCCCCAAATAGCATCCTTCATCCCACCCCCAGATCGGAGCTCCCTTAAGCAACCCGAGACAGAGATGTGCTTTATTTATTTATTTCATGCTGCGCCTGCTTTGGGAATGGTGCTGTTAATGAGAGGTCAAGCCTGCTGTGTGTGGGTCCCCTCTCTGCCCTCTCAGTGGGGAGGAAGGCAGTGGGACGGCAAAAGCTAGGAGGCATGAAAGGGGCTCAGAGATGAAATGTTGGCTCCCCTGGAGAGAAGGAATTAGCTGAAGTGGAGGGAAGATGGCATGGCCATCTAGTCATAGGAAGAGCAAGGGAGATGGAGAGGTGGAAAGTGGGAAGGGAGGGTGGAAAAAACTTTGGAGATGCTGAAAAGTCAAGGAGAGGAATAGGAGAAGGGGACTGGCAGGGACATGTGGAGCAAAGGAGCTGAGGATTTGGGGACCAGCTGAGGGAGCAGGACTGTGAGAGGTGATGGGGACGTCTGGGGCAGAGCTGGAGGAAGCACCACCACAGATGGCCCTCCAGTGCCCTTCCTGCAGTGTCCCCTGAGATTAACCACTGGGGACATCGGGCCCCCGAGGCCAAAGGCTGGTGGACATGGAGGGGGAGCATGGCTCTCTCTGGACTTGTGCTGAAGTTACCAGGAACACGTGACTCAGGTTTCCCGAGCAGTGCGGGTGCAGCAGTGCCAGCTTTCAGCAGCTTGGGCTTTGTGTGTCCCAGTCTGCTGCTGCTTTGGAGGGACGGGGAAGATAAAGAATAACATTATAACGATAATTAAAAGAAAACAAACCAGGATGGTGGAGTCTCTTTTCACTGGGGATGGAAGGGAGAGGGACTGTCATGGAGCAGGAGGCAGGCCGCCTTTGCAGCGTGCCTCCTTGCCTCCCCAGCTCTTGTGGGGCTGAGGAGCTGGCAGTTCCCTGACTCTTTAGGTGCAGTCACATCTTCCTGAAACTGTGGGGAAATGCCTGCTGCCGTCTCCGGCGGGTAAGAGGCCGTCCTTCCCCTAGGATGGCAGGCTGGCAGCAGCAGCGACTTGCTGGCTAGAATTGGCTGTGGAGAAGCCCAGGAGAGCCCACTGGCTCGTTGCTCCACGCGTGGGTTATTTTATCCATAGGCTGGGGTTATTTAGTGTTCCTCAAAAGGATTTCTTCCCTAATAGCTCCTGCCAATGCCTCTCCCTGCTGTCAGGCAGGTATGCCCCGCTTTCCCTGGGTGTACACTCCTGCCCCATGGCACAGCTGCTGCTCAGACCTGACAGTCCCAACTCCTGGGTGCAAAGGAGAGCTCCTGCAAAGCTCTTTGCTGGTGGGGACCCTGTCTGACAGCTCTGGGAGCAGGTTATTCCCCTGTAACCTCTTTGATGAGTGTTTATTCTGGCTTGGATGTAACAAGCTCTTCACAGTGGGTTGCATGTGCCTGCATCTCTCTGCGTCCACATTGGCATCTAGTGGACACTGCCAGGTGGGTGGGCTTGGATCTCCCAGCCCATGGAAGCCCAAGAGGTGAGGTGGAGCAGGCGGGTATCTCCCACTGCAGCCCTAGAAGTGACTGGCTCAACCTGGCCTCTTTCTGTGGAGTTTTGAGTCAGTTCTGTGCTCTTTCCAGCCAAGGAGGATGTGCAAGTGGAGGCCTGAAGGAGGAGAGTGATGCCAGCATCATCCTGGCTGCCTTACACCCTGCTCTGAACCAGAGCATGAGCTGATTTGCTCCAAACTCTGACTCAGCTTAACTTGGAAAAATGGGGGTTAATCTCTTTAGCTGGTCTTGAAAAGGCATCCTCCAACTTTCAGGAAAAAAAAAACAGCTCTTTCCCTTCCCCTGGGCTCTGCACTAGGACATTCCCTACCTCCATGGGCTTGTGAATCACTGCTTTGCAGTGCACATCTTGAGCAGCAGCAGCTGGCATGGGCGCCGTGATGCCAGAAATTATTTGGGAGACTATCAGGTTGGCTTCTGCTTGGCATGGGCTGCCATGATCCTCTGTAACTCTGCCCCCCATCTATGGGGAGCTGAGGCAGAGTGCTCCATAAGGTGCTAGAAAGACGTGGCTTGCTACTGTTTACAGCCAGGGAGATGCATTATTCCTTTGGCCACTAGCTTGGAGTGAGCTTTGCTCCCCATGTTGGCTGTGACAGTTTAGGATGCAGTCACCTCTTGCCTCTCTCTTTGATAAGCTAAATATACAGAGCTTGCAAAGTCTTCCACTGGCGTATTTTCCAATCTTAATACCTGAGTCCTTTTTTTGGACCTGTTTTCATCTTAGAAAGTTCACTGTCAGTGTAGCACAGATGGATGCTTTGTTTCACAGTGGTCTCATTGCTGTGATACACAGCAAGACAGACTCTACAGTGGAGATCTTGTTCCCTGCTACGACCCCCCTGGTCATGGGTTTGTTCTGAGCCACCTAACAGCAACTTCAAACATGTGCCACTGTCCTTTGATGCAGTTGTAGTTTCTTCATTAAAAATGAGAAGTAGCACCAAGCCCTACATCTTCTCGTAAGTTGGAATGAATGGCACAGATGCTGGTTTGTTTATCAGTCAAGCCTACAATCCCCACGAAAATAAATCATGTTTGCCAACAGGCTCTGACAGCTGTAAATGTGTGTTGGTTGGCATTAATTATGCTGGTCTCCTTTGCTTCCTGGTGATCTGGTCTGGTTGCAACCATCCATTTGTTTTGCCTTGGCTCAGTCTTTGTCTGTGCTTGCCCGAGTCAGCTCTTTACCCATTTCAACATTGGCAGGTACAGGCTGCTCTCTCTCCTGGGACTTTCTAGCATCTCCAGCTGGCCAGAGATCACCCTTTGACATGCAGACAGCTTGTCAGCGGGGACTTCAGCATGCTTTAAGTGTATGTTATCTGGACCTGTGAGCCATGTGTTACGTGTTCCCATGGAAGAGCAAACATTTCACCCACATCCTCTGCCCGTGTTGTCTGGCTTTGTCCTAAATCAAGCAGAAATACTCGCTGCACACTCCTCCCTTCTCGGTGGTGCCATTGAGGTTTCTCCCGCCTGAAGTGTCCGGGATCTGTGCCAATCCTCAGGCTCTCCTCCCCTATTCCATGGCTCCAAACGGCTCCTTAACGTGAATGACGTTCTGTCTGTAGGGGACTGGGAACCTGCACGTGGTCCTTCACGGCAGCTAAGCCTCGGTACCCGGTGTGAGTACAGCTGCACCTCTCCTTTCCCCTCCTGCTCCCCTCACCAAGCTGCTGGCTCTGCTCACGTCAGTTGATGCTGCTTTTCTCCTGGTTGCTATAAATGAAGGTCTGTGGAGCTGTCTTCCCATCCCTGACGGCTGGTGTTTTAAAGGCAAAACCATGGAGCAGTCTTTTCACTTGACTGTGCCGCGGTATTGGCAGCTGGTAAAACAATTGCAAAGAGGGCTCAATTATTGGGATATTTTCCCACTTAAATCGTTTCTCCTGTCTGGTTGAGTTTGTTTGCTTTGGGCTCTGTGAAGGAAGCCTTTTCAAACATGAGCTTGTCGTGTGCGAGCAGTCTGGGCTGCATGTGCCAGCGGCAGCTCCAGCCGATCGACTCCCACTTGAGGTGTTCCCATGGGGGGTCTACTACAGATGCCCAGCACTCTCTGCCGGTGCTGTTCCTCAACCACAGTTTTGCTTGTCCTCGTGAACTCCTTTGGTCTCCTGCAAGCACTGGGGACCACTGCCCAAGGTGGAGCCCTTACTGAGCCAAGGCCACTCAAGTTGCATATCCGTCTGCCCAGGGAAGACAAGAGCAGGATTCCTGCACCCAGAACTTACCACCACCAAAATGGGACTTTGCTGCCCTCAGTGTCTCATCATATGGGCCTGGAAGGACACATCCAGATGACTTTCTCCTTCCCTACATCAGTGGGTCACCCTGTAGAGTATGCCAGTGGCTTTCTGGGAGATGGAGCTCTCCATCCTCCTCCTTCCCTTTTCCCATGGCCCAAGGTGACCATGGGGATTGGTTTGTGGGTGCCTTGAGAGAAATGGGGTGCTAGGGAGAGAGGTGGTGCCTCAGCTGTGTGGCTAGATGGGAAGACCTTCAGTTTAAGCCCACATGCACTTGAATATGGGTCTGTAGCATTCCCAGGAAGACGGGAGGTTATCTGGTACTACTGTTACACCATTCTTATGCATCAACTGAAAACAGGGGGATAAAAGCCCTTGAGAGTCATAGATGATTTGACGTATCTAACTTGTATTGATGGCAGAGACGAGACCAGAGCTGACAGAGTGACAGGCTGCTGGGCCCTGGGCTGGCAGGGGCTTGCAGTGAGGATACAGAGTCTGGAGAAAGTGTTTTAAAGTTTTTGGCGGTGTCTGCATGGGTCCCGAGCTGGGCTGTAGGTCACATAATGCAGCTTGCACGCTGCAGGTGGGCCTCATGAGCACCCAGTACTCACCACTGTGTACCTGGGGGACTACAGCAATGGCAGATTGAGGCCATCCCTCGTGGTTGTCCCTTGGACGCCTCCGATGTGGGTGTAGCACAGACTGGTAACGTGTTTGGTGGGTGGCACATGGTTGGGGTGGGGAGGCGGCTGATGATGGGAAACTGCAGTGAGGTGTGGACACTTGGGGCAGACAGACTCTTGGTGGAGGGAGACAGTTTTTTCCTTTCCATATTTTTTTTGCTTTTGTCGTTTTTTTTACCTTAGTGTTATGGTCTGACTGGGAGGGATTGATGACAAGCCAGCTCCCTGGGTTTTCCCCAGTGGTCACAGCCAGCCAGCAGCAGGGCTTGGAAGTGAGGGGAAAGAAACAAGACTCATAGAATCACAGAATCATAGAATGTTAGGGGTTGGAAGGGACCTCTGGAGATCATTGAGTCCAACCCCCCTGCCAGGCAGGACCATAGAATCTAGGGCAGGTTACACAGGAACTCATCCAGACGGGTCCTGAAAGTCTCCAGAGAAGGAGACTCCACAACCTCTCTGGGGAGCCCGTTCTCATCCTACTTGTTTTCCCCCCAGAAACAAAACCCAACTGAAACGCTGCTCTGGCTTGGTTTGTCCTGTGGCCAAGGAAGCTCTCAACAGTGTCTTCTTTGCCACCTGTCACTCATATCTGCGAGAGCTACATGGCGGATTGTGTCTCTCTTCAGGAACCCCTTTGTGCTGGGGTTGTGTTGGGTGTTTGCAGTCTGCTCCCCAAAGGGCAGTGGTGTGCACCCTGATGCTTGCAGCATCTCCCTGCAGCCAGAGAAACCAAGGCGCAGGGGATGTCGCATCCAACCTGCCACATGCTGCTGAGGTCTTCCACCGCTGCTCATGGCCACAGGAAAAGAAGAAGGGAGAGCAGAAGAGGGCAATGACAGAGATGATTTTGGACGAGTGTTTCTGGTTGTCTGGGGGCAGGTGGATGCTGGGGCATGTGGTGGTGTGTGTAGAGTCCGTCACACTCCCTCCTCTCACCTGGACTTTATGCACCTTGTATTTGCTGCTGTTAAAACAGGTGCTTTAAGTAGATGAGATTCTGGCCTTATTTTAGTGGAAGACAGTTTAAGGATGGGTATCCCAGCAAGCTACAAGTCTCTCCCTACTTATCCCTGGTTCCCCACCAGCCTGGCTGACGTTGAAGATGAGTGCCAGAGCAGCTTGGCCAGCAGTGTTGGAGGACAGCCTTGGCTGGTGTGTGCTATGTGCCAGGATCCAGTGAAGCTCTTGATCTTGGGCTGGGCAGGAGGAGCAGGCAAGGGGTGGGCACTGTGATACTCCAGCCCAAGCCTCTCCAGAAGGTGACATGCAACTGCAGGAATTGGAGAGGGACCCCGAGGTGTCTCTGCACGGGCTAGGTGCCTTCACGGGCACATTCATCTTCAGCTGACCTGCACTGACAGCTGATTTTCAGTGATCTCTCTCCAGCGAGGCCGCTTGCTCGCTGCTGGTTGGCAACGCCTAGCTCCGTGTCACATCATATCAGTTTGCATGTTCATGGCAACTTTTATTTATTAAATATTTTCAGTGACAAAACCATCCAAAGAAGTTTCAGTCCTGCAGACACAAGTGACCTTGCCTTCAGTGCTGTGCAGGGGAGGACAGGATGCCCACGAGGTCAGATGGGGTGAAGTGCTGGGGCCTGAGTTGTGCACCCCAAGTTGGAGTTGACCTGTGAATGAGTCACAACCTACCAGAGTGTTTTGTTTTTTCTATTGGCTTCATGTTCCAGAGGGAGAACCTGGCCCACCTGTGGCTCTGTGGCTCTGCCCTCACCCAGGTGGTCATGGTTGGGGTGGTGGGCAAGGCCAGGATTATATTGACCAGGAGCTTCTTGTTGGGTGTTGCTTCTGCTGGGGCTGGTTGCACCTTGCTGAGCTCTTGTGGTGATGTCCTTCCATGTGAAGAGCCACTGAGGAGCCATCTGTGTCTGTTGTGTCCAGCAGGCGATGCTGGCACCACAGTGGGCAGTGGAGGAGCTGAGCCCCGAGGAACCTGTGGCAGGACTGTTTGAAAGAAGACTTGTGAGGGGATGTTGCTGAGTTCAGTGTTGGCCTGTGTGATCAGGTAACTGATGGCAGCATCAAATGATGATGGCTGAACTGGCACAACATGGGGAGCTGAGCCAGGTGGAAGGGATTTTTGGTGGGCAATGTCGTTTAACACTGTGGGAACTTCTGGACCTGGCTCAGGGTCAGCTCACGCAGCAGAGCGGGTCCATTTAACCTGTGTCTGCAGGGAAATGTGCTCCTCCTGTGTCGCTAATGGAACATATGGGGATCTGGGGCTCTGTGTCACATCTCCTGCCACTCGCAGCAGGCATCCCCGCTTTCCCACTTCTCCAGAGGAATTTGGCAGCCCCGGGCCACTACTCATCTGCTGTCAGTTTTATCCTGGTCCTTACGGGAGGGGGTGACTTAGCTCTGACCATGCTTCACGTTTGGTGCTGGGCGCTGCCCTGATGGAGCCAGCATGGCCGACTTGTGCCAGGCATGCCAGTGTGCACCGGGCAGCGTGTGTGCTGGCTGCCCCGTGCGTGCCTGGTGCCATGCCTGCTGCCCTGCCGCCTTTCCTCTTGCAAGCACACAGCTTCTGTTCCGGCTCCGCTGCTCCGCTCTGGGGGCAGGTGTAAAACCGTAGCTCTGGCAGCTTCACTGCTTTGAGAAGAGAAAAGGTTTTCTGGCCAAATTTGAGCTTCGGTAGTTACAAAGGCTCCTTCCCCGCCTCTGCAGCTCGTCTCGTGTGAAATCACCTATTTTTAGTCCAGCTCCTTGTTAATGTTGTGCAAGTGTCTGCCCCAGCAGCAGGCAGAAGAGTCCTGGTCCTGGGAAAGTGGCTGATGTGGGATGCAGGCTCCCAGCCACCGTGGCCTCCCCTGTTCTACTTGACCACAGAGTGGGAACTGCCCAGACTGGAAGGGGCCTGGAAAGATTGTCTGGGAAAGGGATGCCCAATTGCATCTTGAAAGCCTCTGGTGGTGGGGACTCCCCCGCATCCCTGGGGAGGTTGTTCCAGCTGGCAGCTCAGCCTTGGGTCTCTGCCACTGTGGGTGCTTTCCTGTGGCATCCAGCATTTTGATCCTATTACAATTCTAGCTCCTTTTCCAGCAACATTTCCAAAGGCAACTGCTGGGAGGAGAGCAAACTTCAAGTGCCTGCCTTCCCATGCATGCCAAATCATGCAGGCATCCCTGATGGCCAAAAGCCTGGCCCAGTGGTGCCTGTCAGCTGGTGGTCCTGCTGGGGGGCATTTTAATTCCTTGAGGGATTGAGAAGCCACCTTGCTTTCCCAGCCACTGCTTTGGAAAGCTGGGGCTTGCAGCCTCCAAATGACTTACCCAGCCTTGTAAAATTGCCAGAGATGAATCCGCTCGCACGCAAAGATTTGCGCCCCTTTGCAGCGAGGATTAATGATCACGGCAGAAGCCGAGGGTATTTCATACGGCTGTCCAAGGGAGAGAAAGAACCTAAATGGGTTGCCTTGGGCATGGAGGAAGAGTAAAATACTATAGTCTTTTCTGTCAGATCTCTTTGTCGACTCAATCTGTACATGTGCTCTCCCCAGATGTATTTATAGAGAATCCCAGAGGATGCAGTTGACTCCAAAGCTTTTTTCAGGCATTGGAAACGAGTCCAGCTCTCTCAAGCAGCGACACCATCCCAAACCTTGGGGTCTACCTTCCTTGCCAGCTAGTCAATTAATTTGAGGACAAGATTGATCTGCCTCTTTGCAACTGTTTTAGCAGAGTCCTAATGATTTTTTCTGCACTGATTCTTCCCCGTAGCCCTCTGAGCCAGACTTTGCCAGCTGTGCCAGGTTTGAGAAGCAGCAAAATGAACCTGATCAAATGTGAAACAGCTGCTTAGAAATACCGCTCTTTTCCAGCAAACGCTGTTGTCCCAGTTTCCCTGGCTGTGAAGCTCCCACTTTGAAACCTGTGGAGCAGGGAGATAATACATTTGAAAGCAGTGGCATTTTTAACCTCCAGAAAAGGGACCGTTGTGCTATGACTAACTTGCGCTTTTTCAATTCCAGCTAGCTATAAAATGGTAGGAAAGGCCTCGCTTCAGGGAAGGCAGGAGAACGAAAACATTCTTCTTCTGCACTGAGTTAAAGTATGGATGGATGAGTCGCGAGGCTGGGCGGTGATCAGATCACAAGGATGAAAGAACAGAATCGGTTCTTGCTCTTTGCCGTGCTGAGAGCTTTCGTGCTACAGGTGAGGTGCTATCTCCAGGGCTGCACTGGTGGCTGGAGCACGGGCGAGGCGGCCGAGCCCAGCTGTTGCTCTGAAGCAGAGGGTCACACTGAAAGTCCTCAGGGTCTCTTATTTCAACAGGGATATATACGTACATATATACATGTATATATATATAACCCTGTCATATCTGCCTGCCTGCAGCAGCTGCTGCCCTTCGAATGCTGTTCAGATTGATGCCGCTTTGTGCTGGTGGACTTGGGCAGAGGCAGCAGGCTGGAGGTGTCCGGAGCTGCCAGTCCTTGTGACCACGGCAGGCACAGCGGTCTGTGGGGCTGCTCACATCTTGGGGAGGCGTTCAGTGGCTCAGCATGTGCGTTTCCTCTGTTGTTTATGCTGTTGCCTGGCGGCTGTCGCTCTGCCCGCACCCTTAGGAACTCACAGCCTTTGTGGAGCGGGTGCAGGATACGGAGAGGTGCAATGACTGAGAGCAGACCTGTGTACAACCAGGACATCCCATCCTGCTTTGAGGAGCAAACACCTGGTGCTGAACTTGGGTTGTGACAATGCGCTGCAGAAAACCGTGCTGCCAAATCCTGGCCCTCTTGAAGTTCTCTGGATTTGCCAGGACTGGTTTCAGCTTTGTGGTCTCCAGCTGCCTCTGCTGTTGCAGGGCTCCAGAGCAGCTTGCAGCCTGACCTGTGATCTCCTGCAAAGAGGAAGGTCAAGCTGTGCTCAATTCTTGGCTTGCAGGATTTTAGAGAGTGCTTGGGAGCCCTCAGCACCAGGACTCCTTTTGTCCTGTTTCTTTTCCAGCATGTGGCAGCTTATTCCAGCCTCTCTGCTTCAGCCAAGCTGGGAAAAATTGGAGCCTTCAACAGAAATGTTGTCAGTTTGTAACTGGCACCCATGCCTGGAGCTGGCAGAAACAACTCCAGGTCAGGACTGCTCTGAGGCAGCTGATGAAGGTCTGCAGTCTCGTGAGAATGTCCAGGCATCCCGCGCTGCTTCACCTGCTCCATTCCGGGCGAGCAGCAAGCCGTGGCGAGCCTCTTCACCTCCATGGTGAGCAGGCCGGGTGGGTAATGCTCTGACACCTCTCTGCCTGATCGAATAGGAGCGAGAAAAGGGTGTTCATTGCCCTGCTATCAGACCGAAGTGGGCAGAGGAGGCAGCAGCTCCCTGGAGACCAGCTCAGGGATGAGTCACTGCTTGTCCTCTGTCACCCTTGAGCTGACTTCTGTTAGGATCTCTTCTGTGGTGTTTGGCGTTGGTACGAGACCAAAGGTACCTGTTACCCTCAGGAGTGGATCAGCACCTGGTGGACCAGTGCCTCTGGGTGTGCCAAGACAGCATCCTGTTTCTTTGTCCTCAGTCCACCCAATGTTTGCCTTTCCTGGGCTCCTCAAAGCTCTGGTGAATGTGGGGATGTGGAGGCTCATGCCTGGCTTGAGCAGATGCGTTTCTGCTGGGTTTGTTGGAGATGTGTTCTCCCTTAGGGAGGGTGCCTCTGCCCTTTCAGGGCTGGTAGGTGGGCTGGGGCTGTAATGTGAAAAAGGATGTGCCTCCAGCTCAGAGGAGAGGAACAAACCTGCCTAAGAGGGGAGATGACCATGAAGAGTGGCCTCTCCTGGGTGGCAGAGAGAAACTGGAAAGAGGTTTCTGTGCTGACTTGGAGCAGAGCCTAGGTACAGCTTTTGGGACAGGGTCAGATTCCCGTGGTCACCATGTCCACTTTCTCCAAACCTCACCTCTTAGCGGGTTTCAAAATATGAATGTCCTGACCTGTGTGCGGAGGGGAAGCAGAAGAAGGCTTTTGGAAGCTTTCAGGGTTGCGGGAGAAGCCCAGATGCAGCAGAGGGCCTGAGCTCGGGCTCCAGCTTGCACCAAGGCAGCATCTGAGGGATGCTGGCTGCCAGGGGAGGGACTCACAGCCAGCCTCCTCTGGCACTGGGACAGCAAAACAGAGACACTGGGGCCATGAAGGCGAGTCACTGGTAGGGCTTGGGGTGTGCTTGTCTTCCAGACTGCCGACATCTGGATTTTGCATGTCTGTATTTTGCATGGCCATGTTCCTCCTAAAGCTCAGCAAGGCTCTGCTGGTCTGAGGCTGAGCTCCAAATTAAATGACATCAAACAGTGCAGCTTTACATTTCAGAGGGTCTGAGGGAGCGGAAGGATGCCTGGGAGTTTCTGGGGCTATAGAGTAATTGAGGTAGGTTTTTTTGGTTGGGTTTTTTTTTTTTGGCGGCTTGTCCGATGACTGCTGGGTGCTCACTCCACAGACGGATGGTTTTACCTGTTCATCTTCTGCTAATGTGAGGAATTATAACAACTCTGGAGGGGTGAAGGTGGGTGACAGAGCGGACTGCAGCAGGGAGAGCAGGTTAGTAACCACTTCACATCCCCGACTCTAGCTGCTTGTCACAGTGATAACTTGCTGATGGGCTCTGTTCCCACTCTGTGGGGTTCTAAGGCACCCTGGGAAGGCTGGAGGGAGGGAAACTGTGGTCTCGTTCCCACTGTGGACACCGATGTTTTCTCCCTGCTGCTGGATGGCTCGTTACTCTCAGCTGCTCTTCTGGGCTTTATTTCTGCCGGGAGCTGATGGCAGCTCCTTGACATGCAGAAAGGTAGATATCTATCATCTGCTGCGGCCAGCTGCTCTGCTCTTCACGCTGTGCAGGTTCACAGCTTGGGGTAGCATCCACCCAGTGGTACAGCAACAGACCGTGAGTTGGCAAAAGCTTATCAAGAGGTCAGTGTCAGAGAAAGACTTGCTGCTTGTCTGCCAAGTGCTTCAGGAGACGAACAAAGTGGAAGAGGATGCTGTGGCTGCCAGAGCTGCCTGATGCTGAGGGTTCACAGCAGAGGAGTGTGGCCATCAGCTCCTCTCTCTTCTTGCATCCTCCTCCTCCTCTCTCACATGCTTGTCTAGGTGCCATGTTCACTTGTCTCTCCTGTGCTCAGTTCCTGCCTCCCAGAGAAGCCCTCACCTTCATCTCCCACCACTTCCCCTGCAAGGCTGTATCTCCTGACAGGAGCTGCTGTGGCACCCATAGCATTGGCTCAACTCTGGCTTTATGCTTTGTCGTGGGGCACAGGACAAGCATCCTAAACCCCTCCTCTCTTGCTCACCCAGCCCCAGCCCCATTCCTGGGACAGGGCTGCATCAGCAGAGAGCAGACTCTGCCCACAACAAGCTGCAGCTGCCTGGGGAAGGGCGGATGGGGACAGACCTGCAGAGATACTTCCCCAAAGTCCTCCCCATCCTCCAAGTACCCAAGAGCTTGAGGGAGGGCATCACAGTGCTAGGATGAGGTGTCCTCCAGGTCTAAGGGGATGCTGATGAGGGTCTAGAGCAGCATCTGGAGCTTTCCTGGTTCATGCAGCACTTCTGGGAGTGTATGGGACCTGGGAAGCTGCAGGCTTGTGGAAGGGCAGAGTCAGGCTGGGCTCCATCCTCACCTAACTTGCTTCAATTTCATCTCCTGATTGATCTGCACAGTCAAACTCACAATCCTGTACTGGCAGAGGAGCAGTTGCCAGACTGCAAAGGTTGCTGAAAGCAGCTGCTCCCCTCCCCTGCCGTTGCCAGCAGAAGGGCCTGGCTTTGGAAGTGCTCAGCTTGTGTCCCCGCCAGCACCGCCAGCCGTCGCCTCCCCGCATGCCCTGGCACACCGCAGCGGCGTGCTCTGCAGGCGATCTCTTCTGCAGACCAAGGTAATGAGACCCTCGGGACCCTGTGCTGGGGTCCCTGGCAGGCTGAGGAGGAGGAGGAGGTGAAGGCTGCAGAGCAAAGACGCCCAGCCCCACCTCGCCTCCCCATGCCTGCTGGCAGGGTGGCCAGAGAGCTCCGTCAGCACGTGCAGCCACCAAAATGGCGCATCCTGGCTCGAGGACATCTGGAGCTGTCCTGAGCTCCCAGATGAATTTGCCTGGTGCCACTGGTTCATCTCCCTTACCCTCTCCTCGCCTCTACCTGCATTTCCACCTCCTCCCGCATTGCAGGCAGCCTGCCTGTCTCTTTGCCTTTTGCTTTCTGCCCGCCAGCACTGTTTGTGTGCGCTGGGGATTTCCTCAGGCAAAGCGTGACCGCCGGCGGCGTGCGGTGGCTGCGGGCTCTGGGGGCTTCGTTAGCCGAGCTCACCAGCAGGGCTCACCAGGGTCACCGGCTCTTTGCCTCACAGGATTGCCAGTTTTTTGGGGTAGAGGTGCAAGCTCTTGGATATGGGGGTTTGAAGACAGCTTTCCTGGAAGCCCGCAAGGAAATGTCTCTTGTTTATAAAAATTCAGAAAGGTGCTTGTCCTGGGCTCTGGCTTGATTTTAAAATGGGCATGTCTGTCCCTGGGGAAGGGGAAGGAGAAGCAGGAGCAGGAGGAGCAGTGAACTGAGGGTGAGCAGTGGGCCATGGGTAAGTGTCCTGCAGCAGAGATCCTGGGTGGGATCCCCACCATCCAAGTCAAGCCTAGGCCTCCCTGAGCAGGATGCCAGTCTTTCTCCACTGTTGACTGCACTTAGCCGATAGCTTGGAAGATCTTCCTGTTCTGGAAACTTGCTTTCTGCTGTCAGATTTGCTGATCTGCTGTACTGCCGACATGCTGACGGGCGTCGTGATCATCTTGCCCATTCCTCCTCAGCAAACTATGCTGAAAACCGCTCGATCTTCCTCTCTTGTGGTCTTCCTTGCTTTCTAAATGAGTCCAATAAGCCTGACATTAAGTCCCTCTTGGTGGGGAGGAAAGGACTATTTTGTCTGAGAATCAGGTGGTTGCATCCCAGCTTTGCTCCAGGCTGTCGATGGCTTTATCCGTGCGAGTTCAGCAAGGTTAGGTTCTTCAACTTCCCTTTACAGCTTTCTCAGCTGCAAAGGGATGGTGTGAGGCTGAGTTTAGCTCATCGTGAAATACATTCCATGAAGCCTGGGAGCCGGGGGCGTTGCAGAAAGACAAGGTTGTTCAAGGAGGTAGGAAGGGACAGGGGGGTATTTATTTCACTGGGCCGTTTTCTTCCCAGGGGCATTAATGTGACACATGTCCTGAGTTTGTCCTGGTGACAAACAAGCTATGGAAGAGCAGCTGGAGATGCCCACGATCCTGGGAGGATGGCTTGTGGAGCCCAAAAATGAGAGGAAAGGGCTGAGATTTGCGAGGAGCAGCCCAGACCTTGGCTCAGGAGACCAAGACCTCCCATGTGTTGTGGGCATCAGGCACTCCCACTCCTGCTCCATCTCAGTGACTTTGGTTTTGCTGCACAAGGGTTTAATCACAGGACCTGTTATGGGTGAGGATGCATGTGAGAAGATTGGGAATGACAAGCCTCCACCGGGCATCCCTGTTGCAAAAGGGCAAGTACTCAAGCGAGTGATAGTCAAGGAGATAAAGCTGTCAAGGTGGGTTGGGAATGTCCACCTGGATGAGGAGCCCTCCAGGCTTTCAGATGTGACTTATCGCTGGAAGAGGATCTCTCACCACAAGAAACAACCTGTTGTTGGGTGTCTCAGGGGGATGTTGTACTCTAGGTTAGAGCTTACTCTCTCTGCGAGCAGTCTCACGAAGACCCATGTTTCAGAGAGGCTCTTTTTACCTACGTGATGCCCTGTGTAGAGTGGGAGGCTGCAGTGCAAGTGGGCTGCCTGGCTGAGGCAGGACGGGCAGGAGAATGTCTTGGGTGATGATTCCTTTCCTGAAAGGCCCCATGTTGACAAGAGGCAGAGAAATCGCCACAGCTGCTGCTCCTGGCAGCCTTGCCGAGGCAACAGAGCAGGCAAAGCGATTTAGCATCGCTCCAGTCATCCGTGATGATAGAGATCATTGCATCAACCTCTTCAGCTTTGCAATTAATGCTGAAAAAGCATCCTCTGAGTGCTGGAAGCAGAGTGTTGGTCCCTGGAGACCCACACTCCGAAGCAGAAGCAGCCCTCTCCAGCTGTGGTCCTCCTCTCCCTCCTTTCACGCGTGGCTGTTGACCTGCATGCTCCAGTAGCAATGGAGTTCCTAGGGATGAAGACAGGAACCCAGAGCTTGTTCCTCAGGGGAGGAGAGATTTTGTGGATTTTTCTTGTCATTATAATGAAAATCCAGTGTTTGAGCTTCCCAAGTGGTTCAAACCAAAGTCCCCTTCACAGCGCTTGTGTGTGGCCACGATGGAGAAGGCCAAGGAGAGGAAGGGAGGCAGTTAGGGTTGGGTAGGAGGAAGAGTGTGGTAACATATAGTGGAGCTCAGGGAAGCTGGTGAGGACCATCTCCCCAGCTGGCTTCACTTACCCATGGCAGGTACCAGAGCAAGGCCGGACATAGAAAACACTGGGTTTTTAGGAATTTTTTTTTTAAATGCAAAAGTTTGCTTCACTTCTGAAACTCTCTGCTCCAGGACTAATTCCTACCAAATAACCGTGACACCAGGGGGGAACCCAGGCCCCGTGGACTGTGTGTGTTTGCACCATATGCTCCTTATTTTGCAGGTAGTGTTTCTTAGTTGGGGGCAGTAAAATATGTCCCTGGAAGCACATGGACTAACGTGCCTGAGCATGTCTGGGCTGGCAGCCTTGTCCAGGACTTGTCTTTCCCCAACGCCAGGGGCTCTGGCTGCCCATGGCTACTCTCTGAAAGGTTTTATTTCACTGGGACTTGCCACGTGGCTCAACTCTGAAGATGAGGTATGCTCCTGGATGTGCTGCAGGATTTCTCTTGAAGCTCAAGTAGGTGCTGGATGGGGAGGTCCAGAGTGCGTCTGTGCCTGCAGCGAGACAGGGCTGGAGCTTACTCCCTTTTGCTGGAGGGTGGGAAGGAATCTCCATCTCCATTCTGGGGAGGAGAAAAGTGTTCATGACTCTCACAACAGCTGCCAGCAGCGACCTGGGATCCTGTGCTTGGTCCTCATCAGCTCTCTCAGGGTGCTGGGACCTTCCATACCCACCAACCCACACGGGCTTATTCCTTCACCTCTCAATGTGGCTGTGCCTGACAGCTGCCGCTCTGCAGCTCCCGTGGCTCGCTGGGGCAGGAGCAGCTGAGAGATGCGGCCCCGGGAGGCGCAGGCAGGCAGGCGAGAGCAAGGTGTAAATTGCATGGTGGGCTGCCTTCGCCAAGGTGAAAATGAAAAACTCTTCCAGCTCTCGAGCCTGGCGTTTCGCGGCTCCCACGGTCCAAATGCGCTCCCTCTCGCTGCTGCGGAGAGGATCTCGGGGGCTGATTCTCACCTGCCTGTCCCGGAGCCGTGGTGCTGCCACGTCAGCAGGGCTGTGTCCTGGTTGCAGGCAGGACGGGGGCTGCTGTGGGATGGGGAGAAGCGGGCTGGTGCGGAGGGCAGGGGGTAGTGCCGATAGAAGCGGGAGGTGCAAATTGCCAGGTGCTCTATTTTGCTACCTGGAGGATTTGCTGTCCTTTGGAGAGACTTTGTTTTCCACTGCTGTAGTGCTGGTGGGGCCGCTCATTTCCTGAGATGATTTCTTGGGCCTTTTCTTGATTGCAATAATATCACCTTCTGTTTCTGAAACACCTCACGGCCCCAAGGATTTGAAAGTAAAGTGCACGTGTATGGGAGCAGTCTCACCACCTCCGAGATGTGAGTTTCTCCAGGCTGGGAAGCAGCAGCTCTTTCACAGCCCTCAGCAGCCTGGTGTTGGCGGCTGTGCCGTGGAGCTGGCTCTGAGTGCCGGCTGGGCCGGGAGGCACCCTGCTCGAGCTGCAAACCGAGATGTTGGGGCTTCCATGCTTGAGGAAAGCAAGCACGGAAACCCCAACAAGACATTTCTTCCTTATGTCCAATCTAAACCTGCCTTCTTTCAGTTTAAAACCGTTGTCCCTTGTCCTGTCAATACAAGCCCTGCTAAAAAATCCCAATCTTTCTTAAAAGCCCCCTTTATATATTGAAAGGCCACAATAATGTCTTCCTGGAGCCTTCTCTTCTCCAGGCTGAATAGCTCCAACTCTCTCAGCCTCCCTCCATAGCAGAGGGGTTCCAGGCCTTGGACCATTTCCGTGGCCTCCTCTGGACCCACTCTGAGAGGTCCATGACTGTCTTGTGCTGAGGACCCCAGAGCTCTCATGAGAGCAGAGCAGAGGGGGAGCATCCCCTGCCTGGACCTGCTGGCCACACTGCCTGTAGCGCAGCCCAGGAGACTCTTGGCTGTCTGGGCTGCGAGCATATGTTGAAACCAAGTCTGAAACCTGCGGAGGAAGAGATACCTTTTATTTTTTTTTTTGCTTTAATCAGTTCATACCTGGGACTGAAATGGTGTTTAACCTCAAGCAGCTGTCTGGGCAAGGCAAAATGGAAACAAAGGCATCCCCAGTCAGTGTCTGGGACAGTGGGATGGCCCAGCAAGGAGTCTGTCCCCTCTCTGAACTGAGAGAGTGCCGAAGGGCGCTGGGTGCTGTGCAGACTGAATTGCAAAGCCTGTCTGCACTACCTTGCGCCCATGGTCTAAGATAAGCAGGGATGACACACCGAGCGTGGAGCGTGTGAGGAAGTGAGGAGGATGTGGCACACAGCGCACTCCCTCCAGTCCTAGCTGGTGGCTCAGTTTCAGCTCTAATTTTAGCAACTGATTTTAGGGCCCTTCAGCTCCACGCAGTTTTGTTGTTTCTTTAAAATTCCCTGGGACCAAAGCTTCCGACCCTTTCCCTGGGAGGAGGAGAGGATGGATGCCTCTGGCTGGAAGCAAGACGTGGGGGAGTCGTGTTGCCTGAGCAGGCAGGAGGTGCTGGCAGGGGTTGGGGCAGATGGGTCCCCTGGGGTCCCCCTGCACTCTGCCAGGTGCCAGCTGACTTGCTGGCACTGATTGTAGCGGCCCAAGTGCTGGTGGCATGGGCGAGGGACGCTTGTGGCAGTGAGGGTGTGGTGATGCTCTGGCTGGCTGGCTGACGTGATGCTGGTGAGTTCCCCTGGCAAGCAGCAACTCCCACCAATGGGCACAAGCCCCCCATGTGTTTGCACCCACTGTCTGTTCCTCTTCCAGGTGCAGCAATGTAATAAATGGCAGGAGGGTAGCCTTGGAGCAGCAGTGGGGCTGGAGGGGTGTTCCTTAGCGTCCCCCACGTTTTCCCCATAGGACAGGAGCCAAACACTCACTCTTTTTCGCTGGCCTTTAGCAAATGGTACTTAAGGCTGCCAATCCAATTCGGTAGCAGGGCGGACCTGGCTGTAACTCTGCATTGGGCTGACCTCGCTCTCAAGCTGCCCCCCTCGGAAAAGCCCATTGTGTGTCTGGTGTCGCTCTGGAGTCCCAGCGGGATGCGGATGGAGCTAGCCCTGTGTGCCTGACACCCTTCTGCTTCACTGCCATGGTGGCAGCGCATCCCATTGCCGTAAGAGCAGAGGCGAGCGGCAGCACCAGCACGTTGTGCCAAACAGCCCCTGGCAAACAGCCCACAGCTTCTCCTTGAGTGTGGGTCCCCTCCTGGCACAACCCCTCCGGGAAGTTCTCTCGACTGGGGCTGGATACACATGGCACACTGATGGCTGGGGCACGAGGTGGACGTCTCTGGTGGAGCCAGGAGCTGCTCGGCAGCACAGGGAGCTCAGCCCCCATCCCCGCTCCAGCTAGGAGTTCAGTGGTGGCATGAAAAGCCTCTCCTATACTGCTCCTACAGCTATTGGCCCTTGAAACAGCAACACGTGGGCTGGTGTGGCTTAACCATCACCCTGTGAACTGTGCCAGCAGGTCTCAGTGATGAGTCAGGGAGGCTGTGGGGCTGGAGAGCTTGTGGGTAGAAGTGGGGTGAGCACAGCAGCTGTGTCCCCACAGCCTTCCCTGTGGCCCTGGAAGTGTTTTGGGGCGGACAGTGGGTTCAGCTGGAGCCTGAGCGCCAGCATGCTGGGGCATGGTGAGGATCCCAGGAGCATCCACAAAGCTCATTTGCTGATCTCCTAACAAGCTGAATTCTTCAGCGGTGGGAGATGAAGCAGATCCAGCTGGTGGCATTTGAATTCCTGAGCAGAGGAGCCTGACAGAGTGACAGAGCTGGTCCCTGCAGTGCTCCAGCTTGCCTTCTGCTTCCCGGCAGGCGCCAAGGGGCACGGCGTGGCGTGAACACCCTGCCACCTCCCTCCATTTTGGCATAATTCTGCTGGGATTTTGATGACTGCAGGTCATGTCTCAGCTGCCTCATCACATGTCCCATAGCCCTAGGACTGCCGTCCTGCCTGTCTAGGGAATTGGGGATATCCTTCAGCGGGGAGACCATGCCTAAACCATTCCATAGGCAGATGATGGGGTCTGTTCCTTAATGAACAAGTGGGGAGAGGAAAACCTGTGCTGCCTGGGAAGTGCCACCTCCTGCTGCTGGGGACGGACTCCTGAAATGCTGGTTCAGTACGTAATCCTTGTTGTCCTTTCTGATGTACGAGGCCGGGGGATGCTCCATTCCCAGTGGGATGAGGCCAGCCTGGAGAAAGTCCTACAGAGAGTCAGGAGTGGTGGGTGATTGGGAAACAAGCTGGGGTAAAGGTTGGGCAGAGTGTTATTTCACCTGGGAAAGCATGCGAGAGTCTTCCCCTACCTTGTTCCCAAGAGCAAGGTGAGCAGCAGCCCACCGCAGCCCTCAAACGGGGCAGGGAGTTGGCTTCATGGGAAGCAGTGGGTCTGACATAGCAGGATTATGCTGGAGCTGCTGTGCCTGTCAGGACTGAGCTGGTGGGCCCTGGATGCACTGGCCTTTGCCGTGTATGTAGAGCATGGATTACATGCAATAAATCCCATGGTTTGGGTGCACGCTGGAGAGTCCTGCATAGAAATAAGCCTTGCACACTGCCTCCATCTTTGCTGGCCATAGGAAGGGTGAGCTCTCAGCAGAGGCTGCGAAGGGAGGTGGCATAGCATGACCTTGCGAAGGGATGAATCCCCTTCCCTGCCCTATTTACTGGGTCCTGCTGTCCTAGCCAGAAGCCTGACCCCGACACTGTCGGCATCCCACTGTTCACCTCTCGCTGAGCTCCTCTGCCTGTGTGAGACTGCATTTAATTTGACTGGAGGGCTCTGCCTTGCAAACTCCCTGTCCACCTTGCTGCTCCATCTGTTGTCTTAGCTGCACAGTTAGCGAGGGGCTTCCTTCTCAGCAGCAGAGCGTATTATTGCCTGTTGAGTGTCTCTGTAGTTTTGCCATGTTGTTAAGCCTTCCCTAATTCACTCTCTGCTTATACCCTCGCCTTTGGACTCTGCTCTCCAGTCTCTCTGGGTTGTGTCTTTCCCTTGCAGCAGCCTTGCAGCTCTCCTCTCCTCTGGAATATTCCTAAACCTGCTCTGTCCTGTGCTGTCACCTGCCTCTTCGTTGCACTTTGCTGCACTTCTGCCTGTGCTTGCCTGGCCCCTGCCTGCCTCCTGATCTCCTTTGGAATAATCACAAGGATGATCACAGAATCATAGAATCATTCAGGTTGGAAAAGACCTCTAGCATCATTTAGTCCAGCCTTCTTCGAACATCTCCCTGGCCCCTAGACCATGTCTCAAAGCGCCACATCCACCTGTTTTTTAAACACCTCCAGGGATGGTGGCTCCACCACTGCCCTGGGCAGCCTGTTCCAATGGCTAATCACTCTTTCAGTGAAGAACTTCTTCCTGATATCCAATCTAAACCTCCCCTGGCGCAACTTGAGGCCACTACCTCTCATCCTATCGTTAGTTACCTGGGAGAAGAGACCAACACCAGCCTCACCACAACCTCCTATTAGGTAGTTGTAGAGAGCAGTGATCTCCCTTGCATCCCCTTTGGATGATCCCCTTATCCTTTTATGTTGTCCTGGCTCCCCACCTTATCCCCTCTTCCCTTTCCTCAAGTCTTTACACAGCCTCATCCCTTTGGTCCCAGCCCAGACAGGAAAGCATTCCCAGCTGCCACCTCTCTGCTCCTTCTTGGGGACATTGCCCTCTCCCGAGCCCAGCTGCCAGTGCTGAGCTCTGCAGCAGCCCTGCCAAGAGCTGGGTTGCTCCGGGAAGAAATGCAGAAACAGGCCAGCTTGCTAGCCTGGCTCTCAGCTTGGTTTGTACAGGCGTAAATGGGACCACCAGGCTCTGATTTCCCTTCATTTCCTTTTAGGGAAAACCCTGGATGAATTGGGGAGAAATCACGTATTAAGCGTCCTTGTAGCTGTGTGTAACGAGGCAGGCGTTAGTGTGGACAATGAGTGTCCAGCCACTTCAGTGTAGTCCCACCAGCCTGGTCCATGGCCGTGGGCTTTGGCTTGCAGGGTACCAGGGCTCTTCAGGCTTCACAGAGACAAAGCTGCTTCCCACCTGGCAGGGTGGAGCATTCTCATCTCTCTTAGAGGATAATCCTTGAGTGTGAAACAGCATTTGTCTGAAGAGCCATTCCGGGACCCTGCTCTTCATACAGGTGTGCATTTTTATTCCTTAGAAAGCCATGATTGCTGCATTTTGTGTGCGTGCAGGGAGTGTTATTTGTGCTTTGGGGGAATCCATACTATGGCTGTGTAGTTGGAAGGGGAGTTGTAGCAGCCTAAACAAATTATAGGGAGAGGGTACATCCCAGATCCACTCTTTAGGAATTCCAGGGTGGGCTTTGGGAAGTCATCTTTGGGATGTCTTTGAGACCGGGCTGGAGCCCTGAGGTTTTAGACTGGTTAGAGACCTCATATGAATTTAGTGAAGGTCTCTTTGCTCTAAGATCCTTTGAGTTGTCCCTGTCTGCATTAAGTGCTGGAGGGCCAGCTGAATTCACCCAAAAAACCTGCGGATCTTGGAGATACCCATCTCTGGTATGTGTTGCAGTAACCTAAAATAATGAACTGAGCTGAAGATTGGCTGATGGGCTTGTGGTTGGTAGAGCAAGGGGCAGAGCGCCGGGAGGGTTCTTGTCTGCGTTGTTGCTGAAAAAGCAGGAGTGATATGAGCCGCCTCTGCTCTGCTGCTAAAAACAGCCAGCTTGTTTTTATTTAATACAGTTTTGATCTGTGTGTGTTAGTGTTTCACCTGCCTGCAAGTGGGAACTCTGGGCTCCAAGCATCTTGGAAGCCCGCCTGTGTCCCTGCGTGTCCCTGCGGCGTGGGTCTTGCAGATGTGGTTCCTCCTCGGTTGGATGAAGGACTCTGCTGAAGGTCAGGCTTGAAGGCATTGGGACAGCATGGGTAAAGCTGCTGGGGTTTGTGCTTCTGCCACTGTGCTCCTACTGGGTAAACTGGGGCTCCGCAGAGCCATCTCATGCAGGCTTTTCTGGGAAAACAGACCCAAAAAGGACTCGTGGGGTTTTCTTCCTGTCTTGCTTGCACAGCATCCTGCCAGCATGGAGGTGGCTCTCCAGGTGGCTTTGCTGCTGGCACCAGGGAGAGGGTCAGCGCTGGCTCCACAACAACCCTGTTGTGGAATCTGCCCAGTGCCAGCATTTGGCTGGGAAATAAATGGTTCAAAATCAGCTTGATCCATCCTCAGGGGTGAAGGGGGTCGGGAATGAAGAAGCTTTTTTAAGGTTATGATTGATGTGTCCGTAGAGCTTGTCCATGGAGAGGAGCCAGTCCTGGATTTGGAGAGCCCCAGAGGGACAGGGACCCTGCTGGAGGATGTCTCGGCAAGCCATGCCAGGGGAGATGTGGCAGGGAGGAGGATTACGATAATTGAGGCGGGGAGGAAGAGCAGGATAGTCACAGCAGGGAGGAGGAAGACGAGGATAGTCAGGGCAGGCAGGAGGAGGATAATCGAGGTGGTTGCAGGGTTAAATAAAAGCTGTCAGTGATTTGAAAAGGGGAAAAAGAAAACCCGCTGAGGAGATGCTCTCCCTTCTCACCCGGCTTGTATCAGCCACCCCCTCTGTCAGTGAGCAGCTGGCGGGCAGGCGGGCGAGGAGGGGGTGGCAAGAAGGGTCCAGCTGCTCCTCGGCCCAGCCCTGGCACCCTGAGAGTCCCCGCATGGGCCGGGACACGGCCCAAGGGTGACATGCCCCTGTCAGGAGTCCCTGGCAGGATGGGGTGGGCTGAGGTCTTGAAGTGTGCTGCCAGGAGGAGGTGGGGTGAGGAGGAGGAGGAGGAGGAGGAGGAGTAGTCTGAAATGCCACGGATTCATCTCCCACTCCCCCTGCCCTCGCCGTTCTGAAAGGAGCTGCTTGAGCTGTCGGCTCTGGATTATATTAATTAGCAGAGAAGTGCTACGCCTGCTTGTGGGGTCGTGCTGCCAGGAGGAACCAGAGACTTGGCAGGGCCCTGCGAAGCAGCTGCTGTGCTTCCTGAAACCCCTCGCTCCAGCCCAAGATGAGCACACCAAAACCAAGGCTGAGCCGGGGGAGCTGAGTCTCCCTGGGCTTCGGCATCTCCTCCTTAAGCCTGGCCAGCTGCTCACCGCCAGGGCTGAACGTGCCAGCCCTGGCACACGGGGACTGTTGTGATAGGGAAGGTAGCACTGTGGTTTTGGGATGGGACCCACCGCTTCTTGCTGGGCCCCCGTGTCTGTAGGCAAAGCAGGTCAGTCTGTGATGCTGCCAGGCTGGCAGGTCTAAGTGGTGAGGGGCTACCAGGGCAGGGGTGAGGACACATCCCTGACCTGCATCACCTGCTGTCTTTCAGGAGAGGAAGCTGTGCGCGCACCCCCGGATCGAGATCTACAAGGAGGACCGCATCTACTTCGTGTGTCCCCTTGCCCGCCAAGGGGACTTCTACGTGCCTGAAATGAAAGAACTGGAGAGGAAGAGCAGGGCTGCTGCAGCCGAGGCTGAGGATGCCCAGACAGACATCACAGGTATCCATGGCTTGCACATGGGCTCCATCTTCAGTCAGCATCGGCCCTCCCAAAAATGGGGGTCCTGGTGTCCCTGGTGCTGCTGCCTGAGCAGGCAGAGAGGGGCCAACTTGCTCCCACCTGGTGCCCAGCCACTAAGTCTCAGCCCACTTCTTCCCCTCCGGCCCGGGCTGAGATAGGATCTCATCCCTGAGGTGTTGCATGGTGCCTTGGGGAGCACCTGGGCACCCCTGTTGTGTCGGGGCGAGGGCCAAGCTGCCGCTGAGCTGCAGGCCCACTGTTATCAGAGCAGAGCTGAATCTCACAGCTTTTGGTTGCAGCTGGGATTGTTTTTCTCCTTGTCATATACATCTTCCTTGATCTCATCTTCATCTGTTACATATTGGGATTCTGAAGAGCTTAAATACCAGGTTGCTGTAGCTGGTGGCGGAGTTGCCCGATAGCATCTGCTCAGCGAGATCTGTTGGAGCCTGAATGTATTCATACAGGAAGGGACCACAATGGCAGTAGGCGCAGAACAGCACTGCTATAGTAACCCGAAATGCTAGTTGCCATCGCCGGCCCACGTGCTCACATGTCTGCGAGCTGCGGGAGCTGGCTAGCCAAGCGTTCCCAGGCTCCGGACCGTGCGGCCGCACTGGCCGCTGGCAGGGGCAGCTGCCTCCTCGTGCCCCACCGGTCACCTGCGCTTGTGTAACGGGCATGAAAAAACCATGACAGCTCTTCTCGCCTCCCGAGGGGTCTGGCCGTTTGTTTGAACACATCTTCAGGTTTGCGTTGCTTTAATTCTTAATCGTGTGGAGCATAAAAGCAAGCCTGGGAATTGCTTTCTGGGAGCCCTGTCCATTTAGCGCTGCAATGAAGAATCTAATTGGAACAGTTTCCCAGCACTTTGAGGTCCTGAGTTTTCATGGTGCTCACTTGGCTCTTTGCCTTTTTCTCTTGTGTTGGGATGGCTGCTTTGGGCACCGGCCTGGGATGGCTGAAGGCAGCCCGCTCACTCTGGCAGCTTCCCATGGTCACCCCTTGGTTTTGGAGGCAGGACGCGTATGAGCAGAAGCTGCTTCAGGTTGGTGGTTCAGCAGCTGTGTGTGCTCCTTTCTGCCCCACTCAGGGGGTGCACGGTCCCGCAGCACAGCCAGGGGATGCTGGCTGCAGCTGCCACCCCAGCTGTGTCACTGCTTTCCCTGGAGCACCACTGCCAGCACATCTGTGGTGGATGCACTTCTGCCCTGCTGGAAGACGGGCTAGGAAGTTCTTCCCAATTTTAGACAGCAAATGATGTTGGACTTTGTCATGTAGGAGACCTCAGGCTGGGCTCCCTGGCAGCAGCTCTGGGCTGACTCCTCCACCACCCCTCCCCTTCCAGTCTCACAGATGAGCTTTTGTTGGTGCAGTCTGATGCAGTGTCATCTGCTGAGTCTGCACAAAACCAGCTTAAAATAATAATAACTGTGAGCGGTTGGCCTTGCCTCTGAGACTAGAGTTGAGCATGGGTGTTGCACTGTGATCACCGTTGCTACTGGGCATGGCGGCACAGCCAGGTCTGTCAGGACGTCACATCCCTGCTCCAGCCACTGGAGAGGGCTGAGGATGTGGCAAGATTTTGGATTCCTTGTGCTGCTTCTGCCTGAGTGTCTTGGAGATCCCTCTCCTACATCCCCATGATGTCTCAGTGCCTTAGGCCAGCAAAACTGCTGTCACCGGGAGAGGATGGTATCATGTGGGGAGGTCCTGGGCTTGTGCAAAGGGAAATGGTGCCTGGTGAGCATCCTTGTCCCTCCACTACTGGCCTGCTGACACTGAGGACTTGGTTTGTTGCCAGTGGTGCCACCCCAGCCATAGCCATTGAGCTGCCCCTGGTTCAGCAGCAGAGTCAAAGTTGGGAGGCAAGGTGGGAGGGCGCAGCTGGTCTTGCTAGTGTCAGTGTCATCTCACTGACAAAGTTCTGCATGGGTTTTCTGAGCCCTGGTGTAAGAGGAAATCCTTCTGGGGGGGGGGGCAGCTGGAAGATCTCCCCTCTGCCCAGCACTCGCTGGAGACCCCTTGAAGACTGACTTGAAGACGGACACCTTGAAGACAATGCCTTGAAGATGATGCCTTATGGATTGAGACTGGTCCACCTTGCTGGGATCTGTGCAATCACCTTTGAGTTGGAGAAAGACAAAGCCCCAGTCTCTTTTCTCATCTTTTTTACTCTCTTCTCTGGGAAGGGAGTAAAGCTCAGCTTAGTTACAGCCCCTTCAACAGACATGACCCAGCAGATCCCAGGGTGTCTGTGGCAGCTTTTGAGCTTTCCTGTGCTGGCTGGAGGGTGGGCACGGCAATGTCCCCATCTGCTTTTCAGTGCCATCCTCCCTCAAACCCAATTGCATAGAGTTATTTCTTGATTCATCTCAGCTCTGCTGGTATTTCAAGTGGTCCTGCTCTGACGGAGCCTCAGGCAGTGCTGGGATACTCGTGGGAGGGTGGGAGAGGGTAGTGGCCTGTGCCACTGGCACTCGGCTCCTCTGGCCACGCCTGAGCTGTGCAAACCCAGACACGGGGCTCTGACGCCGTGTGCCGAGCTGGGGAGGTGCTGAGCCTCTTTTCTTCCCCCTGTGGCATCTGAGGGTGCTCTGCATGTAGGACCCTTGGGCTCACACTCCTGATGTGACAGCAGATGAGGCCCGCTCTTCCCCCACCTCACAAAATACTGAAATAACAGCACTGAGCGTGTGATTTCAGAATGAGCATCTTATTTAGTAGTGCTCTGCATGGACACAGCACCTTTTGGTCACGGCTCATGAAACTCCCTGCCAGTAGCTATATTACACTTTCCTCAAATTAAAGACTTCAGGAGTTCCCAGCAGAAGGTGCTGCCATTTCTCCTTGCTTGTTGTTGTGGCTGATATGAGGTGGTACTGAGCAACCTGCATGCGTAAGAAAAGCTTGGGTTGTTCTTTTTGAGCCCCCTGACCTTGGTGCGCATCTCTCTCTAGTTAGGCTGTTGTCTGCTGTGCTTGCTCCTGAGCTCACCCAGTGAGGTGCTGAGTGAAGCCAGGGGCTGCAAAGGCTGTGAGATGTGGTCCAGGGTCTCTGCTTTCAGCTGCTGCTCTGCACGGAGCTGGGTGCTGGCAGCTCTGCTGAAGACAGACACACTTGGCACACAAGGAAGGGGCTGGGGGCTGCAGCTGCCTCTGCAGCAATTCTGTCCCTTCTCCGCCATAGCCAAGGTCATTGGAAAGACAGGAAGCATTTTTGGAAGGCAGCTGACAGGTCTCCAGGGGGCCAGTGTCAATCACGATTAGTTGTTTTGTACTTAATTGTTTTCTGGGGCTTTGGCATCAGCGTGGCGCTCAGTGGGCCCTCGCTCCCGGCTCGCTCTCAGCAGCGTGCTCTCCAGCATGACCCTGCTGTGGCACATGGAAGGTGAAAGCAGACAAAAGCAGCCTCTCGGCACGGCCTTGCTGGCACGGTCTTGCTGACACGGTTTCTAAGTGCTGAGTGAAGTCTCAGGTGCTCATTTTCCTGGAGCTGAGTCTGTCCAGCAGTGTCCGGGTGCAGCTGATGGCATCCCCTGCTGAGCCCTGGTGCCACGGGGGGCACCTTCCCTGATGTGCTCTGCCTCATCCCTACTTGCGTCCATCCTCCAAGGAGCCCTGCCTGTTCTGCCTGCCTGTACATCCCGAGAAGGGTGTCAGCGCGCAGCTCCTGCCATGCCTTCCTGCTGGTCTGCCTGCCCCAGCCACCCTCCTGATGGCTTGTGTGTGAGCTTTGGTAGGCGCTGAGGAGCTGTGCCCCTCCTGGCAGTGTGTTGATCTATTATTTAGCAGCAGAGGCAATTAATAATTGATTGAATGGGGGGAAATAAATGGCCCAGGTGCACCAAGAGGGGAGCAACGCTTGGGAATCGGTGCCTGCATCAGTGATCCGGGAGGGAAACCAGTCCTCCTTTCTGGTGGGATTTGGGCATGCTGGTACTTGGGATGGCACAGGGCTGAGCTGCCTGAGGGGGTGGCTCTCTGCCGGGTTTGTTAGCAGTGTAGAGTGAGTGGTTCCTCTTGCGTCCATCCCCCACCGGTCTCTTGGTGTTGGCTGCTTGGCTTCCCTTCTTCCTAGGTGGCCCTGGCCTTTAGGGACCTCCTCAAAACCCCAGCAGAGCTTCACCCTGGGCTGTACCTCTTTTTCCCAAATTAAAACTTCCCATGTTCCTGCTGAGTGAAGGGGCAGCGAGATGGCTGCACTGCCCTCGGGGGAGCAGAGCAGAGCAGAGCAGAGGGTTTCCACAGGATGCTGGCACCACATCGCATGCCAGAGGGAAAAGCCATGCTGGACCCAGATGCTGGGGTGACTCCCGGTGCAAGGACCAGCCTTGGGAAGTGGGATGCAGGGGATGGGCAATGGCTTGCTGGGGGACCAAACGAGGTGCCCAGGGAGGATGGCGAAGTGGGAGTGAGGGCTGCTGGAAACCTCCATGCCCGCAAAATGAGAGCTGGACCCCTGCTTGCTCATAAGGCATCTTCCAACAAGGCTTTTGGTTGACCTCTTGGAGCCCTGCTGCACTCCCTGCCTGGCCTCTCCAGGCTGTGCTGGGACAGCTGGAGGTTCCTGCCGCATCCTCCTGCCAGAGCTGACCCTGTACTATTCCCAGCAGCAGCAGCTCTGGCTCTTGCCCTGCGCACCCCGGCCATCCATCCCTGGCCAGGCTGAGTGGCCACGCTAGACCCAGCCTTGTCCTGCACAGACAAGAGTGAGGCTGCTGAAATGGGCAAATCTGCCAGCTGAGCCTGCTCGAGCATGATCAGAAGTGACAGAGCGGTGAAAAAGTGCCTGGCTGAAAGGAAACAGGACTCAATTTATTGTTGCCCTTGGAGCGAGGGAGAGGGAGGTGGCTGCAGCGGTGAGGACAGTGGTGCTTTCCCACGGTGGTGGCTCAGAGCAGCGTATGGCTCAGCTTCATTACCCGCTTCCCCTTCCCAAACTGCTGCTCCTCTCCTCAGGAGCTCCTTTGCTTTGTGGCACGGGGTTACGTGGCAGCTTCCCAGCTGAAACAGCCCCCCAGGCTGGCATGGGAGGGGAACTGCACAGGCAGTGCATGGCTTGGGGGTCAGGGTCACTCGTGTCCTGGGTTTCAGAGGGATGTGAGATAAATGATGTGAGCTGTTATGAAGCCATGGTGGGAATGTGTCCATGTCACCTCAGGTCACCAGTTTAGCCAAATGGGCTTTTTTTTTTTTGAGGTCACAGCTTCAGACCTTGCAAACCCTTAGCTGGCTTTAAGGCTCAGGGGCTGTGCTCTTCTCCATTCCCTCACAGCTCTCCATCTTCCCAGAGGCGCTCTGCCGATCCATTGTCCTGCCAAGGTCCTGCCAACTGGGCCAGCATCTCCTGCCTTTCTGCTGCCCACTTGGTGGCCGCTGTCCCCTTTGGCAAGCACCTTGCCAGCAGTGTGCAGAACATCCTTTTTAACTTAGAGTAAATGTAGTTTCCGTGTCGAGGTGCTCGCTGATGCTGCAGCAAAGGGAGCACGTGTTGGCGGGCTATGGTTCTTTTCTCCTTTTCAGGGGGAGGTCACTACACATCGCTTGAGTGGGTGGCCCAGGACTTGGCTTGTGCCAGCTGCTGAAGGGGTTGCATGCCATGGCCAAGGGGAGAGGGTGGAGGCTCAGGCTCCATTCTGGGCACCCGCCAGGCAGGATGGAGCTGAGACACTATCCAGGTGGGATGAAGCAGTGGCTACGCTGCGTCTGTGGGTCCTTCCTGGGTGCTCCTCGTCCTGCCATCGCTGCTGGGTCCTCTCCGAGCAGCCATCACTCAGCCGGCAGGACCGTAGGATGATGCAGCTCACAAGGCAGAGGACTGCCATTTACAAGCAGTTCTGCTGGCAGCTACCCAGGCTGAGAAGAAAGACAGTAAAGAGATTGAAGGGTGTTTGGAAGGAAACTTCCCTCCCTGGCAGGTCTCTTCCAGGACATCAGTGGCTGCCGCACAGCTGGAGGAGGGCAAGCAGCCCAGCCCTGGGGAACTCCAGCTACAGGAGCCCAGGAAGGCCGGAGATGCCGGTGGGAGCCCCGGGCAGCCCTCTGCCAGCAGCTGGGATGCAGCTGCATCAGCCAGAGCCGGCGTGGAGGAGCGGGCTCTCCTCTCCCACCTGGGAGACCCTCCGCGGCTGTCACCGTCCTCTGCTGCTTCCCAGCCCTGCCGGTGGCAAACCATGGTCCTCTGCTAACGCTGCTGCCCAGCAGGGCTCCTCCTGGTTTCCCTCCTGGTGCAGAGCGTGATCCTCGGCAGCAGCGTCCAGCCCAGCGTGGATGGAGCCGGAGGTGCTGGGAAGCGGCTGAGCCCAGTACGTGCTTCTCGCCGGTGTGAGGTGGGCAGGGAGAGGCTGGAGCAGGGAGGGTCGTGGTGGAGGAACCTGCCCAGTGTTCGCTGCTGCTGTCATCATCAGTGACGTGGATCTGTGATGTTATAGTTAACCACATGGATCTGCGATGTCATAATCAGCAATGTGGATCTGTGATGTCATAATGAACCACACAGATCTGTGATGTCATAATTAACAACGATTAATTTTTTACAGGAGAGTTTTGTCTCCCGGCTGGTTGCTCTGGCAACAGCACCGAGCTGCTGGTCTCAATCTGACACACTCATCTCGTTGTCGACTCCTTAATTATGTTGTCGCCCAAGCTAACGAGGCAGGGATCCGGGGAGGGGGCGATGGGTGGAGGGGTCTGCCCAGGCAGGCAGATGCAGCCCCTGGCGGGGCTTGTCTGCAAGAGGGGCTGTGGGCTGGCAGCCGGCTGGTGTGGAGAAATGCCGAGCACGCTGGGCAGACTCCCCTCATCCTCTGGCACCCCAAGTCCTGTCTGCCACTGCTCTGTGCTTGCCCTCACACTGCTGCTGGAGCTGATGGCAGCAGGGGAGCCATCCGGAGAGTGGGAGCAGGTAGTAGGGGTGCTGAAGGCAGCATTAGGATGTCTTGGTATAAGGCTGGCGTGCACCTGCCTCTGACAGAGGCGTATCTGAGGACCTGCCCAGGTGCCACCTTCCCCTTGGGTGCTCAAGCAATGCTGCAGCCCCCCATCACCCGCCCAGGAGAGCACCCCACTCCTCACCTTGTTTCTGGTGCCCTAAGGAAGGGCTTGCCAAGTCCTCAGTGAGCGCATGGAGAGCAGCAGTGGGCCAGGGCATGGCCAGGAGGTCAGGGTACAGCCAGGAAGCTGGGATTTGTTTGTGCCAGCTTGGGGGTGCCCTGATTTCAGGGAGCTGCTTGAGTCCAGCTTATGCTTGTCTTGGCCTGGTCACTTCTCAAAGTCACAGGAGGTGACGAGAGGTATGAGCTAGTCTCCACTGTGGCCTGATATCTCTGAGATTTCTGGTGGCTTCAAAGGCTGTGACTCCCTATCACCTTCCCACTGCATTCACTCCCTCCCCTTCTCTCTCCATCCTAGGGGCTGACACCATGAGTGAGACGAGCTCCATCAGCATAGAGGCAACAACTGACAGCAGAGACACTTCAGTGGCCACCTCTATACTGCTGCCCTTCCCAGCCAGCCGTGGCCGGGAAGAGGTGGACAACCGCAGTGAGCACAGCTACAGCGAGTCGGGAGCCAGCGGCTCGTCCTTTGAGGAGCTGGACCTGGAGGTCACCGGGGACGGGGAGGGAGCCCCAGGCCTGCAGCCCAACATGGGCTACGCAGGCAGCCAGGAGGTCACAGACAAGTGGACCAAGGAGCCCATCGCTGCC
The DNA here is from genome assembly GCA_013400335.1 of Eurystomus gularis. Lineage (NCBI taxonomy): Eukaryota > Metazoa > Chordata > Aves > Coraciiformes > Coraciidae > Eurystomus > Eurystomus gularis. The sequence goes on from VZZY01001320.1 coordinate 94,183, forward strand.
GAGAGAGGAGAAGAGTGAAGCAGAGACCTGGCTGCCTTTCCTTCTGCTGGGCTCTTTGAGTTGCTGGGAACCACCTTTCCCACCTCCTTCCTCTCCAGCCATGAGATTTCGGTTGCTGATGCCTCCTGGGACCTGCTCTCCCTCTGCAGAAAGGGTGTTAGACCATTTTGGGGATGGTGGGGGGGCAGAGGGTCTCCTGCAGCGCTCAGTGGTGTGGGGTTGGTGCAGGCTGGGGGGAGCAGTGAAATGTGTTTGCCATCTGTGTGTCTCTAGGATGTGTTGCAAATTCCTCACGGGCATCTCGGGTGGGTGGTGGTGGATGGCAGAGGTGTTCCCCCTCATCTCTGCCAGTGCCCCTCTCACCCATAGCTTTTCTCTGCCGCTCATTTTCTAGCACCAAAGAGCTGTGAGTAGGGTCGGTTGGGTTTGTTCCCCTCTTCCCCTTGCTGGCAAATGAAGACATCCCATGTAAACCTGGTCCTCCTGGCACTGCCACGGGTGCTTTTGGGGTCTGTAATAAAGTGGATGCTTTTCCTCACTGGTGGCGGGTGCCATTGCTGACTGCCTCTGGCCCTTCGCGCCGTCCTGCCCCGTGGTGAGGAGTGGGCTGCGAGTGGAGGCTGCTGAGGCTGCCCCTGTGCTCCCCGACCCAGCTGCCCGAGGGCTCTGTGTCCCCACTGCTCACACTTAGTCCTTGCCTGGGCAACCCAGCGGGGCCACGGGGACTGTCCCCACTTCTGCAAGCTGCGGGGGAAGTGGGGAAGGGTTCAGCCACCATGCCAAGCTGGGCTAGGCTGGAGGGAGGTGGCATCCCTGCTCCTCTTGGGAACCTGCTGAAGGTAAAACCTGTAAAGCCAAGACCCTGGGCTGCTGGTGGGCCCGGCACCGCTGTGCTGCTTCTGTGGCAGGGGAAAGCAGGCTGCCTGTGCAGGGCCTCCCCGGCATCCCCTCTGCCTGGTCCTGCAGCTGTGGGGTGCAAGCAGGGAGGGCTGCCCGTGCTGGTCCCAGTTCCCTGTCCGAGGGATGATGAGGTTCCCTCACCACCTAGGGAGGAGGGACCAGGGAGGACATCACCACCATGGTGCCCTGGGGCAGTGCCAGGAGCTGGAGCATCTCTCCTCACTGGCAGAGATCAATCCCTGCCCTGCCCCAGTGCCCCCAGTGCCTCCGGCAGCCCAGGGAACGTGCCCCAGCAGTTGGCCCAAAACCAGGGCCCACACCAGTGGGGGTGCAAGGGGCAGGGGAAGCCTGGCTGGCCCTCCGTGGTAGGGACGTGTCCTCTCTGGCTTGGAAAGGTCATGATTAGGTCTCAGCCAGTGATTGACATGAGATTGTTCATAAATATTTTGTGCTCTGAGTGATAAAATATTAAACTCCTCCAGCCCACATGGAAAAATATCGCTCTTCCCGGTGTTTATCTTTGTTGCCGGTTATTACAAAACTGCCAAGCCCCCTGAAATATTTATGCCAGGCTGAGGCTCCAGGAGGGGCTGGAGCCAGGCAGCAGATCCTAACACTGCTTGTCCCTAACCCGACCGAAGGCAGGGGTCGGGGAGGCTTTGCCATTGTCCTTCTGATGTCAGCAGCTGGGAGGATGCAGCTGGTGCCAGGGCACGTGTGAGGCTCATGCCAGGTCCTGTCTGCTGGGGGTGAAGCAGAACCTTGACAGCGCCAGCATTCTTCAGCGTGGCCTGTCTCTAGCCCTCCCCGGCTCTCTGTCCCTCTTGGCCAGCGACTGAGTCCCCCAGCACAGGCCTCCTCCTCTCCCTGGTGCCCTGCTCTGTCTGTGCTAAGTCTTGAAAGGCGGCGGGCCAGCAGGGTCTGGGGTCCTGGTGTCGTGGGACCCCAGGGGAGACCTTGCCACAGAGCTCCTGGCTTGTCCCCACACACCAGATCAGGACTGCTGGGGAGGAGATGGGACAGAGCAGGTCTGACTCTTGCTGCAGTGCCCTAACCTGCAGCCTGCAAGCACAGGAGCTGGCAATGGGGAAACTGAGGCACAGGGCAGTGAGGTGGTTACTTGGGGTGATGCCCCAGAGGCACCCTTGGCCCCTGCCCAGCCCTGCAGGTCCTGCGGCCTCCCCTGCCCCATTCACAGAACATTCCAGGACAGCTGGGCTCCCAGCACGGGACCGATGGGGCAGCAGCACAGCTGGATCCTGAGTGGCCAGATGACTCCAGAAAGGGTTTGGTCAAGCAGTGGAGACCTAGAACACTAAACCTAGCTGCTGCCCCCCCCTGCGGAGGAAGCAGCTCAAGGAGTTTCATCCGAAGCCTTCCCCAGCTTGGTGCTTGGGCTGACGGTGAGTGCAGGGGGCTGTGTGGAACCCGGGGGTCAGCGGGGTGATGCTGGGCACCTGGATGTCCGCCGAGGGCTTGGGGACCAGGGGGCAGGCTGGGCGGGGGGCTCTGCCAGCTGGAGGGGAACAGCCCGAAAGACACCGTGTTGCAGCTCTGGAGCTGGAGCCAAGGCTGGGACCCCTCTTGCTGGGCTGGGACAGAGATGGGGTCTCTGGGGCTGGGGAGCAGGTGCTGAGCTGTACCTGCCGAGATGCTGAGCAGGTCCTGCCTGCTCTGGCCGTGTCCTGCCTCTGCCCGGCTTGGATCTGCCCATACCTTGCCTGCATCTGGTTGTGTCCTGCCTGTGTCCTGGCTCCTCTGGTCATGTCCTGCCTAGATCTGGCCGTGTCCTGCCTGTGTCCCGCCTTCCCTGGCTGTGTCCTGCCCCTGCCTTGACTTCTTCGGCCGTGTCCTACCTGGATCCGGCCAAGTCCCAGCTGTGTCCTGCCTTCCCTGGCCCTGTCCTGCCCGGGTCCGGCCGTGTCCTCCCCGCCTTCGCCCGAGCCCTGCCAGTCGCCG
>VZZY01001320.1:97893-110856 GCA_013400335.1 Eurystomus gularis
GCACCTCGGCCCCACGGGGCGCAGGGACACGCGGGCCGTGGGGCAGGACGGAGGTGTGGGGGTCCTGGCAGAGCTCGGTGACGGTCGGACGTCCGGGGACCCCGCAGGAGGCGGTGGTGGTGGGTCGTGCAAGCCGGACCCACGCGGTGCCCTCCCAGCGCTGCTGTCACACACGCCCCTCGCTACCCTGAAGGGTGCTGGTGTGGAGAGAGGCAGGTCTCTTGGCAGCGGGGGTGTGGGAAGCACCCGGGGCACGGCGGAGCAGTGGCACCTTCTCACCCACCCTACTCGCTGATGCTTTTGGGATGTGAAGCTGCCGGAAGCCGGCAACCGGCAGGAGCCTTCCCACCACACCATGGCCATCAGGCTGGACCTGGCTCTGCTCTGCCGGGCGCTTCACTTCCCCAGATGTTCTCCAGATGTTTCTATCCTCCCCCCAGCACTATGCCAACCCAGCTGTGCAGCTGTGGGGATGGCTGCAGTCCTGCTCATGATGTCTCTCGGGGCCCACTGTATTCCTTGGGGCTCACTGCAGGGTGGGTGATGGTTTGCCCTTTGGGGAAAGCTTTGCCTGAAGGTGCCTTTCATCTGATGGATCCTGCCAGCTGCCCCAGTGGAGCCGGACCCCAAGGAGGCAGGCTCCCAGTGGAGCCAGACCCTTGTGCCAGGCCCAACATGCTACTGATGGGCTCCCTCAATTATCCATGTACATGCAGCCTCTTTCCTGCCTGAGGAAACCCTGGGTCCCTCAAAAACACTCACTGTCTGAAATAAGGCAGAGACCCTTCCTCAGCCTCTTCCTTAAACTCCCTCAGATTGAAAGGTCAGGCAGGAGATGCCCTGAGGCAGCTGGGAGCTCATCGCAGGCAGGCAGCACCCAGGGGCACAGTGGAGCAGAAGGAGTTCCCTGCATCTCACCACCCCATTATGCCACACTGCTGCCTGCATCCACCTGGGCATCACCACCAGCTCCAGCTGCGTGCTGGAGGGCTCCTCCAGCCACGGGCATCGCCTGTCTGGGAGCACTTCGGGGGCGTTGAGGGGTGCCCTGCTCCTACTCGGGGACAGCAGCCCCAGTACCAGCTGCTGGGGACTGCAGTGGGGCCAGCACTCTCTGGCATCACCCTCCCACTCCATGTGCCCCCATGAGCACCCTGCTCTGTTGGGCTGCGGGTGAGCCCCAGGACCTGCCACGGCACCGGCAGCTTCCCGTGCTGGAGCAGCCTGAGGTTTCTGGGCTGTCACAGGGTCTCCTTCGCCCAGGGCCCCCGAAAGGCTGGCTCTGTGGGATTTCAGCAGTCGGCTTCAAATGGGAAACAAATCTCTCCCGTGGCTCGGGAAAAGACAACTGATCTCTGAGGGGACTGCATCTCCTGCCAAAAAAAGGCCTGCCTGCTGCAAAAGCCTTTGATTCCCCTGCGCCTCCGTGCTTTCTGCAGAGGGAGTCAGCAAACCTGGCTCTTACTTTTACTGAAATCTCTGAATTTAGTATATGGGGAAGGAAGGGGCGGTGGTGAGAGAATAGGCTCTAAAGCACCGCGGCTGCTGGAGCCCACCCGGCACGGCACTGCAGGAGGCTGAAGCCAGTGGCCTGTCCCTGCTCCGGCTCCAGTGCCACTGGCGGCGCTGGGGGCAGTGGCAGGGCAGGTGGGCTCTGGGGGTTTGGGATGGGAATTAAAATACGGCTGTGGCCAGGTGCTGGGTGCTGTGGGCACAGCAGGCTCATGGCCGGCTGCTTTTGGCAGTGCTCTTGGCTGGAGGTCGGGAGCCATCGGCACCCCGGCTGCTGCTGCAAGGGTCAGGGCTCCACTCTGCGCACCTAGCCCAGGTTCCCTGCCCTGGGTGATGTCCCTGCCCTGGTGACCTCCCTGACTCCTTCCCCAACCCCTTGATATTTTAGGGGCTGGCAACTGCTCCCCGGCAGGCTGCTCTGCCCAGTGCATCCCGGGGAGTGCTGTGTGGGGACCAGTCTCTGCACCCCTGCTTGTCCCCTTGGGTTCTGTGTCACTTGTGGGTGTCCTGTGTGTCCCAGGTCACTGTAGGAGCTGTCGTATCCATTCAGCTCACCCTTCTGCCAGGGGCTCCTTCCTTCCCTGGGGAAGTGGGGGGCACAGGCAGGCTCATGCCCTTTCTCGCCAGCGCAGCACTGGCACTGCCCCTGGGGGCTGTCCCTGTCTCACCTTGCAGCCCAGAGACCCAGTCGCTTTTCTCTTTGCTTTTCCAGGTGCTGAGGGCTCTGCTGGGGTGGCACGACTGCCCTCCTGCTGACACCACACTGAGCCGCCACCTGATGCCTGGGGACTGCCCGCCCTCTCCTTGACAGGTGGCCGTGGGTGACACAGTGTGGCGTGTGTCCCCTTCTGGCACACCCCATGGCGGTCCTCTTGGCTGCCTGGCTGTGGCTGATGCACCTGGCCACCTGCCTGGCTGCTGGGCATGGCATAGCCGGCAAGAAGGAGATCAGCATGGATGGGGACTTGGTGATTGGGGGCCTCTTCCCTATCCATGAGAAAGGAGTGGGGAGCGAAGACTGCGGCAAGATCAACGAGCACCGTGGCATCCAGCGCCTGGAGGCCATGCTCTTTGCCCTGGACAAGATCAACAGGGATGGTAGCATCTTGCCGGGGGTGAAGCTGGGCGCCCACATCCTCGACACCTGCTCCAAAGACACCTACGCCCTCGAGCAGTCCCTTGACTTTGTCCGCGCCTCCCTCACCAGGGTGGACGGCTCTGAGCACATCTGCCCTGATGGTTCCTACGCTGTCCACGATGATGTCCCCACTGCCATCACCGGTGTCATCGGGGGCTCCTACAGTGACGTTTCCATCCAGGTACCCTCCAAGTCAGAGGCGCTTGGATGGGGCTGGAGGGTCAGCAGAAACAGCAGTGGAGGGGTAAAACTCTGGTAGCAGTGGGATGCTGCTGCGGCCAGTGCCACACAGGGATGCTCTCACGTCCCTTGCAGTGACACTGTGCCCCTTTCCACAATGGGAAGGGGATTCCAGCCTGGCACCTCAGGCAGCCATCACTCTGCTACCACAGGAAGGTTGAAGCCCTGAGGTCACCAGAGTCCCCTTGGGGGCTGCAGGGAGCCCCCCACCCACCATGAGCCATGGGAGGTGAGCCAGTGGATCTGTCCCTCGCAGGGACTGGGGTTTATTTCCCTCCTGGGATCAGGAGATCAAGCACAGCTCCTCAGCCCAGGATGATGTTGTTTTTCAAGTCTACACCATCCTTGGTGCCACAATGCTGCCATGTCCCTTGCCACTGCCAGTGGGCCTGGATGGTGTGAGCGACCTCCTGGCAGTGCTGGTACCAGTCCCTGCCCTGTCATGTCCTGGCATGGACCTGGAGAATGGCGCTGGCCCTCTCCCACCTGACATATGCCACCAGCACCCACAGGCACTGCTCCTCCCGCTGATGGGGGATGGAGGATGTCCCCATGGCTGGGGGCACTGTCCCGGGCCTGGGCAGGCAGGTGGTGACCCGGGCAGCCTGTGTGCTGGCTGGGGAGCACAAGCAGCGCTGGGGCAGCATGGCGGGCTGGCAGCTCCCCTTGTGTGGTGAGGACAGGCAGCGGCATTGCTGCGCTCGGGGGCCTGCTTGCCATTAGAGGACTTCATCGTCAAGAACATTTGACCATGTTAATTAAGCTGCATCTCTCGCCTGGGGAGCAGAGAGATGCGGGCAGACTCACCGGCCCCGCTGGCATGTCCGAGCCCCTGCCTCGCTGCCTCAAGAGCCTGGGTTTTAACAGCCTCATTAGCGGGGCTTTTTTTCCCCTTTGAAGCTAACGAGGGCTTCTGCCGAGCAGCTGGAAGGTGCCAGTCCCACTGGGGCTCCTGACGTGGGATGCGCAGGCGCCGGTTGCCAGGTCCAGCTCTGTGGCCCCCCTGAGCCGGGTGGGAGGTCTGCTCCGGCTTCCAGCCCGCAGAGCCCCTTCCCCTGTGCCATGGGGCTGCCAGACACCCCAGACTTCCCCTTGCCCACGAGCATTTCCCACGGGTCACCTGCAGGGGAGTTTCTACTGCTGCCACTAATTCATTTATCCCCTCCCCAGCCCTGAATTTCGGAGGGGAGTGCATGAAATACTAAAGAAAATAAAAGAAGTAAGCACATCTGCAGGCCCAGGCAAACCCTGTGAATGTGCCGTCCATCCGTCCGTCAGTTCGTCCATCCATCCATCCGTCTGTCCATCCATCCGTCTGTCTGCCAACCAGGACCCTCCAGGTGTGGGGGGGGTTGCTCATCAGCCCCATGGTCATTCTTGGGAGCACCATGCAACGCTGGGTGTTGGGTGGGCGTCCTCTGGTGGGAATATCTCTTACTGGACCACGTCTTCAGGCACTCACCTGTCCTCCTCCACGCAGGTGGCCAACTTGCTGCGGCTCTTCCAGATCCCACAGATCAGCTATGCTTCCACCAGTGCCAAGCTCAGTGACAAGTCCCGCTATGACTACTTCGCCCGCACTGTCCCGCCAGACTTCTACCAAGCCAAAGCCATGGCAGAGATCCTCCGCTTTTTCAACTGGACATATGTATCCACTGTGGCCTCAGAGGGTGACTATGGGGAGACAGGAATCGAGGCCTTTGAGCAAGAAGCCCGCATGCGCAACATCTGCATCGCCACCTCAGAGAAGGTGGGGCGCTCCATGAACAAGAAGACCTATGATGGGGTGGTCCGGGCTCTGCTGCAGAAGCCCAATGCCAGAGTGGTCGTGCTGTTTACCCGAAGTGAAGATGCCCGAGAGCTGCTGGCAGCTGCTCAGAGAGCCAATGTGTCCTTCATGTGGGTAGCCAGTGATGGATGGGGAGCCCTGGAGAGTGTGGTGGCTGGGAGTGAAGCGGTGGCAGAAGGAGCTATCACCATTGAGCTGGCAGCCTACCCCATTAAGGAGTTTGCTGCCTACTTCCGTAACCTCCACCCCTACAATAACAGCCGAAATCCCTGGTTTCGGGAGTTCTGGGAGCAGAAGTTCAAGTGTAGCTTCCACACCCAGGACTGTAGCTGGTACTCTCTCAAGACAGGAAAATTTGAGCCAGAGTCCAAGATCACATTCGTGGTCAATGCGGTCTATGCCATGGCTCATTCTCTCCACAACATGCACCAGGCGCTGTGCCCAAACTCCACCAAACTCTGCGATGCCATGAAGCCCGTCAATGGCAAGAGGTTCTACAAGGACTTTATACTCAATGTTAATTTTGACGGTGAGTCCAGAGCTGGAGGTGGGGTTTGGCTGCCTAACTGGAAAAGGATGGGCGGAGGGGCAGGGAACAGGAAGGAGACCCAAATTTGACCCAACACCCTCCAATTCATCCAGCCTGCCCACACCTGATAACCTGTGTACTGTGGGTTGTAGATGTCCCAGGATAACCATAGCCCACCATCGCCCCTGGGAGGCAATCCAGGCCTTCTGTTCCCATCGTGGAGAAACTGGTGACCAGCCACAGCTGGGTGGGACCAGCCCCACAAGGGACCCTCTAACAACATGGGTCCTTGGAGACCTCACTTGCAAGCATTGTGATTTATTCACATTTCAGAGATTAAACTGGAGGGATACCCTTGATTGGGGAGCCACATAGTTTGGGATGAATTAGAAGCATGTCCTCTGTAACTTGGGCTGAGCCTGGCTACTCAGTTATCACCAAGAGCCATGGAGGTTACAAAATCCCCCGCTTCGCCCCTGCAGAGCTGGTTGGGGCTGCTGAGCTGTTAGGCACACGGGGAGGTAGTTCTCCACCTTTGCTTTCCTGTGCCTAAAGCGTGCGTAGGCAGCAAGTATGAGAGTGAAGGTGGGGAACAGGTTGGACACTTGCCTGTGGCCATGGTGGGACGTAACCCTTTGAAGGAGACCTGCCTCCATGACGGGACCAAGCGTTGTCCTGCCCCATGGCAGTGACCATCTCCCCTTCTCCTCCCTTCAGCTCCATTCAGGCCAGCAGACACCAAGAGCGTTGTTCGATTTGACCGCTATGGTGATGGGATCGGGCGCTACAACATCTTCAACTATCACTACATGGATGGGCGGTATCGGTATCAGAAGGTGGGCTACTGGGCTGAGGGGCTCATCCTCAACACCAGCCTCATCCCATGGGCTGAGACCTCCATCCCTGTGTCCCAGTGCAGTGACCCTTGCAAGAAGAATGAGATAAAGAGCATGCAGCCTGGAGACATATGCTGCTGGATCTGCATCCCCTGCCAGCCCTACGAGTACTTGCTGGATGAGTTCACCTGCATGGACTGCGGTCTTGGTTACTGGCCCAACGAGACCCTGAATGGCTGCTATGAGTTGCCCCAAGAGTACATTCGCTGGAAGGATGTCTGGGCCATTGGTCCCGTCACTATCTCTTGCCTGGGTTTTATCTGCACCCTCTTTGTTTTTGGAGTATTCATGAAGAACAATGACACCCCCATTGTGAAGGCCTCCGGCCGGGAGCTTTGCTACATTCTCCTGACTGGAGTCCTCATGTGCTACAGCATGACCTTCATCTTCATTGCAAAGCCCTCCACTGAGGTGTGCACACTCCGGCGCCTGGGGCTGGGCACGTCCTTTGCTGTCTGCTATTCAGCCCTCTTGACCAAGACAAATCGCATCGCCAGGATATTCAGCGGGGTGAAGGAGGGGGTCCAGCGTCCCCGGTTCATAAGCCCCACATCGCAGGTGGTCATCTGCATGGCCCTCATCTCTTGCCAGCTCATCATCGTCATCATCTGGCTGCTGGTGGAGACCCCTGGCACAGGGAAGGAGACCGAGCCTGATAAGAGGTACATCGTCACTCTCAAGTGCAACAACCGTGACTCCAACATGCTCATTTCGCTCACCTACAATGTCCTCTTGATTGTCCTCTGTACGGTCTACGCCTTCAAGACACGGAAATGTCCCGAAAACTTCAATGAGGCCAAGTTCATCGGGTTCACCATGTACACGACCTGCATCATCTGGCTGGCCTTCCTGCCCATCTTCTACGTGACCTCCAGTGACTACCGAGTAAGAGCCTAAGTTTTGGAGGGGGGCTGTAATACTGCTTAGTCTGAGTGATCTTGGCAATTTGGGCCCCATGAAGTTTGGCGCTAGGAGATGCATGGGCCTGGGGAAGAGTCTTTGTCTGTGGACCTGGTGATGCTCACATCTGCATTGGGGCATTCAGGATCAGGTGAAGGGTGGCTGAAGGGCTGTGCCAGAGGGAGCACTGAGTCCTGGGGAGAAGACATGTCCACCTCCCCTCTCCTTGACAGCCTGTTTGTTCGGGCAAGGATGGGAAATGGCCCCGAGACCTCCAGAGATCCCTTAGTCTGACAATGGAGGAATCATTACCACCTTCGTGCCTCACGATGTGCAGGCACAAAACAGCCCCCGGCCCATCCAGACACATCCTCCACCAGGGCCAGCATGAGCTCTGGGGAGCTGAGCTGTGCAAGGGACTGGGGAGCATGATGAGAACCCTGCAGCACCTCAACCTCCCTGGCAAGGGCAACCAGACACATTTTTGCCAGGCCTGGAGTACTCTGTGGGGGTGGCTGCAGTCTGGGCTTCCAGAGGTGCACTGCTTGATAGGAGAGGGCACTGGGGTGGGGAGTGCTGGGCTCTGGCTCTGGGCACTGCCCCAAAGCAGCATGTCACTGTACTAGCTTTGCAGGGGCAGTACGTCCCCATCAGGACAGTGCCCAGCCTCTGCCTGTGAGTCTCCAGCAGGTCCACACTGATGGAGGTACCTGGTGTGGGGTGGGATGTTGCTACGGAATGCAGGCAGCAGCCTCTGCCTGGTGGAGCTGGCTGGTGCCACAGTGAGGTCTTCATCCTGCCCTGCTCGGCCGGTGACAGGAGGACCTGATGCCCACCCCTGTCTCCAGGTCCAGACCACCACCATGTGCATCTCAGTGAGTCTCAGCGGCACCGTGGTCCTTGGCTGCCTCTTCACTCCCAAGCTCCACATCATACTCTTCCAGCCACAGAAGAACGTGGCCAGCCACCGCGTGGGCACTGCTCGGTTCAGCGTGGCAGCCGCCGGCTCCAGCCAGTCCCATGGTGAGCACAGTTGGGGGGAAAGGGCTGGGGGACATCACCCCCTTCCTGGTGGGGTTGGGTGGGAACACCCTAGCATGGGCCCCTGAAGGAAAGTGGGGTGCAGGGTAGGGCATGGCTGGCAATGGGGACAGAGGATGCTGTGTGGGGACATCCCTGTCCCAATCCCTCGCCTCCCACGGCTGTGAGCCCCAAGGCTGCAGCATGGCTGGCCAGGGGGTACTGCTCCTCGAGGCCCATTATTGCCCCAGAGGAACATGGCCACCTTGGGCACCCTCCACTCCAACCCTGAGGGATTCAGTTGCCCCAGGTGCCTGTCACCACCCTCGTGACGCATGGCCACCCAGGCACGCTCCACCCCAGCTCTGGGGGATGCAGTTTCCCAGGCACCCATTGCCCACTGCAGTGGGATGCCCTGGGTGGGGGGGTGCTGCTGCTGCTGGACCCCAGCCTGCCGCTGACCACTGCCTTCCCGGCCAGGCTCAGCCTCGCAGTTTGTGCCCACGGTGTGCAACGGCCGTGAGGTGGTGGACTCCACGACGTCATCCTTGTGAAGGACGTCGAGGGCCAGGTCGCGGTGCTGCTGCTCCTGCCCGCAGTCACACTGCACCCTGGCTCCCTCGCCAAGGAGACAGTGCCCGTGGCACGGCCTGCCCACGTGCCAGAGGCAGGCGGGAGGCGCAGCCCCTGCCCCAGCACGCGCTGCACATCCCACGCGGTGGGTCACGGTATGTGTCACTCCTTCCTTGCACTGAGCCACGTTACACATCCCCTGTCCCCTGCACTGAGCCGCGGTGAACGTCCCCAGTCCTTGACCCGAGCCGTGGTGTACACCCCGTCATCCACACTGAGCCATGGTGCGCGTCTCCCTGTCCCTTGCACTGAGCCGTGGTGCATGTCCCGCCAAGTCACCTGCCCTGAGCCATGGTGAATGTCCCGCCATCCCTTGCACTGAGCTGTAGCGCAGATCCCCCATCCCCTGCACTGAACCGTGGGCAAGCCCGCACCGTGTCCCTGCAGAGCCCTGGCGCACATCCCCGTCCCTTGCACCGAGCGCTGGCACACGGCCTGACCCTCTTGCCGAGCCACATCGCCACTCACGCTTTGCTTGCACCGAGCCACGCGGCGCCCTGTGCCAGCACACGCGGCCCTCACCCCCGCCCCACGGCCCAGCCCGCTGTCCTGCCGCAGGGCCTCTCACCACCCCCAGTGCCAAGCCTGCCCCACGTCACCCTTTCCCCGGCGCTTTGCAGCCGAGCGCTGCCGGGCTGGCCCCAAGCCCCCTCCATCCCCCCCCTCGCCCCGCATTGCCCTCCTCACCCCTCGGGGGAGACAGCGCAGGAGCTGGGGGGAACAACCTCTGCCCCCTGACCCCTGCAGAGCCTGGGGGGGTCTGGCGGGGGCTTAGGGCGAGTAACAGGACCCAGGTATTTCAGCCCAATCAAGTTTTTAAGAGTAGATTTATTTCTGTGAACAAGAGCGTGATTTTGATTTTTTTTTTTTTGTAATTTATGTAAATAAAGTGTTGGGTTTTTTTTTTGTTTTGGTTTGGTTTATTTTATAAATGGAATCTTCCAGAGCACAGTTCCAGCCAAACCTGAGGGAAGGGGGCAGACCCTCGCAGAGGGCAGGCAGAGCCACGTCCTGACGTAGGGGCCAGCAGTCGGGGGGACACCCAACACCCCTACTCCCATCCTGCCAGCCCCAGGGGGGTGGCTGCACGAAGGACGCGCGGAGCAGCTCCAGGGACAGGGCTTTAACCACTGCGCTCCAGCGGCTCTGGAGACAGGGCACTAGGAGCTGTCGGGGGCTTCGGGGCTGGCGGGAGCTGCTTTCCGCTTCAGGGGGATAATGCAGATGCTGTTTTTGGCTTCTTTGATTCTCCACCACCGACCGAGCCTGTAGATGAGAGAGATGGGGGTCACCCTCCCCTGAGCCCCAGAGGATGGGGGCTGCACCCCAGGGCAGTGCTGGGGAAGGGGGACCGTACCTGTGCTCCTGCCCAATGCCAGCCACCAGGAAGTCACCCACTGCTGAGAACTTGAGACTGTTGACAAAACCCACCTGGAGGGGACAGGGCAGGGGTGAGGAGCTCCCACAGCCTCCTCCTGCCACCTAAGGGAGGGGAGGTCCCACTGAGCCACCCCTCCAGCCCAGCTCTAGCATTCCCAACCTCCCCATCCATACCAAGGGGATATCCCAGAGGGGCTCCAGCTTCCGAAATCCCTCACCGCACTTCCAGAGCTTGACGCTGGCACTGTGGGAGCCTGGGGCAGAGAGGAGACCGCCATGCACCCCAGCCTGGGGAAGGCAGCAGGACAGTCCCCGCTACGCCCAAACCCCTGCTCCAAAGTGGCTGCCACACACCTGTAGCCAGAAGGTCACTGTTGCGCAGGGCAGCCACTGCTGAGATCCAGTACGGCTGCTGCAGTCCCTGGGCGTCCTGCATTCCATGTGCCTGACGGGCCAATGCCAGCGGCTTCTTCTTCGTCAGCCCCCACAGGGCTACAGACCTGCCGGGGAGGGAAGGGGTGAGGGGGCTGCTGGGGGCACCGCCTGCCAACCCCGGGCACCGTCCCGGCCCTGTGCTCACCCATCATCAGCGCCTGACACCATGTGCTCCTCATTGATGAGCTGGATGCAGTCAATGGAGCCCCTGTGATGAGAAGGGGCAACTGCCATCAGTTATGAGCGTGCTTTGGGATCCTATTTAGGAAACAAGGCCTTATCGGGGCATCAGCATCCCCAGGGTGCTGGCAGACTCACAATGACGCCTGGCACCCACATGCTGCTGCCCAAGTCAGAGCCACCTGCCCACAGCCCCCTCTTCTGCCCCAGACCTACTGGTGCCCACAAAACACGAGCTGTGACTCCTCGGGGATCTTCCAGAGCCGCACGGTGCCATCCCGTCCCCCTGATGTCACACAGCACTCCCGGCTCAGGCTGTCCAGCCCCGTGATGACATCCTGGTGCCCGAACCTGGAGGAGGAGATAGCAAAGAGCTGCAACAAGCACAGCCCTCCCTCTGCCGCCTCACCTCCCCTGGGGCTGCCAGTGCGTCCCGTGGTGTCAGGGTCCAGGTCTTACAAGGTCTCCATGTAAGCATTCTCTGCCACGTTCCAGACCTTGACGCAGCGGTCATGGGAAGCGCTGTATAGCTGGTGTGTGCCTTTCTGGAAGGACAGACCCTAAAGGAGGGATGGACGGACATGGGCACAGCAGTGAGGGGCACTGGAGAGGACACGGCTGCCCAGCCCCATGGGCATCACAGCTGATTCCTCTGACTCACCGAGACGGCGTCACGGTGCCCGGTGAAGATGTGCAGACGCTTGCAGGTAGCTGCATCCCAGATCATGATCAGCTTGTTCCTGTCTCCCGTGGCCTGGCAGACAGCAGGAGATGCCCAAGACCTGGCCCTTGGGGACCCACGGCCCACCTGCCTCCACTCCCACCCCATGGGCTTTGAGGGTCCCAGGGACCCATTCTTGACTCTGGGCTGCTTTAACCCGGCAAGGTACATCTGGGCACGAGACACAGCTCCCCAGGAGGAGATGCACTCCCCATGGCTACCTCTCCGCCCCATGTGGCAGTGCCAGCCCTTTCTCCCTGCCAGGCCCCTCTCCCCGTACCAGGTACTTGCCATCCGATGAGATGGCCATGCAGAGGATGTGGGATGCGTGCCCCATGTGCCGCTCCTCGGTGCCTTTCTTCCCGCCAGGGACCACGCACAGCCTCTTCCCGCTCTCCACCTCCCCTGCGGGAAAGGCATCGCAGTCAACCCCTGGGAGCCTCCCACCATTCCGGAAGGTGCCAGTGAGCTCCCACAGAGCCCATAACGATGCATGTGCACATCTCTGGAGGGGCTGAGGGTCAAGCCACCTCCGTGGGCACCCGCAGTCCTGAGCTGCAAGGTCCCCACTGGGTACAGGCTGGGACAACAGCCAGTCGCAGCCTCAAGGGAACACTTGCATTTGATGAGGGAGCCGTCCTTGGAAGCGGAAAAGATGAACCTGTCATCTGGAGAGATGACCAGGCAGGTGACAGGCAGCTGGTGTCCCCGCAGCACGCGGATGCTAGCCGGATCCGGAGGCTGCACCTGCAGGGAGAGCGGGATGTGAGCTGGGCTGCCCAGGCCCCTTCCCCAGGCTTGGTAACACCCGAGGAGCGCAGCACCCTCCCTGCTCCAGGGCACCAGCAGCCGGCACCCTGGGCAGAGAAGGGCCCTGGCCCCACGGCCCGCACGGCAGCCTGGGGAGCCGGCTGTGCCTGTGCCCGAGTGTCCCCCAAAGCCAGCACTTACTGGCCTGCACCACCCAGCACCAGGCACTTACGTCTTTGGCGACCAGGCGCTGCAGCCGGCCCTTCTGCTCCAGCTGAGGAAGAAGCGGGAGGCTCAGCGGAGGCGATGCCGGCCCCGCAGGAAGGGGGCAGACCCCGCCACCGGGACCGGGACCGAGGGGACGCACCCGCCGCCCTGCTCACCACATCCTCCTTCAGCCGGTCGCCGATGAGATCCGCCGGTAAAGACTCCTCTTCCTCCTCCTCCGCCCTCCGCTCCTCCTCTGTGGCGGACATGGAGCATGAGGACCGGGCTCAGCGCCCGAGGCCGCCTCACCGAGGCGCCGGCACCGGAGGCCAGGCGGGACTCACCGTGCTGCCGGAGCTCCTCCAGGTACAGCTTGGCCAGGCGCAGCTTCTTCTCCTGCGGCGTCTCCTCCACCTCCTCCTCCGCCGCCTCCCGCCGCCGCCGCCGCCCCAACGACGGGCTGCGGGGACACGCGTGAGCACCGGCACCCCCACCGGTACTGGCACATTCTCCCGGGCGCTGCGCTTACCCCTCCGGCTCAGAGTCGCTGGACACCTCCTCGTCGACGGGCCGGCCGGTCGCTGCCCGCGGCCTCCCCTCGGCGCCCGGGACCTGCGGGACGAACCGGCGCTG
>VZZY01001332.1:0-27577 GCA_013400335.1 Eurystomus gularis
CAAGTCCTTCTCTGTTTGTGAACTAAAAGGCTAGCAGGGAGCCTTCCCTAGTTGGCTCACTCACCAGCTGCATCAGGAAGTTATCTTCCACACATTCCAGGAACCACATAGTCCTGGGCAAATGGCTCTAGGTGGTCTTCCTTGTGCTGAGGGGTTGAATGAGATGACCTCCAGATGTCCTTTCCAACCTCAACTCCAATTAATTTTGATTCAATGTTTTAGATGCAAAATAACATGCAGATTCAAAGTACCTTGAAAAATAAAATATCTGTGACTTAGGGCAAATTTTCAACATAGTATATGAGATTTTCAGGATTTTCATTAGCGTGCATGAGAAAATGCTGTTATATCTTGAAATGTCACAGAGTAAGTTTACCTCTAAATATGCTGTGACAAATCTCATAAAAAATGTTTCCAGACAGCATACCAGCTGGATGTCAGAATTAGATGTATTCTTGTGTGTAAAATGAGACTGCTCCCATATATTTTTGTGGAGAGAATGATAATAGAAATGTGAAAATAATTGAAAACTGAAATACAAATGCAATATACATTACTAGTATTATTGGAACTTCATGCCCTTTAACTTAAAAAGAAGCTTTATAAAATATGCTGAACTGTGACAAGACTGAAGTTATTAAAAAGGACCACAGTAGAAGTACTTCCACATTAAGAATTGAGTATTTTTGTGGGAAATATGGAATGAGAATCTCTAATGATAAGAATAGAGTGGACATGTAAAAGTACATTTGAACATCCCTGATATGTGAGCACAGTTGTGTAGAATGGTTAATTCAAGCAGCACTGTTCTTATATTATTATTAAAGTAGAGCACTAAAAAAATTTCTAATATTGCAGATAACAGAATTTATTCCTAAAGTACTCTTTGATGTATAATTAGGTAGATACCATTATTTTTTTTTCTTTGAAGGTTCTTGAGATTTGTTATCTTGCACTTCAGATGACTTTATAATGATTCATTGTAGCAAATGAAATTATATAGTGTAGAAAGATTTTTACTGTTCTACAAGGTGGACCAAAACTAGTCTTCTGTGCTATCCACAATTTTCAGGAGAATCCTTCCTATTAAGAAGTGAGAAGTATAGAAGTAAGCTGTTAACATACTTGAGAGTAGTCAAATGCACAGGCCTGGAAACAAATCTTGCATCTGTTTTCAAGAGGAACAGTAGAAGCACAATTTTACTCCATAAAGGATATCCACAGTCACTTGGAATATCACTTTAGAGGATTCTTTCTGTTCTTGTAGGCTTTGTTTTCCCTGAGCCTGCCTGTGCCATAGCGGTTTGTCTGCTAGCAAAGTGTATCTAAGTAAACCAGTTTGCTTCCCACAAGTTACACTTGCACCAGTGGGTCTTCATTGCCCAGACCTGGCTCGATGAGGTGTTGGAAGTTAGAAATCAAAATCTGATCCAGTGTCCTCTCTTTTTTTTTCCCCTGAATTTACTGATTCTACTGATTTCTGATTTTTCTGATTGACTGATTCTACTTTCTGATAAATACACTTCTGTGCACCTCCTACCAATTCTGCTTACCTCTGTTGAGTTTATACACTAGATGAGGGTGTGGTAAGCAATCTACTAATACTTTCCCACCCATGTCACCACTTGGTATGGCCTTTATACTTCCTGGTCATGTGGCAGGGTTCCAGCTGCCTGAGTAAATTGTCTACTCCATAGTTTCTTAAGAGAGAGAGTATGTACAATAGAATTTAAGGTTAAACATATACTATTCCTACTGTTGTGTGTTAATGCCAGAAAAAGAGAAGGTGGGAGAAAGTCAACCTGTACTTTTGTGGTGAAATTTGTATGGGCTCCCATAGAGCAAGCTTGGGCCATGGGACTGCGTTCATCATATGTTCATTTTGGAGGTTTTACTGATCCTTTAGACACCTTGCCGTCTGGTAGAACTAGAACTTCATTTGTTGCCTGTTGAGAAGCCACTTCCATGTGAGGAGAATAGATTTGATGCGCTCACAGCAGCATGTGTATCTGAGGGCACATGCTGCTCTGCTCTGTGCCAGCTGGAATTTCCAAGTTGTTAGAGGCTTTGTGTTGAAGTGCATGGCAATTGTACAGAAGTCAATAAAAGGCAAAGATAGAAATAAATTTGTCCAAGGTCTTCTTTTGCCAGAATGAGCTGGTGTTTCTTAGCCAAGAAGATACAGTAAAAATCGTTACTCACCTATCTGCCTTAAAATGGGGGAAAGATCTGGCGAGCAGTTCCAGTTCTAAACAAACAGTTCTGCCTGTACATCTTTGAGAAAAAGAGCCTGTATTCTGATTTTACACTCTTCAAAGCACTTCTCTATGCCTACCAGCACAGTTTTCTTCTTCAAATAGCACTACTTCATCACATTCAAGAGTGGATCATCCTCTCAGTAGTGATAAACTAATGCGAGAGGTAGATTGTGTTACTGATTTCAGCAGAAGGTGCTAGGCTCTGACTGATTTAAAAATCTAATAATTATGTCTATTTTGATATATTAACATAGACTTTGGAAAGTAACTTTACGACCTGTAGTAAAAAAACCCCTTTGTTCCTTTGTTTCCTAATGAAGAAAGTTATTTTAAAACAATCCTTTAAGAAATCAAGTGCAGATATTCAAAACAGAGAGACACAAGCAAACCAGCTTTGGGTTGCTCTTTTGTAAAGCTTGTTCATTTTTATTGTATCTTGATATAAATCCTTGTCATTAAGCGCTTATGTACCTTACAGGCAGCATTTGATGTTTTCTTCTGAATGAATTGGATCAGTTCCAGTAGCAGATACTGTAATATTTATAATTGACTTTGACAGTAGATTATGTGGAACTGAATGTCCTAAGGCATGAAAGTAAATCACATCAGCCTCACATTCTCAGCCATTGTGGCTTTTGCTGCTTTGATATTGGTGCTATAGCTTCCTTTGCTTGTTTGGTTTGACATTTACCTGCTTGTTTGCCTTCTCTTCCCTCTTCTTTTCTTTACGCTTATATCCACTCACTGGCTAAATTCTTCCTTGAGTTTTAGAATCCAGTGGCACTACAGGGAAAGGCAGAAATGATTGACTACAGGAAGAAAAAAAAAAAAGAGGGGAAGAGAGGTCTCTGTGTTTGCAGGCACTGCAGTCACAATGTTGAAGTTGAGAACTAGAAAGTGAAACTGTAAGGAAAGTAGTGATTCTTATTTCTCCTTTTCCTCTGTAGCATAGCACAATTTAACTGCACTTGGTTGAAGGAATCACATGGACTCTTTATCCAGACATCTGTGCTTTTCCCCTCTCTTTTTAATTCAACATCAAGACCTCTCCATTCCTTGGGCCCTATTGGTGATTCACTTCTTTCACACTTGACAATTACACCCCTGCTGTATCTCCTTATGTTCTCATTCAAGAATATAAGGATGGAGTGGCTACATCATATTGATCCATCTTCACCTAGTGCTGGTGAACATACTCTTCTGCATGCACTTACCTGTGTTTTCATGCTGGTCATGATTACATCAGTTGCTAAACAGATTGAGAAAGGGTAGCAGCTGTCTTCAAAGGCCTTCAAGTATGTTAACATACACCCTACTCCAGGGTCCAGTTGTGTCAGTGATGCGGTGTTGTGCTAGTTCAGCCATCATCATTTTATACTGCCATCAGATGCCTGATCACACAGGCCAACACTGAACTCAGCAACATCCCCTCAGAAGGCTTCTTTCAGACAGTCCTGCCATAAATTCCTGTGGGCCCAGCTCCTCTGCTGCCCACTGTGGTACCAGCATCACCTGCTGGACACAATGGACAGAGATAGCTCCCTCAGTGGCCCTTCATAGGGAAGGGCACCACCAAGAGAGCTCAGCAAGATGCAGCCAGCCCCAACAGAAGCCACACCCAACAGGAAGCTCTTCTAACTAATTGGCTCCTGGTTAATATAATCCTGGCCTCACCCACCACCCCAACCATGACCACCTGGGTGATGGCGGAGCCACAGAGACACAGGTGGGCCAGGTTCTGCCTCTGGAACATGAAGCCAATAGGAAAAACAAAACAGTTTGCTAGGTTGTGACTCATTCACAGGTCAACTCCAGTTCAGGGCCCACAGCTCAGGCCCCAGCACTTCATGTGGGAATGTTCAAACTGAAGGCAGGGTGCTATCAAAGTTACAAGTCAAATTATAGAGGGAGGCAGTGAAGCATTGCCTACAATTACCTGAAACCAACTGCTAGTCTCAGTTGTGCTGGATCTATAGTACAGTTAAATGTCTTTACAAATGTCTTGGTTTCAAAGGTCTGCATAGGTGCAAAGTGAAGGAAGCCTCTTATTTCTATAAAAAACTGTTCCGTAGTTAGAATCATAGAATGGTTTCAGTTGGGAGGGACCTTAAAGATCATTTAGTTCCGACTCCTTTGCCATGGGCAGGGACTCCTCCCACTAGACCAGGTTGCTGAAGGCCCCGCCCAACCTGGCCTTGAACACTTCCAGGGATGGAGCATCCATAGCTTCCCTGGGCAACCTGTTCCAGTGACTTAATGCAGTGAAAACAGGAGAGCAAACAAGCTCTATGATTAATCAGATTTTTATTTTTCTTTAATAAATTAAGTTTTATTAAGAAAATGGATTAAAACTGTAGATATACTGTGCATTTTTAAGTACAGATGGGTATTTCTCAATTTTCTCTGCAAATTTTCTGAGGTTAGTATGAATTGCTGAGAATAACTAACGCTGTACATCAGCAATAGTTTCACTATGAGCTAAATCAGAAGTGTTGGAGGATCAGCCTTTATCATAGCACTGAGAATGTTGCTTTATTTTAGAACCTGTGCAAGCACTTGAATCACAATAGCTCATAATGACCTTTCTGCATAACCGCTGGTTTACATCACCTATACTCACAAGACGAGCTGAGAAACTTTTAAATGAAGATAAAAGATATCTGGAAGTTTACCTCTAGGAGAGAAGAGGAATTTGCAGGCCGACTTTTGGGGAATACCTCCCCCTTTCTTAGCCCTTTAGAATTGTTTTGGTCACCTATAAAGTCATCACTGAATATTAGTAGTACATGTTATTTATGTCAAATGTTTGGGGTTTTAAATATAATATCCCTTTTTACTAATGAAAAATGTTAAGAAGAAAATAAACCTTGGCCCTTCTACTATCTTACAATAAGATACAGAAGGAACAACACAAATGGAAAACTGAAAAAATGCAGAACAGACTTTTTATAGCAGTGAGAGGAATTTTTGTTAGTTTTCTTTCAGATATTTGGCCTCAGTCTTGCAAACTGCTCCGAATAAGCCATGTCCCATGTCAATCCTGAGTCTAATAGATCTTAAGTAGTCTCAGCAGGGAGCAGTTTCCTGGATCAAGGCTTTGTTTATTCCTGTGTGTGCTGAGATGTTTTGCTCCATCATTTTACTGTGAGGGATTCCCAAGCCATTGGGATTCCTGTAAAGGATGAAACTCAGGCTATTACTTCTTTTCTTTAGAAATAAAATTGGATATCTTGGACAGTAACATTTTTTCTCTGTATTTTGGCACTTGCAACCAAAGCAATTTACCTGGTAAATCTCTTTTGAGATATTCCTGCTTCAAAACATGTAGAGAAATTCTCTTTTACACAGTTTGACGTTAAAAGAGGATGACAGTAAGCCCTTTGATACTGATTTGCAGAATCATGAAGAATTTACTAATTTCATTACTTTTTCTTTATGGTGGTTTTTTTTTTTTTCCCTAGTCTTTTGAATACGCTTCTTTTAATATGTGTTGGTTTTAAGGGAGCATTATGATTCAGTCTAATTACCTGTGGTCTTTGAGTCTGAGGAGAAAAAGGTTTTGCATTTTTAATTTGGACTACTAAAGCTGTAGAGTATTTAATTTCTTCCAAGGATAATAATTAACTCTTTCTGGGTTACTTGACAGTGTTTCCTCAGATAGGATTAAATTTTAGCCCAGAGTAGACCAGATATTTATAATAACCTTGCATATGCAAATATTTCCACCTTTGGGTCACTTGCAGGTACAAGGACTACCACAATTGATAGCTTCTTGGCAACAAATGAAGGCCTTAATTGGACTTTTACCAGTATTAATTTTGGCCTGTCTGATGGGATAATTGGAAAGTGGTTTTAAACAACCTTACACGTGAAAAAGTCTGCATAGTTGTTGTATTGTGATCTAGCATTCTGATTTAAGAATATGTTAGTTTAATTTAAACCCATTTTTAATCAATTTAAGGCAAGGTACAATAAACCTGCTTTAAATATAGTGCTTTGAACTGAGTTACATTTTGTCATTTAAAATGCACACTTAGTTAAACCAGTGCTACATTTTCTAGATGGCTCTGTAGGTTTTTAACTACGTAAAGAAAATTGGCACCAGTACCAGTTAGTTTAGGCCAACGTAGGTCCTTGAAAAATGCAGCAACTGAAACAAAATGGAGTTTATCCCATTTTAGTTTGGTCACTTAGTTATTTTTCTAGTGCAGAAGTCAGACCAATTTTATTCTGTTCTCATGTTACTCATCTAACGCAAAGCCTTGACAAGATATTGCCCATCAGCTGATCTACAGTGTCTGTGCATCTGTCCAAGACAGATGAGAAATTATGTGCATTAGTTTAGCTTTCATGGAAAGATGGCTAAGCTAACTTTGGTTATCTTGCTATTTGTTATAGGCTAAGAAAACTGATGCGGGCCATGGCCGTGCATCAGCTGATACACAGTAGCCTGTTACTTTTATAGAAATTTGTCTGCGTGGCAATTTCTGAGAGTTTCCAGACAGCTTGTTGTGTGTACCTGAGTAAATACCTTTAAAATGTTAGCCTAGATTAAATAGAAGCTATTCTCTTCCATTGACATGCATATACCCAAAGTAAGTTTAGACTGTTTTAATCCTTCTATCAGTCTACTGTATCTCTAAATACATTCCTTGATTTAGATCACAGTAATTTGTGTGTATGCACATACCTCAAGGAGTTTACACTGATGTAACTGGTTTGATAGTTACTATTAAACTTGTGTTTTGCCAATTTTTTAAATCTAGATGAACAAACAAAATAAATAATTTGATCCTGATATTGTCATAGCTAGCAATAATAACATTTGTCACCACTGTATAAAACCCCACAATAGAAAGAATTAGAACCTGTAGATGTAAAGAAAGATAAATTGAGTCTTATGGTTCATGTTTGTACTGTAGTCCTGCATGCAAGGTGACTACTAATAATTAAATCAGGCAGTTAATAATTGCTAGATTAAAAGCAACATTGCCACTAAGCTGTGGAGCTTACATGATATGCTTGTCTGCTTTTTTACACAACCAATGTTAGTATCCTACCTTATCGTTAAAAATGGAACTCTATACATGTCCTTTTGTACCTAAGTAAATAGGTTGGTCTCATATTCTTTTCTTTCTCATGGTATTTCCAAATATGAAACTTGTGTAAAACCTTTTATTTTGCCCTGCTATTATGTCCAGCTTGAATATCACAAATATGCAGATGTGTATTTTCCCTAGCAAGTGGCTATGATGAGCTTGGAACTGTGTGAATAGCAGTGCTAAATAGTTGTTGACTTCTTTGTTTTTTGTGTCAAAATTGAGATGTACACCATAGTATGGCTCTAAGGTTTTGTTCCAAAGAAAAAGGCTTGAGATAGTGCTATATTTTTAATAGCTGAGTCATCTGCTCTGTCCCACCACCAGAATCTCATTTTAGGACTCCTCTGAAATTCAAGTTTGTTTGCATTGATAGGCCTGAAGCCTGTGTTAATGTCATTTATATTACTATAGTAGTTGATAACAGTGATTTTGTATATAATAGTATTTGAAATTGCATGGTGCCTTTGATTGAAAGTATCTTAGAAAAATGCCAGCAGCTTTGCTTGGAATAGGTTATGATGTGTACACCTAGAGAAGGATTAGACAGTAGGTAATGAGAAATGTGACCTTGTGAAAACATTGCTTGGTTACAGTTCTTCTCTTCAGCCCAAATATTTACATTTCTTATGAGGGGAGTGGTATATCTCTTTTAGCTCAGAATTGAAAATACCTCAAGTTTGTCATTGTTATGGCACACAAGGGAGTGATTGCTCTGCGTGTATAAAAGAAGGTAAATCTGCTTTGCTGTATCCTCATAAAGGACAATTATACAATGAACATTTGAAGTTTATAGAACAACTACAGATTTTGGTACAAAATAAATAAAATTATAATATAAGATATTATGAAGTGTTGCTCAATGCCAAGAAGGAGATGTCAATGCATCATAAAAAAAATATTCTCTGCACGCCTTAGCTGCAAAATAGTTTTACTCATGACATCCCAAGGTATATAAACATGATTCATTTTTAAGCTTCTGCTTATTACAGAACCATCTATTAGCATATAATGAGAGTACTGTCAAGACTATGTTGTAAACAGTTTATATTTAAAGGGATGTTGGAATTTTAAACATTTTAAAATTAATAATTCAGCATGCTATTGTATCTTGATCCTATAACTTGTCCTGTGCATGTGACTTTTCTGCCTGAAGGGAATCCTGCTCAGTTCAGAGCAACCCTTTGGGGGCTGTTGGATTTATTTGTCTGAGTTGACAGCTGAAAACAGGCCAAGAAATATGCTCTTAGCACTCCAGGCTACTTATTGATCTGGTGACAGTGTTGGCTATAAGAATGGAAAAAATATGTTTTCTTTCTCCTGTAGGCTTCAAGTGTCTGTCTCCCTTGCTTGCTGCACCTCTGAAAAGTCAGGTCTTTCTCATTGTCCAAGAACAACTGTCTCCTTTTTCTCTAGAGAAGCTCGTGACTAGACTAGATGAGGATTTAGCAGAACTGGATTCTATTTTTAGGTCAAATAGTAGCTTCAAGTCTTGTTGAAGGTACTTCACAGCATTTTGCCTCAATTTCCTTATCTGTAAAATGGGCATAATGATACCAGCCTCTTTCATGTTGTGCTTTGAGATGTACTTATAAAAAATGCTGCTATGACCTTTTCTGCATCTATTATCTCCTTGTAAAAGGCCTGATTCTGTTAGATGCTACCTGAATGGTAATGAGACCTCTTAATGCTTAGCAGTGCTTAATGCTTAATGTTCAGCATGTGCTCAGTACTGTGCAGAAGTAGGTCCAAATAATGCTAGTTCTAGTATGGAGAAAGTATTGTGAGATTTCTCCTGTCCTAAGGTGAAGAAGTGAATTGCTGGGGCCTGAGTTGTGGGCCTCAAGTTGGAGTTGATCTGTGAATGAGTCACAACCTAGTAGAATGTTTTGGTTTCTCTGTTGGCTTCATGTTCCAGAGGCAGAACCTGTCTGACCTGTGTCTCTATGGCTATGCCCTCACCCAGGTGGTCATGGTAGGGGTGGTGGGTGAGGCCTGGAGTATATCAACCAGGAGCCAATTAGTTGGAGGAGTATCCTGTTGGGTGTGGCTTCTGTTGGGGCTGGTTGCATCTTGCTGAGCTCTCTCAGTGGTGTCCTTCCATGTGAAGGGCCACTGAGGGAGCCATCTCTGTCCATTGTGTCCAGCGGGTGATGCTGGTACCACAGTGGGCAGCAGAGGAGCTGGGCCCACAGGAATTTATGGCAGGACTGTCTGAAAGAAGCCTTCTGAGGGGATGTTGCTGAGTTCAGTGTTGGCCTGTGTGATCAGGCATCTGATGGCAGCATAAAATGATGATGGCTGAACCAGCACAACAAAATGGTTTATTCCCAGATAATATTGCTTTGTTAACTGCATATGCAAATAATGCTGTCTTATTCTTTCTGAAGTTGTGGGATAAGGCAACCATAGTAAGGGATCCACAGTCCCATAAACTCCTGATGTCTGCATAGAAAAAGAAAGCGTAAGACTGAAAAGAGCGGCAAGGTCATTAGTTAGAAGTGGTTATAATTTTTTTTGCTGTAGGTCAACAGTTGTCTAGAGGATAACATCAAAAACCTGTTCTACTTAGATTTCTTTTGTCTTTTGCTGAAAATGATTTTTTTCCTACTTAGCCTTTTTCCTAGGGATTCTTGGGAAATTAACTCAAATGATTTGGTATGCTTTTTTTCCCCAAATGAATAGTGAATTGTTCTAGGTGTGTGAATTATACTTGCTTTATTAATGATTTCTTCACATGACAGCATAGTTCCTAAAGGCATCAAATCAAGACTCAAGTAATTCTGATTAGAACTTTGCTGTTTGATGAAGCTGCATCCTTTATCGTGGAAGTGCGTAATTTAATGCACTGAGCAGGTGAGCTATTTCAGAAGGTTTCCAGAATTATTTCTTTAGGCAACAAATTAATAGTAAGTGTCAATAGCAAGAGTCATCAGCAAGGAATTGAGGCAATTGGTCCAAATATTGAGCAATCTTAAAGAAGCTAATGGCAATGTATGGCTCAGAAGGTAATACATGGAGAGTGTAAAAATTTTCTGTCAGTCATGAGAAAGATACAGTTCTTAAGATTAAGAAACTGATTTTTTCAGGAGAGAGGGAAAAGAAATTATGATATTAAGTTTACAGGTTTCCTGATCTGTGGTGTGATCAATCTTTCAGAATTTTATTCTCAGATCTCGTGTGGTCGCCTCTGAGCATGCACAAAAGATTGTTTCTGACTTGCTCTTTGCTTCATGTCTTATAAGATGAGCTATTAGGTGGTAACTGATGTGAAGAGGAAGAAAGGGTTATTTTAATCTAAATGGTTCTCATTGTGTCTGCAAGGTTTGGCTGTGTAGTTCTATCATTAGGACCAACAGGTCAGGTGGCTAAGAGAGTTTCAGTGTTGTTTTATTGAAACTACACTTTAAAATACCCATAGCCTGAAATCCTGACTTCATGATTGATTGTATAGCTGGGGATTTGCATGTTTGGTGAGTTGTCCTCACTACCTGATCTGGAGAGCTCAGCTTGAGATAATATTCAGTTTACAAGATGTTTCAAAATTAGACTGGATCCACATTACAGCTACACAGGGAATTGTGAAGGAAACTGACAAATTAAGAGCCTAGGGATAAGCATTGAATTCTTGTTTTAAGAAGGAGTATCTCTGTTCTCTGGTCTGAAAGCCATTAACAATAGCTTGTGAAGTTATCTGTTTCATAGACCATTAGACCATTGCATTAGAGAGGTTCCTTACACCTTAATTCCATTTTTATATTTTTGTACTGATTATTATGTGTGCAATGCCCTTTGTAAGGAAACATTAGCACAAAATTGTTGTTTTCAATTGCAAGCCCATAGGTAGAGGTGCTTTTATATTGCATCCAAAGCACATTCTGCTCCCATAAAAGCCGATTAGCAAACGCAAAGAGGAGCAGCAGTTTGATGGTCAGAAGTCACTAGGGTGGCATCATGCAGGTGTACCATGGATAGCTAAGATGGGGATTGAAGGCAGCCTGTCCATGTTAGTATAACACATGGCTTGGGCTCTGCTGAGGGAGGCTATTTATATCCTGCTACAGTAGCTTTCCTTCAACAGAGTCTGTTGAGTCTCTGGTCCATAAAGATAGGAGAAATAGTGTGACAGTGTGGGAAATATGCCCATGTCAGGACAAGAATTCTTTACTTTATGAGGTTCTTTTATGATTGTAGAGAAGAATATCCATTTTATAGTAGTGCTGAATGGATCTGGAAAGCAGAAAGAGACCAATCAAAGTCTCAGCTCTTCTGGAGCTGTGGGGCAAGTGGAGTGTTGTCCTTCCTCAAGGACACAGACTAAATCCAAATGCACCCAATGGAGATATTTTTCAAGTATTTGTAGGTTTTTACAAACATTGCAGTGCTCTAGCACTAGCTGAAATTAATGTACATATGTGTAGGAAATTCCTTTGAATGTTGGTGGTTTTTTGGTTTGTTTTTTTTTTTTTGTACATGAACCAGAACAGCTACAGCTAGATGTAATTCTGGGAGAATGTGCCTAACAACAGAGATGAGTTGGGTTTCACCACTGATCCTAGGATGTGGGCAGTTGGACTAAAGGATTGCTTGCAAAGGGCTTCAGTTAGGATGTCTGTATCCAGAAACTTTCTGGAGACACCCAGAGTAAAGATAGTATTTGCGATTTTTCCAAATCTAGCTGGCTTGGGAGTGTGTGGGAAGCAACTGTTGGGTCCAATTACAGCAGACTGATGATTGTCTGTGAGAGGGACTCAGCCAGGAGTATGACAAATAGTAATTTGACTTTCCATTACATTTTTCCAAAATCTCTAATGGGGCAAAATTATATGCAAATATTTACGGTGTCAATAAAGAGCTGAGGCCATACATTAAAAAAAAAGATAGTATGTTTTTGCATTTTTTTTTCATAGGGAGAAGAGATGTTTCCTTTCCTCTGATTTTTTTCTCCCTAATTCTCAGCTTTTAACAGTTTTGGAATGGAAAGAGAAGGGAATCCTAAAGTGACATTAGAGATGATCAGTTCAGACTTCTCACTATTTGCTTGTCATCCATCTGTCCTGGTCCCTAGAGCATGCTGTTTGTTATTGATGGAAATATGTGTTTTCTGCAAGCTATTCAATCAAGACAACATGTTTTGTTTTTATTTGCATTTTTCTCTTTGATAAGTCAGCACTGTAATGAATCTTTAATAGGAGTTAGCCTTTAAGGAGGATTCATTTAGTTGATAGGTTTGTGAAGTGCATTTTTAAAGAGGAAGTATTCTCAAGTAGTTTTTGACTAGCATTTCCTAAAGTTTCGTTGTTTTTTTTTTTGTTCCTCATTCCCTGGTGTCTTTGAAATAAAGTGGCCTGTTGGTCCTTCAGTGATCTACATTTAAGGTCTTTGTGTCCTAAAAGAGAATTATGGGGTTTGCATTCATTTAGGAAACTCAGAGATCTACCTTCATGAAAGGCCTCTTTATTCTAGAGAGCTCAAAATCTTCATTAAACCCACTCTGATCTTCTGTTTTAAAGGCTTAAAGCACTGAAGTTGGTGTTACTGCTCAGAAGAACAATATCTCTGCCCTTTCTTTGATCCTTTATTGACTGTAGCGTGTTACACCAGCTAGTGAGTTCTCTCTGATAAATATTGTCATAAACAGCAATATTTTGGATTTTCAATTGCTGGCTCTTGGCAAGCAGATTCCATTATGTGTTCTTAGCTTTTTGGCTATTGTCAAGCTAACTTGGATTCTCATTAATTCTTGCTTTGTAGGATCTATCGCTTGCTTTTATAAGCTTTGTAGAGAAAAAATGACCTACTGTAAAATCTATGCTGAAGAAGCAGTTGGAAGGAAAAAGAAAACATAATTTTCTAAATACATATAAGTTTTGGGTTTCTCAGAGTTATTCTACAAGCCTTCTTGGGACAGGAGACCTTTAAGTGTGTTTTGTAGAACTCCACACACGTAACTTTGGCAGGCAATGTGTGCATTCTTATTCACACCTGAAGTGCAGTGTCTGTCATTGGAGACTCATTTGTATTATAATGGCACTAGTAGATAAAATTGGTTCCTGGACTCCTATTGTATTTTCAAGGCTTGCTTTTGTCTTTGTTTTCATGTAATACTGATGACACATCCCTTAAGGATAAAGGCATTTTAATAAAAACTCTTTTAGCAGGAAGGAATTTTGGCAGTTGCATCAATGCTTATAGCAGAGAGCATCTGCACTGTTTGCTGTGATCATGCAGAGAAAGAGTTGACTTCATTTCTACAGCAGTTATGACTATAATTTCCCTTGATTGCAGTCTACTTTCATTTAATTTGTGCTCAAGGGCCCTTCACATAGAATGATTTCTGCTGGGTGAAAGATCTTGCTACAGCTGAGAGGTCACAATATAATACACTCTATTGATTATAATGAATACTTGGTGTTTGTTGCATTCAGGATGCATGAAGGAATCCATTTTAAGTCCCAAAATAAAAGTAAAATATAGGCTGATTGTATCTACATCTTGCAATTTTATTCATGGAGGTTTACTATCAGGTATGAAAGGTCTGTCACCAGCTTGACTATGCATACTCATTGTTTTTTAAGTTTGCCTTTGTGTAACAGCCTTTTCATGGTGTTACCATTGCCTGATGTAAATATAATCAAAGCTCTGTGGAGGGAATGGTTGTATGATCATTAGTATTTTGTTAAATTATTGAAAAAAGATTATTTAATGCAATGTGAGAAACAGGATTGTAGTTCCTATGGAGGAAAAAAAAAATTCTAATTCTAACATGAACACAACCTTTCCTAGCAGATGATGAGTAAAAATAAATCACTTCTCAATGGGAAAGAAATCCAACAGGTATCTTCCTGAAAGACAGAGAACAGGAGGATGAGGACAAGGCCATTCATTCCTCTCAAGGACCTATTGGACCATCTTGTGGGTTCCCTATGTGTGCACAGGTCACAGGCTCTAACATTGTTTCCAGGTAAAAATCACTGCTTCCGATTTAAATTCAATTCTGTATGCATTTATGAAGGAAGGAAAAGAGCTGACTGTCAGGGCAGTCTGCAGGTGGTCAAAAGCATTCTTACTGATGAAGTGTTCCTTATCATGAGTAGTACAGCAGGGTTCAATATGATCAGTTTTGTTTGTAGGACCTGGCAGCACTTGGTGAAGAAGCAACCGCTCTGCTGTTAGATCTAGAGAACAGGCACTTGCATATATAAGATCACTGCCCATCATACTGCTTCATACATCTTTATATGACTGATGTGACTATCTCATGAAATGGGATTTTTTTTCCTCTATTTGAATTCAGTAGCCTTACAGAAAACATCCCTATATCTAAGAGTTACTAAGCTAAAGAAGACACAATATTGGGTATATTTATTTGTTAAAATCCAATAAAATACTACTTAAAAAGTGGAAAAAAGAACAACTAAACCTCAAAATCCATACCCAACCAACCTGAGACAAATCTATAATAATATAAATCACGCAACATGTTGGAGTCATGGTACATCTGCACACTATGGTGGAATTTGTCCCAGAGGGTTTTCCATACCAAATTAGACTTAATATCAATCTACTCTGCAAACTTGTCTCTGAACATAGCTAACACCAGGTGTTTCAGAGGGAAGGTGGAAGAAACCATCTGGTTCACATAGAAATGAGGCTAATGTGCCCTTTACATTAGGTACCCTCCTGAGCAGTGGTTTGGCGTAGGTTTAAGCCTGAGAGCAAAAAGTGTATTATTATTTCACAAAAACTTTTGGCAACTAGATATTTTTACTGTTTTTATGAATGCAAGTTTATGTATAGCTTCTGAACAAAATTATGGTTTTTTTAAAGCTATTTCAGTATCAATAAGTCTTTAATCTCTGGCAAGAAGATAAACCTGTGTATTCAGAGACACCAAATTTGTACTGGCTGCTTGACAATACTAGAAGAGGAAGTGATGACTTTTGGAGCTTTTTAGTGTGATCTCATGTGTAGGGAGAGTGTTTGCATTTATTTATTTAATGTTTTACAATAGCAATAACAGATAATTAAACCCTTTCTAGACTTTCTGAACCTTCTGTCAGTCCTGCTTATTTTCATGCTCATAAGAATTAATACAAATTCAGTGTGACTATTTGACTGTGGTTTAGGTCAGAACAGACCAAACTCACACATCAAATACTATATAATAATTAGAGCTATGTGAACAAGTTTGGATATTTATTGCCTCTGTGAAAGTGATTTTTAATGCAAAAAAGACTGTAAAGTTACAGAAATTGAATTGTCTTTAGTTCCACTTTAGCTGCTAACCTGAGCAGCAATTGAAAATTGTTTACAGGAGTGGGGCATTAAGTGTGCTGGTTTGGGCTGCATGATCTTGGTCCCAGACATGCCTGGAGATCCTCCAAGGTCGGGTATCATCAAGAGGCAGAATTGTGCTGCTCCCTCTTTGGGCTAAGGTAAATGAGCTTTACAAAGTGAAGAGCATCTTCCAGATTGTTTAGCTTTGCTGGATGGAAGACTATTGTGAGCTTTTGCTCTTTCAGTGTTTTAGCAAGTCACTGGGTAAATACTCTAGTGTAAATTAGTTCTGCTATTTCTGTCAGTTATATTTTTTTCATAAAAACTGTCTAACTGTTCTTTATCTAAGAAAAGTTACATCTCTAAGGACTACATAGTAACAGAAGGTCAAACTGTGGGTTTCCAACATCAGCTAATTACTGAAGTGATGTCAGCTCAACAGGCCAAAACATCTATTCCTTTGCATTTACAGGGCAGGGAAAAAAAAGCTTTACTTTGAGTAAGTAAAAATAACTGCCATATTAGGTGTACAGGATTTAAAATGGAGGGGGAAGGGAGGAAAGGAGAAAAGCCAGAAGATACCAGGCAGAGTGGCAGAGCTGAGACTAATTCTTTCCCTTTCTTTCCCCATGCATTAAGTGAAAATTGGTAACTGCAAAAAAACATGTATCCCATTGGATTTTCTCTTTTGTCACCAGCTGTCTGGGTTTTGTTGTGATGTGACCTTGCCAGTGGCAGTTTGTGCCACCAATGCTGAGGAGTCATAGTTCATTAAATTTAAGAGATGGTGCCATCTCAGGACTTATGACCTGCTCTGAAACCATTGGAAAGGTTGTGCTGGTTTTGGTGGCTTTAGACCAGGACATGAGGAGAAGTTTTCTTATCTTATTTCTTATTGCCTTTCAAAGAGACAATTAACAGTGTCAGCTAGGGAGGTCCTAAGAGGGTTCCCTGTCAGTCAAGTGATTTGCACATCGCATCTCTGAGTTAATGAATTGATATGCCTGCCAATCTTCAATGATTAAAGAAAAACTGTCTCACTAATACCTAGTTTTAACTTGGTTTTGGCTCTTAATGATTCTTAAGGTGGTTAAACTGACAGGTGTACAACAAAATTCCCCTAAAATTCAAGATCAATTAGTAATATTTAAATTCAGCTTTAAAAAACAGGACAAAATCACCGTACTGAGGCTTTTCCTCTTAACATTTATACTGTCATTTCTTAAGTTGCTTTTTGACTATTGGATATATTTATATCCAACTTATATAAAACTAAGAACAGAAAGGCTAGTTCTCTTTTTAAAAGGCTTGTAATGCTTCTTTTTTTAAGTGCTTGTAAACGTCAGGCAAGTCAAGCCTGGTTTTCGGTTGTTTTACTGAAAGATATGGTTTAGGTCAAACTTCATGATGGCCTTGTGGTCAGATAGGGATCATATCCTTCATTACATCTAGTCTGATTTTGCAAACATAGCTTCTGTTTTTCTCCTGTGCTGGCCCTGATGATTAGAAAACCCTTTCCTATAAGTATCAGAAAAGTTCCCTCCTGTTTCTCCCTCAGATCTCTCCTTCAAACTGTCTATTTTTAAGCTATATCTCCAAGAGCTTTGGCAACATACTGGCTACTGAGATAATGTGCACAGGTAATATGCTAGTGCACAGAAAAATAAATGTTTGAGACCCTTGTATGATTAACAAACATTCTTGTGCACGTTCATGTCATAGACTATAAGTAAGGAGGAAACTGGCAAACAAAGATGAGATGGTCTAGGGAAATGGTGTTACTGATGTATAATAAGGGCAGGTTATGGGTTGCTTCAAAGTGAAACGTTTTTGAGACATGTAAGAGGTGTTGAGTTTTGACTTATTGGAGATTCATGACATGTCAAGTTCTTCATTGTAATACACCTCTATAATTAGAGAAAGATGAACTGTTATGTGTTGGTGAAGATTGAGAGTTGTTTTACTTTCACATTCATAGTGTAGTTTGCATTAAAAATCCGGTCGAAGTACTATAGGCTTGAATGATTACCTATGAAATAATAATCATCCATCAGAATAGAGCAGAATAATTTTGCTCATATTCTTCTAGAACAGAAAACTGATCCTTGAAGGTGCCGAAGGTGTACACAACGAAAGTCTTTGAAGGAAGAGACCTCTCCAACTCACAACTAATGAAAAGTAGAGTTGAGCTCTACTCATGGGCTAGTTGGTTGAAGGCTTGATCTTCTGTTAGGATGACCTGTGATCCAAGCTGTTTGCACAAACATTTACCAATGGAGATATGCCAGGCAGCAGGTAGCCTGGTGGGAGCTGATTGATTGACAATAAAAACTCCAAGCTTTTCAGTCCTGCACTAGGTGATGCATTAGCCTAAGCCTAAAAGAGATAATCTTTCTTATCTCATAGAATAGAGCTGAGATTAAGACAATTAATACATCTTCAAACAACAAATACAACTTNATCCCCTTCTACAAAGTAAGTTTCATTTTTACACAGAAATGAGGGAAGTCATTTACTGCTGGCTTGAGTACTGTGCTTTTGTTATCAGACTATAGTCATAGCTGCTAGAGCAGAGTGTAGCAGAAATGCATGGAAATATTATTAACTTCCAAATTAAGCACAATATTTCTAAGTTGCAATTGGGAGCAGTGGATTTTTAATTAGGAATCTTGACAAGACTTAAATGAATTGGTTTTTGTCCCAGTAAAAACTGTGGCCTTGATAAATTTCTGTT
This sequence comes from Eurystomus gularis, assembly GCA_013400335.1. Lineage (NCBI taxonomy): Eukaryota > Metazoa > Chordata > Aves > Coraciiformes > Coraciidae > Eurystomus > Eurystomus gularis. The sequence continues at coordinate 18,372 of VZZY01001332.1, forward strand.
ACTGAAAAGCAAGTTAATTTCCTCTGTTCAACTCTTCTTTCAGTGGCTGTTATACATCACAGAAACTAATTTATAGGGGGAGCACTGAGCTTGAATTTATGATTATTTTAAGAATAGCTCAGCACAAAACTACTCACATGTGTAAAGGAGGTTGGGATTTGGTTCCCCATTCAGACTCCACAAATGCTATTATCAGATGCTTCAGAAGCTGAAATCATTTTTCCCCATCTTTGTGGCATACAAGAAGGTAATGTAACCTAGGGGTTTCCACTTCATTCTAATAACATTGGCTCACAGGAGCACAGGTATCAGTTTTGTGCTCTAATAATTCACATTTAAAAAAAAAAAGTCATTACCACTGGTTTTCCAGTTTTAAACAGGCTAGCTCTTAAGCCTATAGAGAGATGCTGTATTCTGCTTGCAGTAGGAAGCAGATATCCTCAGTAGCTCATGCCTACAACTGCTTATCACCACCCTTTGTGTTTTCAGGAGCTATCACTCCCTGAGGGCTGCCAGCAATGCCTAACCCACTTCTGTCAAAATGAATCCATTTAAACAACTTACATCATAAGTGTTGATTACGTTCAAGTGCTTATTGTGGCTAAAGCAAATTAGAGAATTGTCCTGGTTCGGACAGGACAGGGTTAACTTGGTACAGCTATTCTATACCATGCTGACGTACTGCCCTGAGGCTAGTTCCGGTTCCCGGGGGAGCCAGTTTGGGTTCGGCTGGTTCGGCGTGTGGGTGTCTGGGCTCGGGTCCGTCCCTTTGTCTGGTATTATTTTTTTGTATTGCTCTTTTCTCACTGTTACTGTTGTTTTGTTAAGTGGAACTGCTTATTACGTGTTTTTATATTAAACCTTCCTTATCTCAACTCAAAAAGGGCATTTTAAAACTTTTTTTTTCTCTTTCTGTCCATGGCCCGCAGCAGGGGGAAGCGGCGGCCACGAAGAGCCCCGCCAGGCTTTATTAACCAGCGGCGCTGCCCTGCTGGGGCTTTACTAAACCCCCACAAGAATGCATAAACAAGTAGATACGTGGTATCCTGTACATACAAGGTGCAATCTGCTTGTTTCTTTTCTTCTATTGGATTCTGTTACCATGACCACATTAGTATCCTTTCCTAGTAAAAGCTAATGGTTTACCACTTAGATTTCTCACCTCAGTAAAGCAACTTCAGGAAAAGTTCATTCACTGGAACCATCACAAGACATCAACCTTTTTCTACACAACAGCCTTCCGGAGTGATACGTGTTAAAGCCACCTGTCTGGTTGGTCAGAAGGAAATGTTTGGTGATCTTTGTTAGAACTATCACAATCACAGCCCATGGCAGTGTTTCTCCAATGTGGTTGGCAGGGATTTGGAAATGGCACTGCCACAGAAGAGACAGAGGGATCAAGAAGTTCTGCTAGTTTGCAATGGAACACTCACCCTAAAATAATTCATGGCACTCACTTCAAACTATGGAGAAACACTGGGCAAAGCTCAGCACAGATATCTGAAGAAGAATGGAGCATTTCTGTTAAGGATTTTTTTCCAAACAGTGTACATGTTGAAGACTTGATCAACAGTCCCTGGGAGGCGTAATTCTGATGGCCAACTCCAGAAGGCCAAACCAGGCTGCTACAGTAAAACAGACTTTGCAGATTCAGCCTCTGCAATAGCCCGAGATCCTCATGAGCCTGAGTCAATGATTTCAAGGGCAGCATTTGACCTCATGCTATAAACTTCAGTAATTATGCAATTCAAGTGGGAAAGTCACACAATTTTGAAAAATCACACCTTAAATGAGTAAAAAGGAGGAAACAAACATACATATATATATAAAGTATATGGTGTACATACTCCTAACATGTCAAAAGATAACGTTCACAGTTATACTTACTAAGGATTATTCCATTTTCCATGGACTGTTGGACTACATTCATCCCTTTGGCATGCAAGACCCTTCTGTTAGTGCATTAAGCCTATCTTACACATCTGTTACATGCTTATCCTCAGATTCTCCTTCTAGCAGGAAACAGTTGTCCAATTACATCTCTTATTTTGGTGGGCCTGAGAAATGTTATTTATTTATTTGCTCTTTCATTCTACATGCTTCTATGTAAATAAGGTAGATAAGGAAATATCAAAGGACTTTGTCTTACACTTGAAACAGAAGGTACACAGGTTTGCAAAAGGTTCATTAATCTATCACTGATGCTGAGATTTCCAATGTATTCTCCGTTGCTTTGTCATATGAAACCTTACACAGGGCACTTGATGTGCAGAAGGAGTATGCCCTGAGTACTAGCCAAATGGAAGGAGACAGCTGAGGGGTAAGTAGTAATGCAGCTGAGGGCTTGTGGGATCTGAAAATAAAAGGAAAATAATTGCTGCTGATGTGAATTTCCCAGCATACATGCAAGAATATGGAGATGGAGCCAGATAAAAGGTTCAGAAAAAAAAAAAGGTTTTCAAAGGGTCTTCACTAACACCTGCCTAAAATGCAGCCTCTGTCAGGCACAGAGAATCTGTCTTTGTTTAGATAATCCATTAATGCACTTTAATTTAGCATGTGCTGCCAGGTCTCCTTCATAATCCTAGTGAGCTTGGGACTCATTCTCTCTCATTCTCTTTCTTTGTGTTATTCTTTGGCTCCCTCATTGCAAATTTATTCTGACTTTCATCTCTAACTCATTAGAGTTCTGGTTCTCATGTTTTCAATGTCTCAGTGTTTTCCATAATGTCCAACCCAGAGTAAGGATAAGGACTTGCAGAATTATTAGGAGACCTCTTTCTCTCCTGTGTTGTTTAAAAAGCTACACCTCTTTTTCACATTACCTAAGATGTGTCCTAGGCAAATACCCTATGCTACCTTTATTTCCTCATAGTTCATAGCTTTTTGTGATATTAGGGAAGACAATTTCTATCAGGTACCAGAGAAATCTAGGATCTATGCTTAATGCTATACAGCTACACAATGCATGATTGCTGTGATGCTGAGTAGGATAATCAGCTTTCAGGAGTGTGTGACCACCAGTAGAGTGCACTGAGTTTCATGCTAACTTTTAAAAGCAGTGAGTTAGCAGCTGGTCAGACTGGTGCACTACAGGGCAGCTAGGTAATCTAACAGACTGGTCGTGGTGTGAGACAGTAAAGTGTAGGATGTGGGAAGCGGTGAGAAGACTGCCAAAGTCTAAAAAAGAACATCTATAGATGAAAGAACATGTATAGATGCAACCTTGTGAACTTTTCCTTCCCCTGCTTTAATGCATCATGAAATTAATGTAACGCCCTTTTGGAAGAGTTTCTTCAGTTGACAGAAGCTTGCTAGTTCACTTGGGAGAACTCCATTGTGAAGCTGTAGGGATTTCAACCTGAAAACAAAATACCAGAACATTCCACATATTCACTCTTTCCCCTCCCAACTGATGTAGACTAGTCCTTAGCCATACCAAAATATGCTACACAGAATGATTGAGTGAACAACTGAGTTTTGGTGATTTGATCTAGCTCTCTCCTCTTGCAAACCAACGAACTTGAGTTGAAATCGTTTGTCATATATATGATAAAAGGGAGATTTGGGTTGTATACGGGAAAGGGAGATTTTGGAACCACAACTTGGTTTAATTCTGGTGACAAATAATTTCTTGCACTGTATGCAATCTGAAAGATACTTACACAGAAGTCCATCTCCTACCACTGTGATCCCTATTATGGAAGAAGGGATTGAGGGCCTCTGGCCACCTTGCATTATACAGGTTCTGGACTAGGCTTCTAAAAAGAACAAAAGTTCAAGGTTTTATCAGCAGCAATTTTTCTGGCACATTTTGTCAGCTGTGAGTTATTTCTATTGCTGCTCTAAGCTCGTGAGAACTGATCTATGACAAAAGTATACCTACATTTAAGTAGTACTAGACTCAAAAAAGTATACACTGACTTTCATAAAGTTTATGAGACGAGCTTAGTGCTGCACTGACTTGGTAAATGCAGATTTAGTTCACTTCTAATTAATATCTTCTTAGGACCTCACTCTCATTTGTATCTGTCCTTAGTAAATCAGTATCTTATATGTACATATATAGCAGATAAATATTATCTGCCTGTGTCAGATGTGAGATGCTTGTCTTCCCCTAGAATTGTTATAATGAGATATATTTACCCTCACTGTAACATTTTATGATCTTAAAAGGCCAGTAAATTATACCACAGGCACTATGAAATATCCTAACCATATACCTGCATGCAATTTAATCAACATCACATAGTTTTAAAAATATAATAATTTATTTTAAAGTAGTCAATTATTAAAATCTATTAGAGAATACATTTAGTTTTGTTGTAGTACTTATTTCGCTTCCACACTCCACAAAAGATTGAAAATATTCAAGTATCTCATTTCAACTATGTTATACTCGTGCGGCTTGTTCAACAGAAAATGTGCTTTTCCTAAGCACATTTTTCTTTTATCAACACTTATGATTGACCGAGAATCAACAGAACAGAACTAGCTGCCAAAGCCTCATGTCCTGTTGTAAGCCACAACTCTGACAGTTTGTGCTTTGGAAGTGTATCAGGTCTCCTTCAGAACCAGCAGTAACTCTCACTACTATTCCCAACATAGTAACACAGGGCCACATGCTTTCTTTTACCTCTTCTGAGTGTGTTAGGACATGTTAGAATGCAGACCAAATTACACCTCCTGAGGGATGTAGCAGTTAGAGGATACATGCCCAAATAGACTTGCAGGCACTCAACAGCTACAGCTCATACTGCAGCTTTTTCCTTGCTATGGGGCAGAAGGAATATTGTTTGCTGGCAACAGCAGCCTAAAGGATGCCCTTGGGACATCCCCCAAAATGTGTTTCTTATTACAAGCTTGGTTGCTACCTGCATAAAGCCTTTTTGGTGTCTCTGATCAGACCCTTCCTTCTAATGGACTGAAATTGGCTCTCTGTGTGCTCCTGGAAGTACAGGCAGTCCACAATCCTACAAAAATACTAGATTTGAACAGCTAACAGGAGAGCTCTGAAGAAAGACTGATAGGTCTTTTTTTTCTTGAACCCTGAATAAAGAGGGGGAAAAAAGGAAAAGGAAAAAGATGTTCTACTCTGCTGACTTGAAACATGAATTTCATGAGCTTACTAATGTGACTGTCATGTCTTTTACACAAAAGTCATCATTTGCATTTTCCATTTAAGAACTTAATATTCTTTATAAACTTGCTTGAATTCTGTAAGGAGAGCTGTCAGTTCCTAAAGAGAAAAAAGCCACATTATTATTATGTCACTTCTAGAAATGCTAATGGCAGTATATGAAGGACAGCGTAATTATAGTGTTGCTCTAGTGATTCTTTGGTTAAGGTTTTCTCAGTACTTTAATTATAAACTACTTATTTCAGTGGTTTAACTTTCTAAATTCTCAGTCAAACACCCTTTGGATTTGATTCACACTTTGCCGTGTTTAGTGGTGTAAAAAGAGCCTCCTCTAGTCAAATTTGAAGTCCCATGCAAGCGGGAGCACCCACCTTTATGGAGGACAGCTGAACTGAAATAAAGGACCAAGGAATGAACTGGCTTTTTCTGCATAAGAACCAAACTGTTATCGAGAAGTAGGTGCAGTGAAGTAAATAGGAGTGATAAAACCCTCAGAAGAGGAATCATGAAGAGAGTTCGGCAGGTATGAACCAAATTTGACGGGCCAAGCTGAAAGGCTGCAGAATATGTAAATGGAATCAGATGAAGTCAAAGCACAACAAGAAAAAGAGAATTCTGCAAGCATCTAGCCAGCATCTTAGAGACCTGCTACCTCAGCATACCTGAACTCAGGGAAGGAAATTTGGCACAAGGAAAGGACCCTTGGAAGAGCTGCTTCTTAGATGCTTGTCCATCAGGCAAAGTTCTCAATCTTCTACAAAATGATTTTTCAGTCATTGAATCTATTCTCAAGGCTTTGGACAGGGAAATTTACTTTTCAGGTAATGTATACTTAAACTCCATTGGGGTTTATTCACAATGCTTTTAAAGTCATGCCTAGGTGAACTGATGAATGAGAGCTGACTTAATATGTGACCAAATATATTCCTGAAGCGGGTCCAGGAGAAGGCATGGATAGTTCTGTTAAGCTCCTTAAGAAAGAAATCTAAAAGCAGATCACATCATTTGAACAACACTGCAAATTTCTAAGAATTGTAAAGCTCAAATCCAATGCTTAGTAAGACTCCTTTGTTCAGAGAACAGCAATTTTAGAAGCCTGATCTGTAAAGTCTCAAAGACCTAATTAAGAGCTTGTAATCCTTAGTTTATTTACTATTATAAATGTACACTGACCATTTTGCCTTGAAAACTATTGCTGTTTGCCTTTGGTGAAGAACAACATGAAAGAACGTTTTAACTTTTGTAATAAGACAGTGTGTTGTGATTAATTTCAAAATTGATGGCATGAAAGCTAGAGAGTGGGATTGAGGGAGGGGAGAAAACACATGCAGTTCTGCAATAGTTTGCAATAGTTTGTGAATAAGAGTGTGCATTACCTTGATTTCTTCTCATTACTGTCTGTAGACGAGTCCTTCCTTCCCTCCTCCCTTGTACACCCATCTTTCTACCTCAAGCAAAGGCTTTTTGGAAGTGGAAGCTCTCTGAACAGTTTCAGATATCTCCTTTCCTTAAAAACCATTCTCCATGCTCCTTGACAACAGAGGTAAAGCTGAGCTAATTCTGAGAAATGACAAAATTCAAAGGAATGTTGAATCTGTATCGGCTTTGGTAACTGATTTTTGCAGAACTGTGCTACAACCATTTTTTGGTTTGGTGAGTTTTTTTTCCCCTTCATGCTCCTGCTGTACTGTGGAAATGAGAGTGCATTTGTGTGCCTGTGTGTGGGGAAGTAGCCAGCATTCAAAAAATCTTAACAAAGATTTATGAGGCAAGTTATGTTGTTTGCTAAATACCCAGATGGAAAATCAGAAACTCTAGACATGGTGAGTAGTGAGGGTAAAAGCAAAAAGCTATGATTCAGATAAATACAAAGCCTCATGATTTAATTAAAAATTAAATGGTGTTCCCTTTCATGAATAACAAAAGGGTATTTTGTGTTGTGTGTGTCCTCTCTGCCGACACCCTTCCTGAAGCCGAGTCCTGTATTCTCCATTTTTATTCCTTTACAATGGTATAGGAGGTATTTTGGCAGCTTAGTGAAGGGCAATACCTAGTAAATCTATAATGATACTGATCATAGAAAGAATATTCTGCCATGAATTATTGCAATGCTCTTGATTTCAGTCTAGGAATGGGTTGGCTTGGAGATAAAGACTGGGGAGCTGGAACTTGCCAATAGACAGCTTCACAGGCTAGTAGAATCCTCCAGTACAGGGTACAAATCCCTCCTCTCTCTGCTTCCTTCCTCAGACCTTTAGGTCCTCACAGGTGCACAAAGGTAGCTGCACTGGTGTTCATCGTGGGCAGAGGAAGGAGTGCTGCTATAGCTAACAGGGAGGCAGAGCCATCTCTGTTCCTCTGGCTGTTCACTGCTGGGGCTGGGGAGCTGATCTGTTAGTACTGTCCCAGGCTCACGTGGGCAGGAAACAGGGGCAGAGACACAGGTAGCACTGAGTAGAGACACCATGATAGTATCAGCACCTATTAATTTTCTCATGTGATGCTGTGTATTTTTTGCAGCAGAGTGTTACCTACCTCTAAGGTTGGTATGCTGTGTCTCAGTGTTCTCTCATAAAGCATAGGGGACGTGAAAGGCAGTGTTGTCTGAAAATGTATCATTTCCAACATTGTCAATGTTTCTGAAAATGATGTTATACTTCTGTTCAGAGGTTTTCTTTCTAAACACTGCTTGTTGCATTTCAAATAAAGATTACATTTACCAGCATGCAGGCCTTTAAGCAGCTGAGATGCTTCTGGAAATGTTGACCTACCACTTTTGTGTACTAATAAGAACTAAAAATGCCATTACAGGTGGAAGGTGTTACTGGTCCAGACAGCTAGTCAGTGGCTTTTTTTGGCTCTGTTTCTCCATGAATTACATACAGAGTGCTTAACACATAGGGAGTTACCCACAAGTTTACAGTATGTGGGCAGCAAATGAGAGCCTGATGCTGTATTTTATTACTGCTGTGTGCTATGCATTTTCCAGATGGTATCTACTTTTACCTAATATTAGCTATTAAATCACACTACCATCAGTTGACAAGACTTTAGAAGTCAGAATGGAATTGCAATTTGGTATAATGCAGATGACTCTTCTAAAGTTATTTTCTTTTTCTCTCTTTACTCTCTGGGAAATGTCCAACATAAGTAGAAAAACTCAAAATACTTTACATTTTATGAATACATGCTTATTACCCAGTTGTTTCACTCTGCTGTACTTCAAAGTGAGAGGTCTGAAATTCTTTAACAAAATAGTTTAACTGGAATTTTAAAGAAAAAAAATAATTTTTTTAAAAGCATGGATATATGTCATTAAGTACCCAAGTCTACCGTTATATAGCCTGATAAAGTTTCTTAATCTTCACAGCTCAGTAGTATGAGAACACTAATGGAGCAGATTCTCTGTTACTAAAAGGAAAAGAGGCTGAGAATTTTTCTCCTCTTGTGATGGAGGTGAAAGTGTTACAATACAAGCTGCAGTAAAGGACAAGAGTAGAGATAAATGCAGTTTTTGAGAGAGAAGGAAAGGCATTATAAAAAAGACCTGAACTACCTAGTGATGTGTTTGTTCAGCAGAGCTTTTAAAAAGTGCACTAATGGCCCATTTTATCTATCACCTCAAGTCAATGAAAAACGCCCATTGACTTAAATAGACATTGGATCAAGTGCTGAGCTTTTCAAAATAATTATACTCAGTATGCTGAGGTTCTTAGTACTTCTCCACAGGCTGAATGCTGCTCCCTCTATTATGTGCCCTGACTTCAAACAAACAAACAAGCAGTCCCCTTGTCCCGCCTATGCAAACTGAAGCTGTAGTGCTTGTGCTACTACTCCCAATTCAGCTTGCAGATGTTGAAGAAGCTTTTTTAGATCAAAGCAGTAGTCTAGACCCAGCCAACACTACTGGATGGGAAAACCACATGTGAAATGTGTCTCTGTTGCATATAGTCCTTGCTAGATGGCTGCAGGGCTGCTGGTGGATTTGGAAACCTTTTCACTTCTGAAGGTGTGTTTTCACTTCTTGCCCTCAGGCCATTATGCTGTTTAACCAACTTGATCTCCT
>VZZY01001334.1:0-23788 GCA_013400335.1 Eurystomus gularis
GCAAAGGAAAGTAAAATCTCTTTAAAACAGAAAAGAGTCTGACTTTAAATAGCAAAACAGATTCTCTCTCCAGACTATACATCTATACTTCTATACATCCTGAAGTGTTTTAAGACACTTATTTAGCTAACCAGTGAGGAAAAATGAAAATCAAATGCAACATCAGCCAGAGAGCATAATCGGCAATTCTCCTGTCCAAGCAAGACTGACTTTCTCTCTGCACAGTTAAAATGCTTTCTGGAGTTCTTTGATTCCTCTGGCACATTTATCTTAAAGAACAGAATGGGATTTCAGACATGAAACAAAGGGAATTGGGTGGGTTTTTCCTCGGAATGATGCTCCTCTTTTTGTCTTTCTTCTCTATTCTTTTCCTAGCTAGCAGATGGTTTTTGGTTGGTTTTTTTTAATACAAAAAACTAAGGTACATAATTTAAGAGTTTTTTTAATGGCATGGAAATAAAGCCTTCCACCTCTTCAAGTTTCTTCTCTCTTTGCTATGACTATTTCATACACCTCATCCTGTTTCATATATTCACCGCCAGAAAATGATGGATTCACAGAATTGCAGAAAAAGTGAGTAAAAAGAAGAATAATAATCTTTGCTGGCAAATGACTTTAAGTCACAAACTTATAATCAAATATCAAATGTGAGTTAGGGAGAATAGACCCCTGCTACAAATCAGAGCGATTAATAAAATGAGCCTTCTCCAAAAGCTTTCAACAGTTGTAAGAAAATTCTGATGGAAGACTAATTCATAAAATTTTAGGCCATTCAATGTACAAGTTATGCAGAAATGTTTCTCCATTAAGTAAAAAGAAGAAAGATATCCAAAACCATCTAACAGTTCAAAATTAATTTATATTCCATTTAAATCCTATTAAAATATAAAAGAGTTAAAGACACCAAAGGTTCTCACTGTTCCTAAAGCTGTAAATATTAACTATTTTCTCTGAAAAATTCTATACAGTGTTACATAGGTATGCCCTAATCACAGAAAGCATTTTTCTCTCTCAAGTACATTTTAAGAGCCTCCAGTTACATACTGCACTTTTAAAATGAGAATTTCAGGTTAAGTGTGATCGCTAAGGAATATCTGCTGAAAATATTGCAGCTCAGTGCGGGCAACTAGACCTACCCAAAAGCCAAAACCAGCAGCTCAGGAGTTACCCTGGCTAATCTGTTTGGTAAGGAGAGCTAAACCAGCTTGCTTGACCTCTGGCTTCCATGATTTGAGGTGGGTTTATTTTCTGCTGCTGTATTTGTGCAGCAGTGAAATCATGCTTCTTGCATTTTTTGGCTCCAAAACCAAAACACTCTCAGGAGATTCCAACTCTTCAGGCAGTGATCTATTCTTGTCCTCTCAAACATCTCCAAGTACCATCTTTCCCTCAGTTCAGCTCTACTCTTGATGCCCCTAACCTGGCTTCTGTCCTTTCTGCTTGGCTGAAACCACATTTTCCAGCACTGTCAAAGACTTCACCCTTCTCTGGGTCTCTCCCCATAATCTTTCTTCTTGAAAAGTTTCCACAAGACTTATCACTCTAGTCTTGTTGTTTCCTTGATAAGAGACTCTCATAATATGTTTTTTTTTTAGCTTGATGCAAAACCTTCTAAAGGAGCAAGCATGAACGACTAGGAAATATAATGGCTTGCCAGCAGAAATCATAGGATCATAGAATGATTTCTGATGGAAAATATTATTAGGATCGTTGAGTCAAACTATTAATCCAGCACTGCCAAGTCAACCACTAAATCATGTCACTAAGCACCACATCTACACCTTTTAAATACCTCCAGAGATGGTGACTCAACCACTTCCTTGGGAGGCCTGATCCAGTGCTTTGACAACCCTTTTGTTGATTTTTTTCCTAATATTCAATCTAACATCCTCTGGCACGTGAGGTTATTTCCTTTTATCCTGTCACTTGGGAGAACAGACCAACATCCACCTCGCTACAAACTCGTTTCAGGTAGTTGTGGAGAACAAGAAGTTCTCCCCTGAGCCTCCTTTTCTCCAAGCTAAACAGCCTCAGTTCCCTCAGCTGCTCCTCATAAGAATTGTGCTCTAGACACTTCACCAGCTTCATTGCCCTTCTTTGGATATGCTCCAGCAACTCAATACCACCATAGAGGTGGAAACAAAGCCAAAGCTAAGCAGAGAACTGAAAAATTAAGGAATTTTGTACCCCAAATTTCATAGCTTTAGCTCCTACATTGTTCCCAATACAGATTTTGAGTAAGATCTTATCCAAGTGCCTCACTGGATCCAAACACCATGTCTCACAGCATGAGACAGGAGACAGAAAACAAAGACAGGAACACCTCCATGCTGCAATCTGAGCAAGTCTGTTCCCTACTTTGGTCACAGTCATCTAATCAGAGTGCATGGTCAAAAATAGCTCATGTATGAGCATCATACTACAAGAAAGTAGGAGAGCAGAAACAACAGGGTAGAAATATCTGGTCCAAATTTTCTTGTCAAGAGTGGCATTTTACCACTCACTGGAAAGAGGTGCCAGGAATGATCTAAAAGTAGTAATTCTCTGTACTGCTCGGGATGAATACCGAATTATGGCATAAACAGAAAACATGAATTTTGCGTGTGTGCAGCAGATTCTGGATATGTATATAGACATATAAATACAGTTACAAACCACAGAGACAGGAATGCTCCCAGCATTCCTGAAGTAGCAAAAGAAAGTGAGAAGAGTCAGTTCCTTACTACCACACCTTTTTGCTAGCATGGTTGTCTTTCTGGCTTTCCAAACCAAAGCAAATCTATTCATGCAAATGAAATAGTTATTTGCTTTGAATGCAAAGAAAGGGTTTATGGAAATGTACTTCCTGATTGTCTTCTGACTGTCATCTTGGCTGTTCTCTGAATTCCAGTAAAGAACAGTGAGCCCAACTCTGCCTTAAGTAAATAAAGACGATGACAATTCCTGTTAGAGGAATACTGCAAGTGGAAGTAGATGTGTGCAGATCAGGAGGTTTGTAGCAGAATTTTAATGCTATTTTGTACAAATGTAAATGACAACATTACATTTTGTCACATATATTTTCTATGTAAGTACAACAAAGTGAAGAATTAAAGAACAGCAATTTCTCAATAGTTCTGCAACAATCTGTGATAATATCTTGGCATTATTTCTACCCTCCTGCCTACAATGACAATAAATCAACTTGAACATGATATATGGAGATAACAATTATTAGCTAAAGCTAATGAAATATAATTGAATTGCACAAGAGGTGCACAGAGCCAGGCATTTTCTAGCACCACGAGCATTATCAGCACACACTAGCTCCACATATGCAGTTTTGTGCGAGGGAACGGTGCCCTGCCTTACAATATTGTTCCCTGGGAATATGGGTGGGCAAGGGAGGTGTCCTCCTCCAGTGCTCCAGCAAGTATACCTCTGCCGTGCTGCCAATACATTGGCTGCCAGATCTGGCTGCACAGAGCTCATTTCAGCCTACACACACAGTCTGTTCAGAGTGTATTTGCTTTCCTTGCTATGCCTGCAAAGAGGAGATATAGTTACTCACCCCTCAAGAGGGAGCACAGAGAAGAGGAGAGGAAGGAGGAAATCTCCTGAGGAATTTGTGAGACTTCATGCAAGATGCTCTTTAGTACCACGATTTGACTTCAAGCACCCTGCAGCTGGATGAGAGTAAAGTCTTCTTCTGAAGCCTGAAGGCCACAGCAGTTAGTGTATGCCTAAAGTGCTTAATTAACTCTCTCTGCTGAACTGTGTGTGAAAGTTAACTACAAAGGTAGTGGCAGCCTGCCTTTCTAAGTGAGTAGGTTTTGTAAGGCTTTTCCAAGGCCTATGTTCATGACAGTGAACATACTATATCAGTGTTTTATATATTCATGTAGCTTTACATTTGCCCTGGATTCAATTTGAAGAATTCCTTCCTTTTGAAGAAATGAAGGTACTATGATACATTAAAGCCTGGCTTCTCTGTTCATTTATTTTCTAGCTTACTGAGCCACAAAAGACAGCCAGGAGGAAAAGAAATAGAAATAATTTCAAAAAATAGCTTTTCGTTATTATAGTGAAAGCACAGCCCATTTATAGTTCCACAGACCACTTCCTTTACTGCCTTTTAGCACCTCTGTTTCACACTACTTGATGTTCTGGAAATGCAACATGCAGAGAAACTCAATCTAAATTCCATTTCTGCAGTGATATGGTACCTGTTGAAGACAGTGACAGTTTCTATTTATTCTAGGAAAAATAAAATGACATTTTTTATAAAACGCACCTTGCAAATTTATAATGCATTCTTCATAGGAAAGACTCACATGTCTTCTGCTTGGGATGAGAAAAAATGTACAGTAAAAAGATCCTGAGTGCTTTGCTTTCCTCATACACTTTACCCAGTAGGGAAAACCACCTTCAGAACAATAAATAGCTCCTGATGAGCAGAATGCAATTGAAATCCTACTCAAAAAAAAGTCCCTTACTTTGAAATAATCAAGCAGAAGAACATGAAAATAGAAAACAATCTAACAGAATCAAATAGAAGTCTAGAATATGTGGGAGGAAGGTAGGTGAAAGAGAAAAAAATGAAATAAAAAAAAATTACTGTGTAATCTGTACGCTTTTCAATTGCTCATTAAGAAAAATTTGTATTCTTTAGTAAAAGTAATTTTATCTGACCCACTACCAGTTGAAAAGCATAATAAGCTTATTCCTAACAATGTGAACATGTAGACACTGTGTGTTCACTTCACATGCACAGAATTTGAAATAATGTATTTACGAACACACAGAAATTTCACTTCTATGAAAACTGAAATCACACTTGAGACATTTGCACCAAAAACGAAAGTCAGGATAACAGTACCCTATCTCAGAGCAGTCCTGAAGAAAACATCATACTGCTTAAGAAAGACAGATGCCAGGTGGTACATTTAGGTAGGAAGAGTTAAAAATGTACAAATCCAGGATGGGAAGCAAATGGCTGCCTAATGGTCCTGTAGAAAAGACTTCAGAAATACAGTGGATCACAACTGAACCTAATAGCCCACTGAAATACAGAACCAGGACTATAAATGGTAAATCTTGTGAAGCAAGCTTGGATCTCGTCATCCCTGGTGAACCCTGGGAAGACATACTTTAAGTAAGATGTGTAGCCTTTAGGAAATTCAAGGCAGAGAAGTAAGCACAATCAAAAGCCTGGAAAGTTGACTTTTGAGGAAAAATTTAAAGAATCCAGGATATTTAGCTCAAATATAAGAAGATTAAAGGGGTCCTGAAAAATCTTAAGGTATGTACCAGGCTGCTCCAGAGGGCAGAGATCAACCTGTTTGTGGCAGCAGTAGTGGGTAGGAAAGGAGCAAGTGAGGAGGTGTAACAGCAGCAAGGAAGATTCAGGCTACACAATATTGAAAGTCACATGTTTATAGTGTTCACAAATAAGTAGAGGTTTTAAAAAATTAGCTAGACCAGCCAGATGAAATTGTAATACTCCTTTCTGCAAACAATGGGATGGACACACTGATTTTTTTAGACATTTGTTATTAAACAAAATATGATATTCTTTTCTGTGATCTTAACTCCACAAAATGGCCAGAGCAACTTTTTGTGAACTTCAGAAACCCTTTTGACCTACAATGTACATTACAGGCTTACCAGCTAAAACATACTTGGCACTTACCTTTGAATATTTTTTTACACATCACATTATTGAATAAATGAAGTCCATCACTGTGTTCCAAGAGCTTAATCAGAAGAAGTCTGATTAAATCCATAACCCCTTAAAAGTTAGCCAGTCTTTCATATACTATGGTGGAATTGTAATATTTATGTAAAGCATACAATCAATTATACTCTTATACAAGGATGTAGAAACATTGTAGTGAAAAAAAGTTAAATACTTATTTCCAGTAGTGCTCGCTCCATTCATGAAATGTGTTTCAACAGTAGTTCTGAATGTGAGTGAAAATGTCCTGTATTTTGGTTTCTGCAATTTTCTTTTTTATTTTATCAGGCATCCCTGAAAATATACATCCTGAAATCATGCTGAATGTTTATAAGTAATACTTGCTGTCAACCGAAAAGCACTGTTTTAATTTTTTTTTACTAAATTATAAAGAATTTTTTTTTGCCCTCTTACAAAGCAGCTTTCTGGTCTTTCGAGCAGTCTCTTTTCATAGGCTTAAATTCATAGAAATCATATTCTGTTGTTCTGTGCTATTTATAGCACCACAGTTTAAGGCTACTCCTTGGGGACAGAACTGTGATGGTGACAGTCCAAGACAGCTTGCATTGCAACAGGAAATGCTTGGTACAATACAAGAGGATTAAAAGAACTTTTAAAAGGTTGGTGGAAACTAGAACTCCATGCAAGGCAGATGAAACAGAAACCTATACTGACAGAAGATAATAGCAACGTTAAAAAACAGAACTGTAGCATAAAACAAGGAGGCAGCTGCTCTGTAATCACAGATCAGCATATATGCATTAGGAAAGGATGTGCTGGACTTTGATGCACAGCTGTAATACAGTAAGGTTAGAATGCGGAAATTATATTAACTGTTGTACTGCAATGTCAACACCTCACTTGGTTAATTCTCCAAATGCAGTTTCATAGATGAGATAGGATGGCATTCAAGGTAGAACCCTGGTTAGAGATTGCTATAGCTAGGCACTGCATCTACAGGGAAGATGTGTTGACAGATATATAGCTGTTTATATTGCACCAATCTATAAGCCTGAAAAATGTACAGAGTTATATTAGTAAAGGTCACTGCAAACAAACACACTCCACTGCTATAGCCTTATTGACTCTCATGAACCAAAAATAACCTGAGGAGATGCAAATATAAAAATAAGGAAATGTCAGCTTCTCTAGAAGTAAGGAATAAAGCATAAGAGCTGCACTAGCAGATACAACTGTTGCTGGTTCTTGTTTTTTCCCATCAAGTGTGTGGGCAGCTGCAAGGACAGAGGGTATTTTCCATAATTGTAAAGATGACTGTGCAATTTCAAGGATGGAATTTTTATAAAACTATCCTAAAAGAAATTAAGACTGCAAGGATCATGGAAAGTAGATTTGTCTTATTTTCAGGAGATAAGTGCTATGCTAAGAAGGAGGAACAACTAAGATCTGCACCAGACTTTCTGAGTCCAAGTCAATGCAGACTACATCAATTTGCAGTCAGTCAGTGTTGACTGACTCCATTCCAACATTCTTATTATTACAAAATTTTTTTGTTGAATTTATTTTTAACTCATATTCATATACACTGTACCAGGAATGTTTTCAACATCACTATGAATCAAAGATACACTACATCTCTTAAATAGTTATGTCCATTTGCATGTTCACAGTACAATCACATCTCCATACTACATACTCAGAGGGCAACAGGTCAGTTCCATGCAGTACTCTTCCTGACCTCAATGTAAAAGTACTAGACAACTTAAACCAATACCATTTCATGCTAGAACAGATAAATTGATAGACAAATGAAGCAGGAGCAAGGAGGTGAAGAGCTCTAAATGAGGACAAATATGTCAAACTCCACTGACAATTGTAGCTCATACCACCTGGGAAAAAGGGCTGCAGATCAGCCCCTGCAAGCACAACTGCAAGGACCTGGAAGGGTCTACAGAAAGGGCTGAGGACTTTCAAAGAAGAATACCTAAAACCATGGCTCTAATCTTAATATATCTTACTACAGTAGGCTGGACACTTGTTAGATGCTATAATTTGTTGCCCTATTTATCATTATCAAGTCAGGAACTAAAGAAACTACTTTAGTCATAGAAAGCAGAGCCACAGCTTCATGCAGAAGGAAAGTTAATGGAAAACAGTGAAAGAAGAAGTTGCCACACCCAAGAGTGCACAGGATGAGTAGTTGCAGCTAGGAAGAGATGCATAGGATGACACTAAAGGCCAAAAGTTTATTAGCAACTTAAGAGTGTATAGTTTTAGATGATAGAGCAAACTTAGGAGCTGGTTTAAAACCATTTTTGGGGTAATAAAAAGCACAAGAAACATGAATGTAACATACATACAACACACAGCATATGATAAAATTTGGTATAATGCATAGCTGAAGACTAGAATTTAAAAAAAAAAGTGTAAAGCTTTAGAAAATGTATAAAAATGGCCTCAAGTGGATGAAAGCAGAAGAAGGAAGAAGCCATCAACATCAAGACTATTCATCTCCTCGTGAAGAGGAGGAAGACACCCCTATCATGCTCATCCCAGAAAAGACCTGAAGATATCAACACTTTGTTGTGACTCTTCCCAGCTTAAACTTGTGAATTTTAGCACCCTGCAGAGCATTAAAGTGTGTCGTTAACGTCAGAATATAAGGGGTGATACTGGGAGTGTTTGGGGTGGGGGGTTGTCTTTTTTTTTTTTTTTTTACAACTTTTAACTGTATATTGTTAACAAGTTTGTATTAGATAATTTGGACTGTAGGTGTTAGTATTATCATAAAAGGACTAACAATAACTGTTTGCTGTGCTTTGTTTACACTGATACAACTCTTAATTAGACTAATAATAAATTCCTAGGTCCAGGTTTAAGGAACATTCTCCTTTTTGCCCCCAACATCACAATTATAGCATTACCATTGATACATTGAAGGCAGGAGTCTTCTGCTGTATACAGAGAAGGCATCCCTAATCCAAATGTTTTGGGGACCAAAACCATCTACTTTACTGAAATGCGTGAAGGAGTTTCCAGGCAACCACAGATTATTCAAGCTGATGTTTTCAGCCATATAGGAAAGGTCTGTAAACATTGCTTCCCAGGCTTTGCATGTTGTTCCTTAATTTATCAAGCCACATGGGAAAGCTTTATAATGTAATTTGAAAAAAAAAGAAAGCAGGAAAAGAAAATATCGGTTGTGATATCTTTAAATACAGTTGATGATTCAGTATCATTTGGACCATTACTTAGCAGTCAATACCTACAAGCTCTCAGCTAGAACTGGTTAATATCACAGACTCTAGATAAGTGGAAATAAATGTTATATTCAGTGACAAATTAAAGAGAAAATGTTCCCTTTTTTCAATGAGAATATAATGACATGAGATGTGAAATATAAGATGTGCTAAACTTAACAATGTGGCTTTTGGCATTAAACTTATGCTTTCTAAAATCTCTGTCATTCACCAGTTTTTATAGCTTAATATCTGTCTCACCAGGATTTTCTGTTTTCTTAAGCACTAAACAATTATATGCTATCTTATGAAACTGATCTGTTTTTTCAAACATTTCATAAAATAACTCCCCAGTAACATTGAGTAGCTCTATAATGAACCTTTCATTTTAACTATTGCACAAATTAACCTGAAATCAAAGCTTTCCAAAATATGAACACTTTCTCTTTTCCCCCCTTTCTATGGGTAAAAACACTTAAATTTTTAGAGTTAAGTTTGTTTGTTTCTGCATATATAATTTTATTGTCTGTATACAGTGTCAGATTTATACAACTCCGTCATATAGGATAGTAGCATGACATGATTTATCACTGATAGCAGATGGAAAAAAAGTTCTAGAATAACATTTTGAAGTGTAAAAATACCAGCATTATGAATGCTTTGACATTACAACTCCTTTCAGACTGATGGGATCTGTCCACATCTTTCTCAGCCCTATGCTCCTTCTCCATGACTGTTTATAAATCTTTCGGACCTGAGAAGTTCTGCTGCACACTGTGAGGCAGGATCTTTCTCACAGAGCTGTGAGGAAGTGGTTCAAGTTTAAAAACTTTTTCACCATTCAAGGAAACGTCTTAGCACAAGTTCAAATGCACATATATGCCCTATCCCAGCGCCCAGATAAAAGGTGGCGGAGAAAAGCTTATTAGAGTTCTTAGGCAGCTTCCTAGGCTGCACATTCAGAACAAAACCATACAGATTACATTTATTTCATTTGTGTTTATTAGTTCTTTTTTGCTCATAGTATTAAATAAAGTAGTCAAAGAACTCTAAGTTTAAGGTTTCTGTCACTGGTTACAGCACTGCTAACTCTTGTGCAAGCTTTTACACACACTGACCCTGCCAGTCTGTCTCAAAGTTGTTAGGGAAGAATCATTGCTGCAGTGAGTTCCTTGCTAAAAGTGTTGCAGAAAAGAAAATGGATGAAGTTAGCTGTTAACGTCTTAGTAGGCTACAGTAATAGAGAAGTAGCTTCAGTGTTTCTAAGCTGAGTAAATACTGATATGGAACTTCTGACACTCTGTGATTCAACAGCAAATTTAAGCAAGTTTGAAGCTCTCCAGGGCAGTGCAGCCCTTTCTTCATCACTAACAAAGCTACCAGAAAACTGCCACTCTGTTACAACTCTATTATAATTATTGGTTCACCTGTGTGAATTACAGTGTAAACTGAAAATTCTTTATATCTGCTTACAAAAGCAGGATGAAAATCAAGAATCATATGGAGAAACTTCAGATCCAATCTACTTCCCTGAATGTGAAGTGTCACTCCTTTCTGCACATTAAGACAAAGTTTTTGCTATAATTTGTATAACATTCTCTGTGGACATAATCTGGTTTTTCTTTTGTTCTGCTGAAGCCCTTTCCAATTAAGGTATTTAATTTCTCATGTGGATTTCAATGATTTTTCTGTAAATTATGGAAATGAGTCAGAAAATATATGACAACTGGTATCCAAAGGAGTGACAAGAGGACAGGAGTCTTTTGTATATACGGCAGCTGAACATATCTCTCCTTTAATGCTCTGGTAGTAAAATAAAAGAGAGCTCTGCATGATGTGGCCTGCCAAACAAACAGAAGTCAGTTTAAAGTAAATGGAAACAATTATTTCCATACTTTTTCACTATTTCAGGCACAGTTTTAAAATGTTTCAGTGATGCAAGATTCAACTACTCAAGATAAATCACAAAAAAAAGAGTTTCGGATCCTCAAAAGTATCTGCAGCAGAATTCACAGACCGAGTCCACAGTAAGAAGTTAAAACAGTGACTATAGAAGACAAGAAAGTTTTCCAAGAGAAACCAGATTTAACTACATAAATGAGGTGTCATCAAACATTATAATCTTTGTAAATAATAAGGGAGTTTAGCTTTTGAGAAAGAATGACTGGGAAAATTTAGACCTAGGATGTTTGCTTGATGGAAGTGACATGGAGTGTTGATTTATCAAACTTGTCCTACTACCTAGAAAGGTCACAGAATCACATTAGTTACTTAAAAGAATAAAATCTTTTGAAAGTTTATAAGTTTGCGGTGTTTGCTAACACTGCTTTTGTTAATAATATCAAAGTTGATTTTAATTAGAATTGAAAGACCCAAATAATTAATTCTCAAGCCAAATGTCCATCTAGCTGCTGTGTTTTCTGTTTTTATGTATGACTAAATCTTGGTAGAGCTTGAGAAGGTGCCCCCTGGTATATAAAGAGTGAAGTGGTATAGGTTAAGGTGAATCATTTTATGCATTAGACCTTTAAAAGTAGGTCAGATGAATCACATCTGTTTCCAGTGAACAATAATCCACTGATTATCAACCTCCTCCAGAGATTATTTTAAGGGTAGCTGAAGGTGATTATCTTAAACATTGATGTCTGAAGGATCACAGATACCAGAACAGGCTCAGGCAATAGTGTGAAGATATAACCCCTCTGAAGAAGCAAAAAAAAAAAAGAAATCAACATAGCTCCCTCAAAGTTTATGATTCAAAACTCTGTCTTCTGCTGAGGCTGGAGTAAATACCAGTCCTAAATTATAGAAGAATTCAGTGAGCCCAAAAATTCTCCCTGTCTTCTTGCATAATTAATTCATCAAAGGAACATGGTAACAGCCATAGATGGTAATGCCAAAGGTTTACCTATTCAAGAGTTCTCTCTCCAAGAAGGAAAGTACTGGCAATAGCGTGGGAACAAATAAGGCAAACATACAACTGCATTTCTCCTGGTATAGCTTCCCAGCTTCCAGCAGCCTGCAGCTAAAATAGAGACAGTATCTCTTCTCTGAAACAGGCAGTATCTCTTTTGTTTGCTCTTGGTTTTGCACCTTGTTTCTTGAAGATGTGAGCAGCAGAGTCTGTTCCAGCCCTCTAAAAAGAGAAGAGGACCTTCCCCTGCCTCAGAAACAACTCAGCCTGGCCCTAGGAAACAGGTACCCAGAGGTGGAAGGTAGCAAGTGTGAGGGGGTCTGCAAGGAGCTCAGCACCTGCATTGCATGCAGAGACCAGTGAGAACAGAAGACAAAAGCAGGGCTCCAGAGGTCATAGGTCCCTGTTCATGGTTACTAGAAAGAACAGCACAGAGTTCACAGCAGCTCAGCAACTCATTGGACTGATCAAAATCAAACCAGAGGAAGAACCTGCCCCACAGAAGCAGAAGGAAGTAGGTTATAAATTGATTTTGTGTATTCTTTCTGATCCAGTCACTTTGAGCATCCTCTATTAAAAAAAAGTCTAGTTTAAATTTCGACAAAAATTTTATTTATTTTACTTTTAAAATCTTTTTTCTCTTTTGGGGAATCTCATTACACTTCAAAGCTCTAGACATGCCTGCCTAAAACTGGAAGTCAAAATAGGAGCCAGGTACAATGCTCAAAGGAACTTTACTTTTCTCAGATGCTTTATCAAGGCTTTATCAATAAAGTAAAATCCCATAGGCCCAAATGAAAGCACTGTAGAAGTCTTGAATTTTAACATATCTGTTTATTTAAAGTCTCGGTACTAATCTTCCATTAACACAAATATTTCATAGAATTAGACTAAATAAATTGATGAACAGGTACAGGAAAACTGAATAGGAAAGTGTTCTGCATTTTAAAAGACAGCTAAGTATGCAAATTTTATTATTTAAATTAAAATGTCGGTTCCCTCAAATTATATTAATGATTCCAAGTTCATAATGGAAAACTTGTATCAAGGCTTGAGACTGATAAAGAATTGCATAATCTTTCTAATTCATTCTACCCAAGGTGATTAAAAGTTATGAGATTTCTAATGCTGCAGCTTCTGTATAAAACATTATTCTGGCAGAAAATTAAACACTGAACTACAATCTACTTTCATTTTTATGAGGAAAGACATATTGAAGAAATTTACCCAAACCATCAGAGGACAAGATGTACTGTATATTAGGAAATTCATTTTGATGCACTGGAGGACTAAAATCCATAGACACTCACAGTGGCACTCCTTCAGTAATGATAAGTAAGTGGCAGCTATAACCAAGACAGTGGAATTCAGGAATCACAAATAAGATCTTAGTAGAACTTTGCAGGTTCCATTAATTGTTAATAGACATTATGTGTATGCTTTAATGGTATCTATTCATTAATCTGACAGGGAAAATTATACAGAACACATACAGGCCTTATTTACTTCCAAGGTTGCAGTTGAGGACCAGCTAGTGAATAATAGAAACCTGTACTGCCAACCATGCCATTTGTTTTCATTTATTTTACTGACATAAAGTAGGACAAAAACCCACCATCAGTTATTAAGTTTCTTCTACTATTGGCTCCAACTGCTTAGCAGTTTTCAAAGAACATCTCACCAGGAGCACACACAAACAGTATTATGTGGTCTTTACTGACTGAGTGTGGTTTTTCAAAAACACTTCTAGATGTTGGGTTTAATTCAAGAAAATCTACACGGTTCAGTGCCTGCCTATGAGACAAAAGTAAGGATTAAATCGATTTCTCAAATTGCCAGTCTGAATACCTTCTTTATGTTCTTAGCCACTGTAACTTCAAATCCTTCAAATGCCTTCAGTTTCTGCATCTTTCTACATCTTAGTAATATACTAACTTTGTAATATATAACTTAGTAATATATAACTTTGACTGTTATAATACATCAGTGTGTCTTTTAACTTCTTAA
The DNA here is from genome assembly GCA_013400335.1 of Eurystomus gularis. Lineage (NCBI taxonomy): Eukaryota > Metazoa > Chordata > Aves > Coraciiformes > Coraciidae > Eurystomus > Eurystomus gularis. The sequence continues at coordinate 13,838 of VZZY01001334.1, forward strand.
CAGCCAATAATCTTTGTGGGCTGAAATCACCCATTTCCATAGCAAATACGCTGGAACAGGCAAGCTGCCACAGCAACTCTGGCACTGGCTGCAATGGGGAAGAAAGCCTGACTGACATGGCCCCTTTCCTAACCTTCATGCTCTTCCAGGGTCCCAGGATTCCTGAAGGGGGGCCTACAGGAAAGCAGGGGAAGGTCTATTCACAAGGGTTTGTAGTGATAGGACAAGGAGTAATGGTTTTAAGCTAGGAAAAGATAGATTTAGGTTGGATATTAGAAAAAAGTTCTTTAACATGAGGGTCATAGAGCACTGGAATGGGCTGCCCAGAGAGGTGGTGGAGGCCCCATCCCTGGAGACATTCAAGGTCAGGCTTGACGAGGCTCTGAGTAACCTGACCTAGGTAGATGTCCCTACTTGTGTAGGGAGGTTGGACTAGATGACCTCTAGAGGTCTCTTCCAGCCTGAAACATTCTATGATTCTATGATTCTATGATTTCCACTGCCTACCAATATGGTCTTGCTGAGTGTATTGACACTGTGAGATAACTGCTTAGCCCAAGTCCGCAGCAAGCACCTAGTCCTCCAGAGTGCCTCCTGTGTAAGTGTTGCTCTGCTCCCAGATTCTTTTGGCAGTGATCAAGCTTGTTTCATCTCAGATGAAAATAAACCAAGGTGCAGTTCTGGAGGCAATTCATTTCAGGGATCACACTCAAACGGCAGTGTGAGTGGGTTTGGATCAGGTTTGGGTATCTTTGCTCTATACAGTTACTCCCAGACATCCCTGGTGGCTTCATGTACTCATACTCTGTCACATGTATGAGATAACACAACAGATGCCGCCAGCCGTATAATCTTAAGACACAGCTCTGCAGGGCTACAAAATTGCCCTTGCTGCAAACCTAAAAATTAATTAACCCGTATATGCAATGTCAAGAGGAAATACAGGGCCAATTGCTGTGCTGTGGAGATACAGCCAGTCTGCTCTGAAGGGACAAGGTCTGCACAGTGTGGACACAAGCCATCCTGAACCTCTAAGGCCTGAGAGCTGCAGATCAGTCCATGGAACAAATGTATTTAGAGCAAAGCTATACCTATCAAAGCAGATTGCTCTGGACACAGTAGCCCATATCCTCCCACTGGTGTCAGCAATACACAGCACTGGTGTTTCCCTAGGCAGAAAGAACAGTCTGCTGCTACTGGTACCTGTCTAAGCCAGTTAATACACCAGAAGTGGCAGCAGTAGATATGGAAGGTCTTATTTACAACTTAATCGTTATCGTACAGCTACAACTAGCTCTATATTGTACATTACAAAATGGATTTCAATGTAGTATCTGTGAATATGATGATTCAACCAACGATTTATTGATTATGAGTTATTCCTCTTCCAGACTGTTGCATCTTTCAGCTACTGGGATGGACGTACGCAGTGAGGAATACAGATTGCATGAAAAGACATAAATCTGAAATTTCATAACTTTCAAGTCCTCAGTGACCAAAAAGCATTTAAAATTTTTTACAGGGCAATGTATAGGTAGGTTTTATGACTGTCCTTCAGTTAAATGTGAGCTACAATTTGGTTCTGTTCTCAGGATATGCAGAGGCTGTCCTCATACAAGTATACAACTAGCTGTTTAAAAATTGCACATATAGGTATATACATAGAAAGTATAGATACATACTTTCATTTCACACAAATACAGTGTCATCCTGATTTTATTTTGGGAAATTATTTATTCTGGTGATAAAGTAATGGAGACTGGAAGTTATACAAAGAGTTATCTATACTTAAGAAATAATGACAGACTACTTTTTTATTTTTCCATGGAGTGATTATTTTCTGATCTCTATAATGCATGTTGGTCATTCACTCAAGCCTACAGTGCAATGATGCCAAGGTTAAACTTGCTCATTCTGTAATGTTTAGCCAGCTCATTAGTACTGGGAAGTCAGAAAAATGAAGTAATGAGCACTCTCTATTATTCCTTATGGGGTCACTGGAACAAGACTGCAGTTTGAAAACTTGTTCTGAGAAACTGCTGTTCTGGTTAACCTGGTGGAATTGTGAGGCCAGAGACATATGGAAATGGACTTTCTGAAAAGATCCAGACTCCAGAAAATATAACTGTTTTTTCAGGAAGGTTGTTTGTTTTACTTAGATATAACAAAACTACGAAACTTACCGAGATCTAGGTAGATGCCTGGAACAAACGAGTTCAGAAAAAACATAAGAATAACACATCCCAGCACAGTCAGGCATTTGATGAGAAGAATTGTGTCTGTTATTCTGTGCTGTAGACAGGGAGAAAAAAAATTAACAACTGTATTAAAGAAGAAGCTACCTATTATGCGTAGAGTTCACAAAAGCATGTGTGAAGCACAAACTTTTGTTCCTGTATTGTATATCCCTCTTCAGCATAAAAGACATAAATATGTAAATTGAAGCATTTCATGCATACCTATAGAAAACATGAATATGTGGTCCATTGTAATCTAAGAAACGCAAGTAGCTAGCAGCTGCTGCATACATTAAGCTGTGTTCAGCTACCGCATCACAACTTCATTTCAGTAGGAAAAGGTTTGAATTCAGTTCCTACTAGAAGGCACTCTGGGAACTCTGGTGTCATGATCCTGAACAAAGTCACCTTTTTTAACACATATGCTTTGAAAACCTATAAACTAACCTAGCAGTCAGACCTTTCGTGCCTGCTGTACAACTCTTGTGAACATGCCAAGACCATAATTTCTGTGCATCTTCTATACCCTCGTGGCCATCTCCTGCAACCCTGTGCTGATCTCTTCATGCTCTTACCTTTAGACCCAGTGCTTTCCATCATGACTCTGCTTCTCTGCTCTCATCTCACTTTCACCACCAACCCAGGGAATCACTTTCTCCCAGGCTGAGTCCCTCTATAGTTTAAAGCTCTTCTAAAGTACAACTAAGTCTCTGTTCTTTAAAAAGCTTGTCTGTCATATAATGTCTTGAAAATGGTATAAGAAAAATAAGAAGAAATAAGAATAATAAGAAATCCTGTTGGTTGTATTCTGTTTTGGTGTGACACGGGACAGTGATGTCCCAGTCAAGACTTGAGCTCCCAAACACAGGTCTGGATTCATTACTGATGCCAGTGATGTGGAGAGCATGTGGTGTTTAGACACTCAAATTTAGGTGAAATTAATCCTGCTACAGAGTTTACATCTCATTAGACTCAGCTTCAGCATAAGGACTTAGGCAGTGTTAGTGTGCACAGCAAAGAGAACAGGATTTATCCAAGTGGTTTATCCCTACTTGAATAATAAAGCAGGAATGGGACAGACAGCGTAGTAAATTAGAGTTAGTACTTGGTACATCAGCAGGAGTGTATTCTATCATCATACATCACCATCATAAACAACCTATTGACACCTTCTGAGACTTGCTGGCCATGGATTAAAAATTTAAGAAAGCATTGCTGGTCATTTAAGTGATATTTTACTTTGGAACAATAGTATAAAACCTAACCAAACCTCACAATGTGGTTCAGTAACCCCATCCCACTGTGAAGCCAGCAAACCTGTCTGCCAGCTTTTCTGCTATCATGACAGTTATTAAATTTGCATTAGATTCAAAGCACTCTCCCTGTATAAAGGCATAGGTAGACTTACACTAATACTGAGAAAAACTGCCATCTACTTACTTTTTTCTGGAGTTCTTGAATATTTGTTTCCCAGTTTTTATCTTCTTGTGAAATTTGCCTGAAAGAAAATGAAACCTGCTTTTTTCCAGAGTGAAATTAGAGCTCTGCCAAGAGTGTTGAAATAAATCCCTCTCATCACAAATAGATCACCTTTTCCTCTGTATGGAGTAACTCATACTACAAAGGAGTCATGGCCCTCTTACGGCCAGCAGCAAAATTCCCATGAGCATCCACATAAGACTCCACTCCTCCAGAGTATGGACCTCACTATAGGATCTGGCTACATGCAATATGTAGTTCCCTTAATAGTTTCAAGAGTTGATGTGTGCCCTGCTGTGATAAAACAAGAGTCATGTGCTAACATCAACAAGTCAGAACACATGTATTTTACATTTGCATTTTATAATGAAGTTTTCAGGATCTGAATAACTTCATCATGTTATCAGCGCAGTCAGCCCTCCAGCAAAAAATCTTGGGGTTTGCGGTTCCAGGGTGGTGTTGTTAATGATAATGAATTTTTACATTGCTGTAAATGTACTGTGCTGGAGCAATCTTGATATTCAAGATTAAAGACAAAAATTTTATTTAGACTTCAGAAGTGTCTTCTTTAGATTGTTGTAAAGTTTAACAATCTGTTATAATCTTTTAAAATTTAAAACTTAATAAATAATTTATTTATTTAATTATTAAAATTAATATTTTGTTAATATAAAAATTTATATTAATAGAAATTAACACTGTATTTAAGTATTAATACTGTCACTCCATTCAAAGAGCACAATATCACTGAAAAATTATGTAAAATAAAGTAATTTTATTACTGGAATAGTTTAAGAAATCATATTTATATGTCCTTGCTCATACTGCCTATTTAACATGTTTATTAATGAAAATTAATTATTTCAGTTTCACTTTAATCAATTCACTTTCAGAGTATTTATCACTGCTATTCTCAGTCATCCAAATTCCATAGCATAGCAGCTGGTTTTGCTGGAATGTAAACAAAATACAATTAGCATTTTTGTTAGTCCTAGTTTATATAAACTTCTTTTTAATAGATAAGCAGTTAATTATGTCTGCACTCAGGTTCACACTGAAGATTTGATTATGAAATCATTTTAAAACACAGCAATTCACTGGTGACATTTTTCAAACTCAGCGGTTAACTGAATTCACACTAGAATTAAAAAAAAAAAGAAATTATAGCATTTTATTAAGCTGAAGCCACTATTGCAATGAAAAGTCTAATGATGTATTTGTGATCTTTTTAAGATAAAAATTACCTGAAATTTCTAGGCCTTTAAATTTTGGTCATATCTATATATATTTTGCAGGTCACATACATCAGTTTTGTTCTAAAATACTTTGTGTTTTACTGAGGCTGAGAGTGGCTCTTCATATCTGCCCCAACACCCGTCTGATCAAGAGACAACTGAGAATACAGGTCTCATCTCAGTGAAGATCCCTGAAAGCCTTCACTTTCAGCTCTGCCAAAAATTACTACACAGGAGGCCTTGGCTGACTGAAGCCAGCAGAAATATTACTCCTGATGTTAGGAAAGCCCCACTATTGCTCCTGGCTCTATACAGAGACCAGCCTGAGCTCCCTGCCAGACCAAAAAACCGCTTGTACCTTCAGCTTGTTCCTGACAAGGGTTGAAGCAAGATGAGATGTGCTGGTTCCTGCTCACCTGTGAAATGTCCTCAGCTTCTTCCTCAGGAGCATCTCCAGAGTCAGCACCTTCTGCATCAAGAGGCATTTCACAGCAGTCTCCTCTCTGCTGGCTGGGTTAATGCGCTGTGCAGTCAGTCTCCAAACATAGATCTCATGTTTCAGCTCTAAAAAGAAGTAACATGCTTTATCTTAGAGCAGGCATAATGCATATGAAACCAGAGACACACAAAATATCTGTAATGTCCTCTGGACTCAAAGCTGTTAGAATTATTGGAATGGTTTTCCAGCAATTTCCCACTTAGGAAGTTGCTTTTACCAATCGTTTTGCAGAGCTAAAAGTAAAAAAAAAGAAACAGAAATTTTTCAAAATTTTAAATAATCTCAAAGTCCTTTTCCAAAGAAAAAGAAACATTGTCTTCAAATACTTGCAAATGCCTTCCACAAGCTTTAGTGCTAAAATGGTAGCACATTCATTTTTTATCACAAAATAAACTGCCAATATACATTATTATACTGCTAACAAGATCCTAGTCACTTTGTAGTTAGGAATTACAGCAAATGCTCCTTCACTGTATTCAAAATGGACAACAGGTTTCCCTCCTCTCTGTGTTCATGCGAGTAATTTGATCAATGTAAGGTAAAACTGAAATTTAATACTGTCCTATGGAATATTGTTTAATATTTCAAAGGCTTCCTAAGAGGACTTAATTCTCAGGCATTGAAAAATTCCATAAACACAGCTACCATCATGTGCATGCTGACCTGAATGGTAACTGATCCTATGTAAGTTCAGACAGACTGATTAACCCTTGAAATCAGGCTCAAACCTTTTTTCTTTTTTCCCCAGTATTATCAAGGCCTTGGAGGATATTCGAAAAGCATGTGCTCCCTTTCAGGAAGGACCTTAGACTGGACACGCCAGAAAAAAAAAAAAAAAGGTTTGGATTTTCCAGGAAATCATTAAAGAAATAAAAGCAGAATATTCATTCAGAAACTGTCTGTGCAAATGCTTCGTGATGAAGCAACAGGATGTTTCCTTGCCCTTCTTTTCTGCTCCCCTCAAATTTCATGTCATCGAATACAACATATCAAGAATTCAAGGCTTTATATCTTAAGATTCCCATTCAATCAGAAAATTGTTCTTATCCTAAGAAGTGGATATGGAAGTCTTTGCACCATGTATACAAACTCTATGCATAGTTTATGAAAAAAAAAGTAATAACATAAGGAATATTTAAGCATATTTTGATGTAGGCAGTGATATTAATATTTACTGCTGCAAATCTGTAGTGGTTCATGGTATCTAAAGTGTGTTTAATTCCCTCTCTTCCTTTGTGACCAAGTATTTACAATGATAAATGAGTTAATCATGTAACGATTGACCATAAGGGGGAATTAGATCTGACAGAACTCAAACATTAAAGAGCAAAAGTAAGCGTAACCAGAGGATGCATATTTGACACACAAAAAAAATGGATCTGAACAGCAATTGACTCACATTTTGTATGGTTCATGTCTATGGATGAGCACACATCCATCAAAAGGGTAATCTTTGCCTAAGCTTCACAATGCAAGACCAGAAATGTAAATTCACCCTATCTAAAGCCCAATGACTATCCCAGGTTATTAAATAACTAGTGCTCGGCTAGAGCTTTTCCTTCAAGAAAAGATCCATGCCTGAACCACAGATATTAAAGAGGTGCAGAATCTACCACTTTCCTTTCTAATATATTTGGAGATTATTGCCAGAAGCACAATCTGACATTAAATTACATTAAAATATGGATAGGTGCTGCTTATCAAAGGATTCACATGACTTTGTGTAGAGACCCCATCCTGGCCATCATTTACTTTTTCATCAGCATTTGTGACACACACAAATATATCATCAGTGATTTTCCATTCTCTTCCACAGTATAAAAAAGAAAGTTTTAGACCACAGCTGATCCTCTGCTCCCCACAGGGAAAAAAATAACCAACCAAACAACAACCCTTTTTGAGGATTAGTGTGGATGGAAGCTGTTCAAAAACACCATATTTTGAACCTCAGAAATAGCGACATTTTTTCTTTAATAAGATGGCAAGAATAAATTTTGAATCTCTGCATCTGCATAGTAATTTCTGAAAGGAAATACTGACCATAAGTTTGGGGTCTGCTTCAGCTCCACAGCTCCTAGTCAGTGGGGCAACAAGCTATTTCAATTGGTAACTTCCTCCTCATAACATCAACCATGAAACAGGTCTGAGACTGTGAGCTGGGAAGTTGTGCCTTCACATATGGATGAGCAAGACTGGATGGAGAAAAGTTGCAATGTGGCTTTCTTGCACACTCTCCTGTGCAACTTCCCAGGCAAAACATTTTTTTTCTTTGAAAAAGTTTCCTGAGCCCTTTGAGGTGAAAGAAATACTTCTATCATCCTACATATTGCCCTGGAATGAACAAGATAGAAACTTTTTTACGCAATTCAAGCAATGAAGGGAGAGAACCCCCTCAGCAGGTGAACGGTCCTTTCTGTACTGCTTTCACATGCAATTGTAAAGATTTGGAACTTGCCTTTGAAACTCTTTCTTGTCATCATTCCAAGAGAAAGAGTGCAGTTTTGTCTTTTTCTCTGGTAAATGCTCATGAAGCATGATTATGAAGCATGATTATGAAGCTTGCTATTCTGTTTTCTGATAGCTTGTCTTTGTTGCAACACTTTTCTGATTGTGTCTGTTCATCCTCCCATAGCATTTACCCCCATCTTTCCTTAGTGAAATTTCACCCAGGGCTTTACTGATGAAGGAAAGTTGAATCTTTCAGCATCTAACAAAGATGCAGATCCCCAGCAGGTATTTTCATGCAAATAATCTTTCCCTTCTTTCCTCCAGAAGGGGTATCTGTGTCCAGAAAATGTATCTGTGCCACAAATAAGCTCACAGATCTTCTCCAATTTCAGGTCTGCAAACCCATTTCAGCAGCAACCGCTAGAGTTTAGGAACATCTGATATTTTCTGATATACTACGTTACACATCAAAAAGGGCTTAATGTAACTGCAGGGTTTTGTCAATCACTTCAAAATTATGGCTAAGGCAGCATAAGGACAGCATTTGGCCTCAATCTCACACCCCGTTTTCCCATGTTCACAAGTTCCCTCCCCTTCCTTAGATGGGATCTAGTGGTCATGTTACACCAGGGCAATCTCACTCCAAGCACTTGTCCACCAAAATCAAATCTGCAGGGGTTTCACAGTGTTAGCTTTATGGTGGAACATCCTATGAACCAACTTACCCTACAACTGCTAAGTCTATTACTAATAATTGAAATGGTATGTGCATGTGGCATGTACCTTTCATGACAGTTTATCACTAAAGCAGCTAAATTAACATTTAACTGCAATGGTAGCAGCAGTACATGAAATGACAGAAGCAAAGTAAAGTTTAGTGTGCGGTGATCTTGACAGGAGAGCTGAAGCTTATTCAAGGAATTCAGCCTTTTCTGATAGTAAAATCTTTGTGAATACAGTACATTCATAAATCCCACAAGGTGCCACAGCAATATACCTGGCATTATTGTTTCAGAAAAAAACTTATTTTTGTTTCTTTTTCTTTCCCCAGAAAGTCCATTTTCAGCAAGAAATTGCTAATTTTTGGTTTGGTTCTAGGATCAAATAAAGGATCAGCAAACATGTAAACCCTGTGCTGCTAACCTGTTCTGATTTTTTCATTTATCACATTTTGCCATGGAGACCACAGACATGACATCCTGGACCCATTGAATTTAATGGAGATTCAGCTACTGACCTGAGCTGTGATATTTTAGAAAACATTGTCTGCATTTTAGAAAAAATAAAGTTTATTTGAAGAAGCATATTCCTTCTTCAATCTGACAATTAATAGTGAGATTGATGTTCACTTAATCACACATTCCCTCCCACCTGACTGCCAATGACAAAGAAGACATCCTCAAAAACTGAGTGTAATTAATTCCCAGCCTCAAATTCTGAAAAGGCCATTCCTGTTAATTGAAGATACTCAGAAGAGCATGACCAAGCTTGATGAGATGATAAGAATTACCATAAACCGGCAATTTTTAACTTGCAAGTGCACTAAATACATTAACTACCTTTTTGCAAGTAACAAGTGTGCACTGCTGGACTGTGACTAACGACATGCAAAGCATGTTCCCCTGAATGTGATGAGTTATTTTCTCCACATGCTATTGTAGCTTAACTGTTTTCAGTCACGCAATTATTTTTTTTAGCTAACTTCTTATAACAAGAATACTTCTGTTTAAATGTTAACTGAAAAGCAAATTAAGTACCGTGAATTGTAGCTTAATGTAGCACCAGCAGTATCTATAACTTCTAGTAAGTTTAAAATCCCTGATATGATATAATTAATCCTTTAAGAATTATTAGATGATAAGTAAGTCTCATCTCCATTTTAAAAGCACAGAAACTAAATCAGAAAGGTGAAACCCAAGTATAGAAAGAATTCACCTCAAGGGATATTCCAACTCAACAACTCATGCCTCTCTCCTAGAAGCGGTGACCCTCAACAGGACAACAGGACACAAACATAAGGCTCTATTGGGGGGGGGGGGGGGGGGGAAAAAAA
>VZZY01001334.1:23796-68931 GCA_013400335.1 Eurystomus gularis
GCGGAGAGAGATAATAAAAGCCTGAAATGTTCTTCTTTTTATTCCTTTGGGTAGTCCAATTTGTATACAGTGGATAAAGGTAAGCAGAGACATAAACATTGCAGGGTCTTCAAAACCGGAACAAACCACACTTTGTTTTATTCAGCTAAATACTTGCAAAGGAATGCAAGAAATCTGCACAGTGCTGCATAAAACAACGCAGAGCATTTATACAAGCTTTTCAACTCAAAGTCCAACAGGTAGGTGTCCATTTGGTCACCAAGGCATCTAATGCCAGTTTGGTTAGCCTCTGAGGGACTGCATCCATGGCACAAGATTCACAGAACATCCTCATCCCTGCAGCAATGCAGCTGGAGCCTAGGTAGAAAACTGCAAAGCTCAGAGGTTGCCACACACCTAGTTCACCTCCCAGGAGTCTTCTCCTCAGCAAGCTGAGGCAGGCTGCAGCAGCCCCAGGAGTTAGGCTGTTCAGGAAGCTGCAAAACAGCAAGTAACCTTCTCCTTCAAAATGTAACTGCAATTTTTCCTCACTGTGGTTTGGGTTTCTCTCTGTAATTTTAGCTGCTGAAAGGCTCTACACCACCACAAGCCTACCCCTGCATTTTATAAGGGAACAGTCAATTTAATACCTCTATGATGATCACTTAACACTCAGATGGAGTAACTGGCAGATATTAAAGAGGGTTAGATCTCCTATAACATTTCAACACGGTTGATAAAGACATACATTACTCTTCAGCTGGTTTGTCCCAGAGCAAGGGATGGGTTCTATCTCAGGTGGTGTGGGCTCTGTTCTCATCTCTGGGTAAGTTAGGCTTAGAGCCACAAAGTTATTTCAGTCCTTGCGGGTTTACCCTTTCATTTCCTCTACTGCAATTCCCCATCTTTTAAAAGGAAGAATCTGAGTATTTTTAGGTTTCATGTGAGCTCGTTAGCACTTGCCTAATGCAATCACAATACTCTATTCTGTTTACACTGACAATGGCATAGGATCATGGGAAGTAGAGAGTCAAGTGTTTTAAGCATTCATTTATTTAAAATTCCAGTGTTGTTTGTTTCAGAAAATTTTCATCAGGTTTGAAGTCTAGAAAAATAATTCTAATTTACTCACTATCAAAAATTTTTAACCAAGGCTGTCAGATTTACTAATGAAAACCAATTTAGCCAATGTTTTGTAACATCAAAGTACGAGTCTCACAAATTTAAAAAAATCTCTGTTCAGTTCACTATCCTCTTTGCAAAAATTAGTAGATACGTTCCCATCATAAAACATTTTGTACCAAATATAACTACTGCTGAGGTCCTTTCCATGCCAAAAAAAAAAAAAAAAAAAAAAAGAGAAAGAAAAAAAAAAAGAAAAAAAAAGAAAAAAAAGAAGTGCTGCAAGCAACTTCTGAAGATAGTATCCCAAAGTCCTATTAAGGAAAAAAGAGTCATGAAAGACACAGCCCCGAGAGGACAACTCCCATATTCCAAAAGGTAGTGCTTCATCTAATGCTTATAATAGGACAAAATTAAGAGCAAAATAATGAAGCACACTTCAAACTCATCATATATTTCAGCAACTGGTTTCAATGCAAAAATGGTAACTAATAAGTTCAGCTCATTTTGATAAATAAAAAAGGCAGGAATAATTTTTAAATTTTAAGATTACACTTTTATTTGAAACCATCACAGTGAAAGCTCTGCAGGAGATAGATACAGTGCATGTGTTAAATCAACCTAAATTGTTGTCTTAAGCTTTGTGTGTCAGGAAGGTCTTATGAGCTACAGAGTCATTAAAGCGAAAAATTTTATCATAGGTTCACCAAGACACCGTTAATTAAAAGATCAGGTCTTGCCAACCAGTGTATATCTTTACAACCATTTCCCAGTTGTGGTATGTAAAAAAATTGAGGGGACAAGTCATGTAAAACAAACAGGAGGTATCACTTCCTGAGGTTTTATCTCCCATGAGTGATTTTTCTGTACTGATTCCTTCCATGAAAAATGTGCATAATAAATTCTGAAGTGCTGCTCTGTTGATTCAAAATGCCACTGTATTATACTTTCTTTCTGCTTAAGTCGAGTAAAGTAATATTACAGCTGCCTTCTTGTGATAGCTACATTATCAGTTCACTAAGCAAATAATATGAGATTGACGCATTTCCTGTATTCTGCAATGGCAGAATACTATTTTTATCATCTGAAAATAAGAAAAGACAGATCAACATTTTCCTCTTTCCAAGGGGAATACTCCATCAACTTTAAAGCAGTACAAAGGACATATAAAGGGTTTTAAACCAAAAAAAAATGGTCTAATATGTTTAAAATATAAAAAATCTTGAATGTGTGTAAATAACTACACTTATTTTCATTCCTGATCATTAGAAGAGCTGTTGAAGGTGCAAATAATAAATCACAGGTGTTTTTTTTACATTTTCAAACATAAAACCACAACCCTAGTGGATGCTGATATATTATCTAAAAAAAGGAGTATACATAAAGTCTGCAGGGACCATAAGACTACCTAGTTCCTTTGAGACTGAAAGTTTTATGGTTTTTTAAAATAAAAGACACAATACGTAACAGAAAAATATGATCTTAGATCCCAAGATAACTTCTAAGAAAGCTGCATCTTTCAGTTTAGCAGTACAGTAGTTCCACAGTACAGGTTGTCCAGAGAAGTTGTAGGTGTCCCATCCCTTGAAGTGTTCTAGGCCAGGCTGGATGGAGTTTTGAGCAATCTGATCTAATGGAAGGTGTCCCTGCCTACAGCAGAGGGCTTGGAACTAGATAATCTTCCAACCCAAACCGTTCTATGATTCTATGATGTTGACTGTTCTCTGACCCTGAGCAGTATACATAGCTGTACTGATGTTACATAAGTCCTTACCCTGGGTCCCGTCTGTCCCCTGTGGTGTCCTTGTGACCCTGGACATTGTTATTATTTTACATGGGCTTTTTTCAATTCAAATTGTCTGAAGCAACATTGGGGTTGTCTTGCAAGTCTTCAAAGTAGTTTTTCCCCAGCATTAAACCAAAAGGTTGTATATCACACTGCAGGGCATGGCGTGAGGGCATGCACCACTGTTAGAGGATGCAGAGGTCACCCAGACATCCCATGCCCCGAGAAAACACCAAAATTGTTAACCCTTTAACCATGGCCACTTGCCCTGAGGATCATTCCCCTAGGCAGGCATCTCAGAGCTTGTGACAGGCGAGTGGGTTCACATGGCAAAATAATAAGGACCCCATTGAGCTATACCTTCTGTTCAGCTACAATTGCAGTTGAAGCTGTCTGTGGTTGGTCAATTGCGTGCAGCAGGAAGTACTAGAGCAGATATTTGTAGTCACTATGGGACACAGAAGGGAAAACTCACCAGACATTAGGTCCTAAATGAGTTTTTCAGTCTTACCTTATTTTCTCTCATGATCATCCCTTTAGCTCTGCCATTCTTTGCACAGTTTCACTCAAAATGGGGCCCATCATGAGCAGTACGTATTCTAAGTCCAGGAACAATGCCTGGACATCTTGCAGGCAACATAGTCCTGTCCATTGCACACATCTGACAACACTCAATTATCGCTGCCCTAATTCTTTCTTTTTCTAGACTTCCTATTTTTCCACTGCTGGTTTTGTACCTCTTTTTTTTCCCTCCTCCTCTTCTTTTTCTTCTCTTACAGAAGCAGCTGTAAAGCTCCACATGCAAGAAAAGCAGATTTGCTCACTCATCTGGTTACCACATTTCACACTGTGGGAAACAGCACTGTGTTTTTCACACATTAAGCACTTTACACATGACTATGATTAATTAGAACATTCCTTCTGTTGTCAGCTTTGCCTCCTCACGATCATACTATCACAGCAGTATTTTCCCAGCTGCTGCAGACAGTGAACTACACCAGAGAGAATAAGATGGTCCCCCTTCTCCTGGCATCACCACTCATGCTTCAACAGTGGGTCCCTCTTTCAGCCAGCAAAACAATCAGAAACTGGAGCAAGCAACACAGGAGGAATGGGGAGCTGGTGCCAAATAAGTTGTTGTAGTAGGAGAAAACTCTTCCTCTTTTGCAAAAATGACAATAATAATATTTGTTATTATACCATGTGCCATCCACTGTCGTGGGATAGTGACCTTCCCAAACACCGAGGTCCATATCTCCACAGCTTGATGGCTGAGACATAACAATGTATTGTCACTCTTCCCAGGGATTAAATAATGTATTGTTAAGCCTTAAGGAAAGTAAAAACTCTGATTTCAAGTTTTGGGGAGGAGGAGAGAACATCAAGTTTAATTCCTCTTGCACTCATATATTATTTCCCCTTACATACTCTTTTAGGGAAGTATGTATATACATTTTTAATCTTCTCATCTTACTACCCTAATCCCTAGCATCTTTTCCTGCATCACACAGAACAAGATGCAGGTTTGTCAGCTGAAAGCCACACTGAAAATGTCCTCAAAATATCCTTCCATTCTTAAAAAACATTTTTGTCTCTCAAAGCTGCATTCTTCAGATTCATTTTTCCTTTCATAATATGCCACTGCAGGTAGATAGTGGCTCCTGGTGAAAGAACATGTTTTATTTTTTTTCTGCTGCACAGGTGCTGTGGCTCAGTCTGAAAGCCTACAATTTAAAGATACTGGTAACACACAGCACTGAAATTAATCTGCCAGTGTATCATCAAAATAACAGCATTGTCTATTCTTAAAATTAGTGCTTATCCATTCTGAATAGTCTGTGTAGCCCAAAGCAACAGAAAAAAATCTTAAAACACATGGCATACAGGGAAAAAAATTCTGTGGAGAATAATATACCAATTAAGCATCACATATCTCTTGCTTAATTGCTAATTGGGGCAGAATGCAGGAAGGCTGGTATTTAGTTGATTAAAATAGCTGCTTCAAACAAGCCTTTTGAAGTTATCACAGAATCATTGCAACCGGAGATGGAAGGAGCCCTTAAAGCATCTTGGGGCACATTCTGCGAATCCAAACCCTGACAGCTACCTCCCAATGGATCTATGCAGGTCACTTTCTCTTCCACTTTCACAGAAAATTTCAATAGAAAGAGTAACTCTTCAGCATTCGCCATAATTGAACAGCTACTGATTAGCTTCACAGCAATGGAGGAGCAGCTGATTACAGGAAGACATGATATACTGATTAGGAGACAACAAAATGTGAACATACTAAGCTGCAAGTAACAAAGATTATCCAGAGATGAACTGAGAAAATATGCTAGGCAGTGTTTCACTAGTACAGTTTTTTCCTGGCAAAAATGCTATGTTAGTGAATAAATTGTACTATTCAAATTAATTTTTAAAATGTTGTGAATACCTGATTTCTTAAAAATCCAAAATATATGCTTTTAAAGTTTAGAGATGAATGAAAAAAAATCTGTTTTCTGAAATATATATTCACAAATTAATGTTATTATGTCAGGATCAAAATTGTTCACAGTTAGCAGAACAAATTTTCTGACTGTTTAGATATTAATTCTCTCAAGACACCTTGCAAGCTAGCACTTTTAAATATAATTGAAATATATAATAACTTTGGTTATTCATGGAAATGTCCAGGAAGCTATGATTTTTATTAGAAAATAAGAAATTAAGAGAAGCACATTAACTCTTCTAAATAATAAAGTTGGAAACTTACAAAAAATTGCTGATTTAAAAATATATTTCCAGGCCACAAAGAAAATTAATCATTATTTATAATGACACAAAATTACAAGGGTTTTATCTGGGAGGTTGCAGAGGTTCATTTCCTCTCCAACAGAAAAATAATTTTCCTTTTCCAGAGGTGATGTCTTCCACAAAGGATTCTCATTCCTGAGCCCCACGTGGAACAGGTAGAACTTGTTCTGTATTTAGCATTTTGGTATACAATCATAGAATGGTTTGGGTTAAAATGGACCTGTAAAGGTCACTGAGTCCAACCCTTCTGAAATGAGCAAGAACTTCAACTAGATCAGGTTGCTCAGAGCCCTGTCTATCCTGACCTTGAATGTTTCCAGGGATGGGGTCATCTATAAGCTCTCTAGGCAACCTGTTCCCATGTTTCACCACCCTAATCCTTATATCTAATCTGAATCTATCCTTTTTATTTTAAAACCATTACCACTTGTCCTTTCATTACAGTTCCTACTAAAAAGTTTGTCCTCATCTTTCTTATAGGTCCCCTTTAAGTATTCAAAGGCCACAGTAAAGTCTCCCTGGAGCCTTCTCTACTCCATGCCGAACGACACCAATTCTCTCAGCCCTTCTTCATAGCAGAGGTGTTCCAGCCCTCTGACCACTTTCATGGCCCTCCTCTGGACCTGGTCCAACAGGTCCATGTCTTTCCTGTGCTGAGGACACCAGAGCTGGATGCAGTACTCCAGGTGGCGTCTCACCAGAGTAAAGAGAGGAGCAGAATCACCTCACCTGACTTGCTGCCTACACTTCTTTTGATACAGCCCAGGACATGGTTGGCCTTCTGGACTTCAAGCACACATTGCGAGCTCACATCCAGCTTTTCATCCTCCAGTATGAAGAAGAGAAGGAGCAAGAGGAATATGAGCTAGCTTCCCATCTGTTCAGCTTTTGCATTTCAGTAGTCTATTGGGGACAACTTAAGAGTGGATACTGTTTATCTTGTAGGTTTTTCACCTCTCTTCACACTGCTTTGATCAGACAAGTACATAGATCACTCACCCGTGATACACAGTTCATAATGCTTATTATTAAGTTTTTTAATGAATATTTTAAGTGATGATGACTTCCCATAACACAAAACTCAGCATTAATTAATTATTTAAAAATTATACATTTAAGGCACGTCTACCGCAAGGAGAGGAAAGCATCCTTTCTGAATATTAGTACTGCCAATTTTTAGCGACTTATTTTCTCTAAAGGCAGTCCTGGCACCCAAAATAAAATTCTAGCTATTTAAATGGAAACTGAAGTAATGTAAACTGAGAGGGGTTAGAAGCATCCTATTAGTAAATACAGTCTTTTCTCTCTTTGACCCAGAAGTATATCGTCAATAGATTTATTTACCACGTAAGGAATACTTCTTGCAGTACCTTCCCTGGTACAAGAAGGAAGGAAAAGAGGATTCTTGGTGGCTTTCTGAAAAATCTTACTTTGTAGTGTCACAGGGAAATATCTAGGTGTTTTAGAGACTGAGTTCATTGCTTTATTTCTCTTTCTCTCAGGTTCAAATCTCCAAGGACATAGAAAGCCTCAGACAATTTGCAGTGGCACAGTAATGAAAATGCGTATCTTATACCAAGTAAATATATAGAAGATAAAATCTCCTTAATTCTCTTTAAAAAGTTAGGTAGTATCACCTCCATAACACCTCAAAAATGCTTTGGTTCTAAATACTGGGAAAGACTTTGACCCCTAAAGCTATGAATGGGTACGCTGAGTGTGTCTTGTGCTGAATGGGCCCTGAAGTCTCTCAAAATCGCATGTCTGCGCAAGAGCTAACTTCCTAAGCAGTGAAGTCTCTTCTCTGACCTTTCTATCAGCTAGGATTCAAGAGACATGGTACAATTCACTGAGGAGAAGACATCTGTCTTTTTAATAAAATCCTACTCCTAAAGCTAATTTACCCTGGAACAAGACAAGTCACTAAAAGTGATACTCATTTTGCCCAAATTAATTATTTATCATGAAAATCTGTCACTCAGCCAGTCATCTTGGACTCCCTTTATAAGCAAAGAAAGAAGTAAATTTTTGGGTGCTGCAATTTATCTGTTCTATTGTACACAGCCACATTAGTCTTTAGAAAGGCTTAACTTTCTCCACAGATTACAAATGGAGCCAAGTCATATCAACTATATCAAAAGTTGTCCTCCCCATGCTAAACAGACCCCACACATACAGGTTCAGAGACGTTACGTAGCACATTAAAACATCTGTGATATGTCTATGTAAGTAGAAGTCTGGATCCTGAGTCTGCTGTAGCCAAGAGTGAAAAAAAAGCATCAGTCCCAGAGAAGAAACAGTTATACTCAACAATCTTTGTACAAGGCTTGCTAAGAAATTACACTTAGTCAATTATGTCTTACCTTGTAAAAAATTGTGAACATTTGGGAGTTAAGTTTCACCACTAAAACAGAAGCTTGAGAACAGTGATGAGAACTTCAAAATGAATGAATAGAAAGGCATAAAAGCATGAAGACAAAAAGGGACTGACATACTCAACAGCCATTGGAACACCTTTACCGAGATTTCTAGAGACTACTGAGGTAAGCAACCTTAAAAAGACAGATTTTATCCTACTGAATTATAGAAATTGTACACTGGGGAAATCTAGAGTTGGAAGAGCCACAGAGGCAAGCTGGAAAGAACTTGGAAAGTTCTTCTACCCTTGATGAAATGTTCTTCACTGACCACCGGCCAGAAAAAGGTTGCTGAAAAAATCCAGTTAAATAAAACCACCAGTGAGGGAATGCGTCAATGCGCTATGCCTGGGAATCCTGGGGTATTTCTAAAGCTAGGTTGTGAACTCAGAAGATTGGGGAGATATTATCTGTCGTGATGCAGAACACCTTGGTATTGAAGCCTATGACTATAAATCATGCAAAATATTCCTATAAATTTTGAAAGTTATTTAATAATTCATGTCAACACCTCAACCTCAGCACCAGAAAAACATTCATTTCTAAAAGTCAGAAAATATCAGTACAAAAAATAAAATCTAAATTATTAGTTAAAAAATTAATGTTCAGAGACTAGAGACTGAAGGAAAGTGGGCTTCTTCCATCTCAGGATGATATTGTAGTAGGCAGTGTGCAGTTTCTATTTAGAACATATTCAATGTAGTGATAATAAAAATGTTTTGTTTTCACACTCACACTTACCAACAATTTCACTCGGCTCCTTATTGTAAAGTTTTTTGTTCCAGTAAAGAAGTCTGAGGAAAGGAAAGGAGACCAGAACAACAAGGCAGATGCCAACAAACATATGCCCCGTGAAGGCTGCAAAATCCAATCCCTGGAGATAAAAATGAAAACCTAAATTAAAAATCAGATATATTTCTATAGTACCTACAAGGAAAAATACTCAACTATGTGTACTTCAACAACCAATAATAAATGTAAAGCAGTAAAGTAAGTTCCAAGTGTAGTATATGCTGTAGTATATGCCACATTACAAATTAATTGAGAGAAGTATGCATTATGAGTTATCCTAAAATCCATTTAGTGTTCCTGACATGGATAGAAAAAACAAACCAACAAACTGAATCATTAACTTTCATTTTTCATTTAAACCACTGTAAATTCATTTTAAATCACACTGAATCACAAAAATAGTTAATTTTTAATAACCAGCTTTTGTTTTAAACTGATGGCAACACGGAATTTTACAATAATTCTATCTGAACCAGGATTTCATCTAAATGCACAAATATTCTTCTACAATAAAAATATATGTCAATATTCTGTTTATTTTCTGCCTAGTTAATAACTGGACACATTTCTTTACATTTTGCAGAATGAAACCCTTTAATGAAAGGGTTCTCAAAAGCTTAGGCAGAATATATTAAAAAGCTACTGTTTTAAGCAATAAGAATGAAGAGTGAGAACCCACCCTAAAACTTTGAAGTTAGCCATGCTTTAAATAGGACATTGGACTAGGTGACCGCCAGGGTCCCTTTCAACTGAATTATTCCATGATTCCATTTTACATATACTGTAGTAGATCAGGGTTAGCCTTTGGGCCAGGATTTTCTGAAGTAGCCATGACCAGCCTGTCCGAAAGAAGTTGTCCATGAAGCTCCAGGGGAGATCACATGCAAGTACTCTGGTAGTAGGGAACTGTCTTATATTCACAGAGTAGAGGTTGTCTGAACTGGTGATCCCAGAAGAGCAGCTCTGTGACACTTGGAAGAAAGTATGGTCCAAGCCCTGGATAGATCAAGTTGTTCAAACTGAATTTTCAGAGCATCCACTGATTTCCCAGAGACTCTAGAAAGTCATGGGATGTCCCTGTGGCACACCTCTATGTCTCTACAGTCACTTGCCTTTTATCAAATACCTGTGTGCTACCTATGGACCCTTCTATAATGCCAAGACATGTTAAAAATAGCTTCCCATGCAGAATCAGCTGATATTACCTCCTATGTACTAAGAATTTTGGGGACTTACTCCTTTAAATGTGTGTTCTTCTATATTGTCTCCTACTAAAAGAATTTATGTGAGAATGTCCCACCTTAAATGTCTCTGGTTCAAAAATGGGAAAAAAATGTTTCTCTATTGCTCCACAGAGCATAATAAAAAGACACACGACACAAGAAACTGATTAAAGTCGTAAAGAACTTTTGTGGCCAGATAAAGATTAGTGCTCTTTTGCAAAAAATCCACAGTTTGCAGACAGTTCAATAAATCTCAGGATATAAATATGCAGACCTGGGATTAGAACTTGATCCTATTTAAAAATACAGGTTTCAGCTTCATGAGCTAAAGCAAATCATCCTTTCTTGCTATTTAATAGTAGATTCCTTGCCTCTTCTACTCTCCAGCCATTAAAAGGTGAAACTGTATACCTGTTTATTTGCTGGCCTTTCATATAACACAGCTACTGCCATTTCTTTTATGAAAGCAGAAAGAAGACTCTACATGAATTGGAATAAGATTATTTTAGGAGTCGTCCAGAAAAAAAATGATACCACAAAGGAAAATAATATACCTTCATTCAGTTTGCCTTCATAATAGGTCAACCAGACAAATGACTTGACATCTCTTCAAGACTGATTTTACAAGTCAATTTTATAAATGCTTAGAAAGATTGGCCTCTGGGCATTAAGTCAAGACCCAGAGCTACAGGATACATTTCTATGAAGGATGAAATCAATATTCATAACTCTAGGAAATTTACAAATAGCAATGAGAAAAAAAAATTGAAATTCTGCAAAGGCTCAATATTTGTAAGACCTGCCCCTGAAGTATATAAAGTCCATGTCCCCTATATGTATTTTCTTAATTATAGCCATTTAATAGTGACAATAAATCTGATTTATATATGGGTTGTCTCTAAGATTATAGCCAAAAAGAAAGACCAGAATATTTTGTTCAGAAAAACCAGAATCCTTACAAGCAAGGTGAGCTGGCCTTGGTTCAGCAATTTCTCAAGTATTGACAACGTGCCATTAAACAGTTCAGGAATTATGCAAAATAAGTATTCAGTTTTGTACAGTATTTAAAATGGCCTAAGGGAGATAGAAATTAAGCTGTAAAAACACTAAAGCTAAACCAGCCAAAATAGCAATATCTAAATCTGACTGAAAAAAAATTCATCCGCTGAAAAACAAAATGACTGGGAAACAGTTGGTTGAGGACCAATAAAGTAATTAGAGGTGGTCAGAAAATACTCAAACCAGAATTACCAGAATCAGGAAAATTATTTTTGCACTCAATCTAGTCTTACAATGAGCAGTGGAGACAAAGCTTTACTTAGGCTGGCAGCAATGTGCCCACATCACAAAGAAGGATGACAGGTACCAGGAGAGCATGCAGGTAGAAATTTTCTGCAGAGATACTCAGGCATAAAGATAATCGTAGGAAATAAAAATGAGAAACAGGCACTTGAAGAATCCTTGGAAACTCTCAAGTTTAAATATGTGACGTCTTCCATCACATGTTAATAAAATATGTGATGTCTCCCATCACATGTTAATAGAACTTGAGTTAATAGAACATTCAAAATATGGAGGCAAAGATTCACAAAGTCAGTTGCCTCCACATTTTGAATGTCACACTAATTTCAGAGCGAAAAAATTGTGCTTCGTTACTGAAATACCACAGTGCAGAAGCTTCTCAAACAAAACAAAACAAACAATTAGCACAAGGAATGTGTCACTTGAAACCCATAAAATGAATTCCTCTATGAAAAGGAAAATCACATCAACCTAGAAGCCAAACTAAAATGCTGAGGTTAAGAAGGAGGTCTCAGGTCTAACTGATAGTTAAGAAGCATTGAAATGAGATGGAGATCACAATAATCTTAAAGTGAAATCAGGATTAACACAGCTTCATGACGTAAGAGCTGACGTAGATGAGCCTTAAAAGTGATTTGCAGGCACCATCACAAGAGAAAAAAATTGCCTACTAGATTTTTGGCACCCTATCCAGGAGCTTACCCAAACTTTTCAGAGAGTACCCAGGCTGTGATTCAGGATTTTGTTAAAGTTCATAATATCACCTCATTGATCTTTCTCATCTCTGAGATTTCCTGGGGAAAAAGAAAATATGCTGCTCTGCTGTGACTACAGAACAGCTTTGCAGTTCAGCTGAAACAAATTTTTTTCTAACATGGAGCATGTTTGCATGACAGCATTGCCTGTGATAGTGTAAGGCTGGATTCAGTTCTCTTCCCATCCCTTGCTCCCAGCTTTCCTCCCCATTAGCTCCTCACATCAATCCACAAAAGCCAATGAGTGAAAGTGAACCCTGACAATCGCTAGTCTTCGATAGATAACTGGTACCCTGCAGCCATGAGGAGGCTGAGGACTACCAAGTGTGCCCATTTTCATGGCTGATAACAGAAAGGCTCATGGTGAACAACAGACCACTGCCCACCTTGATGCCTTGGGCTGGTGTAGGGATCGGAGCACGGAAGATTTCAGGTAGTTACGGTAAGATAGGCGGGGCATAGAAGTTGGGAGGCTAGCTTGCAGATGAGATAAGATGAGTATATAAGGTGATTGCGCACTTGAATAAACGCCATTTGCTGCATCCTTATATTGGTGTCTCAATGGCCCAGGGGTGCGGATAGCCCCTGGCCTGCCCAGCTTCGGAACGGGGCTTGCTGAAATCAGTCTGCAACAGGCTGGGTGCTTAACACCAGCCTCTGCAGCACACAGAATATGCTTTCATGGAAGAAGGCAGATTTCACACCAGACATTGTCAGGTAGCTGAGTCAATGGGCAGCCTCTGAAAATCTTTAAGAGACTGAAGGGTTTACATTGTACCACAGATGCAAACAATGCAGCAGGGGATACCAAGGTGGTGGCACTGTTACTTCATCAGTTGCTCCTATTCTTTTTCCCACACTCTAGAAAGGGTATGCAACATCTCCACAGAGCCTACATTCATAATCTTGGCTGTGAATAACACATTTTATACCTCCTCAGTCCTCTGCACAGCTGGGGCCAGGATTCAGCATTGTAAAAACACATTCAAGCACTCCACATGTCTGCTGCATACAACAAAAAGTCATTTTCATAAAGTTTCTCTTCTTCCTGCACAATAGACTGAAATAGAACTGACATGCACAGTAGGCAAGAAATACTTCTCTTCCAGGAGATTTCAATCCATCAGATGAAGACAATACATGCTTCAAATGCCCCTTCCTTGAGGCTATGCTGATTGTGTTAAATTTCTACCATTCCCTAGTTGACAGAAAATCTAAAGATTTTGTTTTAGCAAGACAACAGCCTAAAGGTTCCACTGTGTACAGATTCAGAGTTGAAACTGAGTGGGCATCTTCCCTTGGTTTATAGTTTTAAAGCAGTCAGACATAGCAATTTCACATTAGGAAGAATTATCATACTGTTTTCCTAAAATACTAACTTTCTATCATCCTGATTATTATTTTTTTATTGCTTTTGGAGGTATGAAATTAACTTCTAATAATTCAGACCCTTCCTGAAGAAATCTGCCATTGTAGAGCAAAGAGAAAGCAGATATTATAGCTAGGTGCAGCAATTCAGGGAGCAGCAAATACTGTGCTTCTAGCCAGAATGCCCTTTACTTAGTATTTTCAAACTAATAAGATGAGGAAAGGCAAAAGTAGTTTATTATTTTGACACTGGTTTAAACATCCTTTCTAGCTGAATGACTGAGATCTATGTTGTCTCAGGGGGAACTGCTCATGACGTCACTGAGCCATAAATCACTGATGTTCTAACACAGTTACACAGAGATAACGTTTATCTGAGACACTGATGAACATTCTTTTTTTGTCTTGCACTATACTCTTTAATGATTACTACATGCAGAGATGAGGGAAAAAAATCTGAAATCAGACATAAAAAGATAATTTTGTTTCATATACCTTACCTAGGATTTAATTTTTTCTTGAGAAAAGGAATCAATGAAACATCAACAGAAAGAGTAGGAGTTCTACAATTGATTAAAAGTTTTAATAAGTTTGTATCCAGTAAACTCAACAAAAATAGGCTAGTAAACTATGAGAATCCATTTCACAATATGCTAGTGCTTGAAATACCTTTATAGATTCATATATAGGATTTTCTCTCTTCTATTTTTCAGAATTATCTACTTTTATTCACAAAGTTTTGGTACCACAATTTTTCATGAAATATAATCAACTAATATTGCATCATGCTAAATTTCAGCATGAAGGCTGAAAGTCTCCAAAAGGCAGAACAGGAGAACTTGATGGCTGTTCATTTTCCAGGGAATTCCTTTTGAACGACAGGAATAACTCTGGATGGGATGCTGAAACCACAAAATACTCAGCAAACATCAGATTAACAGTACAAGCTTTATCAAATGCTAACAAAGACAAGAAATAAGAGGATATAATCCTAACCGGGGCTAGCACATGCTAAATCTGCCTTTGCTCTCATCGTTACCTCTTTTAGGCAGATTAAAGCTAGATACACTAGTGCACACTATGTTCAGACCATCGTTTTGCTCTGGAGACCTATTCCCCATCCGTTTGCTAAAGAATTTGTAATCACAGCCTAAGTTTAGAGCACAAACAACTTCTGATTTCAAAGGTGTGACTGTAGATACTTGTGAATGCTGAAATATAGAGGACTTAATGTTCAACCTTTCTGAAAGCAATGACAATTTCGAACCTGTTCATGCCCTATTGTGCATATAAAAACAGAGTTCCCAAAGTCTGAAACACATATCTCTTCAATATAAAAATACAATTTTACTAACAATGGCTTCTCAGTAGCAGTGCTCTGAAGGTAACAAAAAATTTTTAAAGTTTTGTATTCACTGAATGAGTTTCCTATTTGCTGTTAATGAAAACTTTTATTTCCCTTTCCTAAAATCACAATATAAATGCTATTTTGTGAAACTTCTCCCAGCTCCAACTAAGAACAAGCAAGAGTACAACAAATCTTCCTCTCTTATTATGCAAATGTTCCACTGATTCCAGGCATGATGTTAGGGAATATGTCAGCATTATAAATCAGGAACTGCTACAAAGAAAAATTTCTTTTGGCATCCATTTGCATCTCAAGACAAATAAACAAACATATCCCTACATTTTAATGAGTAAACTGTAACAAAAAGCTTATTTATTCAAACATACTTTAAAGAAAATATTATTAATATGACATGAATTTTCCCCAGAACCAACGGAGAAAAATCTCACCAGCACTACAGTAAACAAAGAGTAAAGCATTTCTAACGCTATAACCCAACAACAGCACCCAAAATAACAAGGCTGAATTTCATTTTGTATTGATTTAAAAACCAAGGTTTCCTAAGAAAGTGTAAACTTGCATAATGTCTTACTAGGCTGCTTTTAGAGGCTGATGTACAACACTAAAAGTTCAGGAAGACTGACAAAATTCTCTTCCTGACTGCACCTAATAAAATGCAAAAACCAAACATCTATGTAGTACAATACACTATTCAGCCCCCTACAGGGGCAGTTTTCCAAGTACTCCTGTACTTATTATGCAATAATAACACTGAAAAGGAAGTGCAAGAGGATAAAAAGTGGAATTTCAATGGCAATATCAAGGAGAAAAATTTCCTGGAATGGCAAAAACATGACAATAATGCTAAAAAGAGGTAAAACCCAGACATATTCCGTAGAAAATATCATAATAGATATTATTAAAAAATACTGCATGAAGTGCCATTTCCAAAATACCATTATTGCATTCAAGAACTTTTACCTCTGAAACACTCAATTTTTTTTTTTTTTTACTTGGTACAAACATAGCAGACATCCATGCATTTTAGGGGCGAATTTGTGGTTGATTGTCTAATCCTTCCTCGCAGCAGCCAATGCTAGAAGTAGTTTCAGAAACAAGACAACAATGTCTATGTTTCTTCTTGTGAAGGAAAGAGAGCATGCTGGGGCAGGCAGACAAAATTAGGAATCAAGCTCTTAGTTCGACAGTGCAGACTGTAAGAGGCCAGATGGTCCAGCTCCCTCCCTGCCCTCACTCTTGGCTGTATCCAATTGCTCCTGCCAATGCTCTTCCAGGCAAATCTCCTTTAGAGGAGGTGACCCCTAGGCAGCGAGGACATAAGCCAGTCTGTGTCACTCAGCCTCAGAGCCAAGGGTAGATCTTTGACCCTCTTTTATTTATATATATAGATACAATAATTCAGAATATATGGAAAAGACAGTACGAGTCCCATGGTGCTGTGTTGAACTTGACCTATTTTATTATGTCCTTATTTCTGTGATGCAATAAAAGATCTGACAACAATCCAAAGTGAAAACATTTGGAAAGCTTTTGTGCTTGTTTCAAATACAGAATTCACTATGTCATATTTGCTCGGTTATTTATACATCTGAGTCCTCCTAAAATTTTCAATATCTTATTTGAGAGAAAGGTAAAATTGTTTCCTTTCTGTGTGATTGCTTAATTGCTTCCCATGTTTATAGCCACTTCTAAAGGTTCTGCAGAGATTATGAGTTTCTGGGTATTTAGAAAAATGACCTGCACGACAGGTGCTAATTATTTGCTTTTAGAAAAGAACATTTAAATGGTTGCACAGATTTCATATTGTAAAATGTAAAATTTAGCTATCAAATCCACAGCCAGGAATATTACAGTCTGCAAAGTCATCATCCAAACAAACTCATTGCAGCACATTTCAAATATTTTGAAGGTAAACATTCAAATTATTAAATACTATTTTGAAATATAATTTTCAAAGACATTTTGCAGCCTAGGCAGTACTTAATTTGAGTGCATTCAGTTAATCAGAAGACATCCTTCTTCAGTACAGCAATAGAAACATAATTGTCTCCAAACAAAAAAGTCTAGAATTTTATACTACAATTCCCTCATTCCACTTGCACAGGTGATTCACACTAGCCCATACACTACATTGACTTCCTTTAAATTTATTTATCTGGGCGGTTTATGACACCTGGCCAAAACAGAAAACACATGCCCGGTGTCCCTACAGCTTGCCCATTACATTACTGCCCCTTCCATCATGCTGCTTGGTGGTGGTGATGCAAGGGCAGATGGAAGCAGAACTGCCCTGTCAAAAGAGTGGCTGCCCTTTGCACCCGGGCAGACTGCCTCCTTGCTGTCCCAGAGCATCAGAGATGAGTGACGCACCAAGGGCTACCAGGGAGCACAAAGTCAGAGGCAGAAGCAGGACTTGCCTTCCTGTTCAGGGGTGGCAGGGATAGCTCAAAGCATGGAAAGTTCATGCAAATGCCAGCTCCATACAGAAGCTGAAGACTGCAAATGCGAACAATTGCCATCAGTGGCTCTACCAGTCCACAGGGCAGAGAGGACCATGTGTGTGGGAGGAGCTGGTGGAACCAGGATGGTCCTGCTGGTGAGTGTTTGGAGTCCTGCAGTCCCACACTATACCAGCCACCATAGCCTTCACTTTGGCACCAGTCACCCAGAAAAATGAAATCATAGAACGGCCAAGTTTTGGAATTTAAAATCTGTCACTGCAGCCTGGGGATACCAAAATGTTGGCAGGAGGTGGGAGCCAGCTGCAGTCTGTGCTTAAAGGGAAGACCCCCTGCTCTTCTGAACATCCCCTTGTGCTGTGGCTGAAAGACAAAGTCACTGCCTGCAGCAGACATATATAATGTGGGTCCACAGGAGCACCATAACCTCTCATATTGTGAGGTTTTACATATGAACAATTACTTCTGCTTCAAAATTTCTGAAAAAGAAATTGAATTGTCTCAATATATTTAACTTTTGAAAGAAAGCCTGTTCTGAAAAAAAAGTTTGGATTTTCCTCTTCATTTTAAAGTTTTCCCTTTTTTCCAACTTGTTGCCCTCTCTTCAGAGTCCTCCATCATTTTGCCTTCTTCACCTTGCTATTGACAAGGAAATCCTCCCTACCACCACCAAAAAATAAAAGGAAGTTGGTATTCTCAGTCCATATCAAAAAGTCTATTCTTCATCACAATTTTGTCACTCTGTTCTATCTGGTCATCCTACTAAGAAAGAAATAGTATGGCAGAAAATGTGGGTTATGTTCTCTTTATATGGCTGGCTGGCGGAAGAGAAGGTGTGTTAAGTCAAAAGTACTTGATTTTAGTAGCCAAACAGCTTGCAGTACATACCTGCTTTCTCAGCTCCTGCTTTGAAACAATAATCACATTTGGAGGATCCCCAACAGCTGTGGCAGCCCCCCCAATATTTGTGAAGATTACTTCTGCAATCAGGACATGCCTAGGATCAAGATTAAGTACTTCACAGAGCCTGTGGTGAAAAGAGAACAAAATGAACCTCTTAGCTTATGACTGAATTACCTTAAATCTTAAATTTATAGATTTCACAAAAATGATCATTTTGCTGAAAAATTGCAGGATTCTAAACAGAAAATGTTTGTGTGTGTATGGTTAAAGTTTTAATTGTGCTACATTTTATGTGCTGCAGTAATTATAGCAATATACATGCAAAAACGATGTATTTTTTATATTTACAGAGCAATAATTAATGGCTATGGAATTAATGCACTTTTAAAATTATATCATTAAAAGTAAACAACTATTACAAGATTTGGACTACACAGAAAATAGAATTTTAAGTTTTCAATATCTTAAACCATGGTCCCCAGGCTACACTGACCTATGGAAAACTATTTTGGGCAGCGACGGGCTCTGCAGTCAGCATCAGTTATTAACTTTCTTATGGGGACCAGTGGTAGAGGATTGTGCAGGCAGCCTATTAGCCATGAATCATCTATTAGAGACCTCAGCTTTCAGCCTAGGTTCATCAGGTTTATTCTGTTCTTATTTTTCCCCTTCTCTAAAACTTGATCCTGAGTATTTCTATTTGTAATATAACAAGTAGAAAATACACATTCCTCATTATTAAATTTCAAAAAGTTTTTAGCAGTTCAAAAATATTTAATGATTCTTTAGTAAGATGCTTCTTTAATGAGAAAAAGTAAAATGCTTCTTTAATAAGAAGCATCTTAAAGTGCTCTGGCAAATACCGAGATTGACTTAGTATCCTCATGAGCCATTTCAACTCAGAGTCCCCTTAAGCATAGTAATCTTAATGTAGATTACTTCAATTTACACAAATTACATTTATGCACATATCTGTACAATCTGCTCATTTCTGAAGCACATGTTTGACCTTAAACTTGGCCTGGGGTATTAAAGCCTGGAAGTTAAGGTCACACCTAAGCATTTTGGAATAAGGAATAACTGTTCTCTTGCTCATGGCTTATCAAAATATTGCTCCAGTTCTTACATATGGAAGCCACGCTTAAATTATTGCCCCTCTACCTAAGACAGGATGGAGGCAAGAGTGCACAGCAAGAATGCTTTCTCAGGATCGTTTCTGCTGTAGTACTGTCACACATTCACGTTTCCCTGAAGGAAGAGTTGAGCTTTACTGATCAGTCTAAATCTGTACTATTAAAAACTATATTTCAAAGATAAAAGAGTATTGTGCACAAAAACTTAAATTGATACACTTTTGCTGTCACCAAGAGTGTCAATTTAAAACTCAGAAAAAGCACTGTCAGATGACACATATAACAGTACATAAAAACTCCAGAAGAAAATAACTTCAAAAATGCACTATTTCCCCAACAGCAAAAAATTATGCAGTTAAAGGGTGCTTCGTAGTACAACTAGCCCAGTTGTATCAATTGTACTTATAATTTTGATTTAATCACTCCTTGATTTCCAAATATTTAAAAATATAACAATTCCTTAGTGATTATTTTTGATGGGCCTAGTGATAGCTTGAAGAAAGAACCTCTGATGTACACCAAGAAAGGCCAAGCTCAAAGTATAAAATAAACAGAATGTGTTGGCTACATGGTAGGCTCAAACTTCAGTTTACTTAACCCTGGTTATATAATTCTCCATGTGAACAAGCCTTTTCTAGTTCCCAATAATAAAGTATATTTAAAATAAACTATTGTAAAAAAGGGCTAGTTATTAATTTTTTTATCACCTTACTACAAAATGCAGGCTGAAACAAGTATCATGTTTTATACTTTATTAATGGAAATATAAATCTTTATATTCATAGAGTCAGTAGAATTTTCTGCAAGCTTTATCTCCATGGCAATGACAGCACAGTGCAACATAGCGAAGCTGTAGACAAGGGCTGAAAACAATGGCAGTAAGGAAAGCAAAAAATTACCTCCAGCATAAAGCTTTTAGAAATAGACAATTACTTGGCTTTACTAGGTGAGATAAAATTTTACTTTAGCTTTGATAGCAATTCAAATATAAATATTTCCTGCATACTGAGTTTCCCTTTCTTCAGTGTTATAAACTCATTTAGTATAAAACTAAAGTACTTAGCATACATTTAGTATAAAAATACAGTACTTAAAGGGTGGCTACAAAGACAGAGGCTCTCTGTTCACAAGGAACCTCATAGGGAAGACCAGGGCAAAAAGTACATATTGCACCAGGAAAGGTTTAATCTCAATTTAAGAAAAAAAATTTCTATGCTGAGAACAGTTAACCACTGGAACAAACTCCCTAGGGACATGGTAGAGTTCCCATCACTGCAGGTTTTCAAGACATGATTCAACAGGATGCTAGATAACCTCTTCTAGGCTCCCCTTCCCATGAAAGGTTGGACCAGATGGTATTTCAAGGTCCCTTCCAACCTGGACTATGATTCTCCGATTCTTTGAAAATGGAATAGATGTTACAGTAGCTCTGCCTATAAACAGTAGTTCATGACTCATTGACGTCTGGATTTCAATCCACTTCTAACTATAGTCAATTAAAAATATTCTGCAACACAACTAAAAAAAACGTTGTGTTTAATAGTTGCAGTGTTGCGTACTGCTAGAGGTGAATTCATTGATTGAAGTAAGGCAAAGTGATCTCTTTAAAATATAATCTCATGGAAGACAAATGGAGCTTTCATTCACCAGCCATTTCCCAATCTAGAATAAATTCCACTTGCAAAATTGATTTTTACTGCTTTACACTACATTTAAAGTGGGAGAATATCTTAACAGAATTTTCTGTACTTTACTGTGATAATGACTGCAAGCGTTACATCACTCGAGATCACTTTAAAAACACACTAGATCTTTCTGAAACTGAACTGGATTAACCAAATGTGCCTGGCCAGACACAGGTTAAATTCAGGTTGAATTGTAATTTATAATCACACATTGACTAAATGTAGCTGCAAATCACATGTATTAATTTACAGATATCTAAAGTAATTAAATTCACTGTTCTCTACTAGAAGTTCCAAATATCTAATCTCAAATTGTGGAATTAACCAGTGGCTGTACCAATGTCATGATCACCAGCAGGACAAAAAGCCAGAGTCTCATATTCTGAAACAAACCTTGTAATTGAAATCTGGATTTTTTAAAAATTTATTTCTCACTAGTATTAGAAGGGACAATAACTGCATAAAACATAAATTACTATCTAAAAATGTATATTAGCCAGTAAAGAACAAGGGAGGTTTAATTAAAAAATTCTCCCTGCTTACAGGAAAGAAATTTCATCTACTAGGTAGCATTTGGTGCAATATGCTACTGCAGTTCAGATATGGAGACAAACCGGAATAGCTAGCTGCCAAGGCAGTACAGCAGGCTTCAGATACGTGCTCACTGTTGTTACAAAGGGAAAAGGCAACCAATGCCTTTGAATGTGTTAGCTCCTTAGCCTACTACAATAGGAGTATTTGAAGTTTTTATTTCTTTTTAGACGATCAAAAAAAGTCCAAACAAGCACTTTGCGCACATCTGCTACTGATTGTTGGCTATAAAAGACCAAATCCAAAACCATAACAATAAAGTACCTTATGGTTACTGGAGTAAAGAGCATCATAGTGGTAACGTTGTCCAAAAATGCAGAAAGAATTGCAGCAATGAGGCAAAGAAGTGTAATCATGGCCCACACCTTGCCTCTAGAGAATCGATAAGCCTAATAAAACCAAATAGAAACAAAATTAAGGGAGCAGATCAATCCAGCTTATTTTTCAAAAAAATGACAGATAAAACAACTTCACCAAAGATGAGGCAAGAGTGAGCTTAGAGCATTTACTACTCCAACAGCACTCACTTCCATATTAATTAATTTTGTAAGAAAACATTTTATGGAAGTGGGCAAGAATTTCCATCACGCAGAGGAGGAAACAAGGGTGAAGAGATACTATGCTCCACTGCCAACAATGAAAGGGGTCTGTGGCAGGAGCAGGGCTGAGCCCTCATCTTCTGCCTGTATGCCTGGGTGGACTGACATGGTTCAGATCTGCCACCCCCTCCACACACTGGGACACCTTCTTCCCATCCTCAGAGCAGCACTACTGGGGCTACACAGTCCAGGCATCTGTGTAGGCAGTGATTGTGTCCACTCCTATTTTGTTTAGAGGTTCCATGCTCAAAGCAGTCCTCCTTGTCAATTTTGTTTTCTTTCTCTCCATCCTTCTCAAGAAAAGTAAGCTTTGCAGCAGGGGAAGGAGTCCCTCACCACAGGTAATACTTGCTTTACAACCAATCCATCAGAATTACCCTTTTCATGTAATCTTTCGTTCTGCTACTGTGCAAAGGTCTGTGGCCATTTTTCATGTGTGATCTTAAAGCTAATGATAGTTCCCATATTTTCTCTCTCCCACTGCCAGTCATAAATACAGATTTCACTTAGAGCAGAACTGCAGTTCTGGGGAAGTCAATGGAATAACTCAGCTTTATATTGTCCATATGCATGTGTACCCTACTGGGGGCCTTTACCTTTCTCCTGTAGAAACAGAATTGCCTTAAGGTCTTCCTTCCATTCATAAGAGATTTTTCAAAATTACAAGTTGACTACTGTAATTTCTGAAGTGCTACACATACCCTGCACTAAGAAAGGTTCTTCAAAGATAGGTAACATGAAAATGATTAAATACTAACACAGTTAATCCAGCAATAATTAAGTAATAAAAAAGCACCTACCTTTACTGCACAGTAGTCAAAGAATCCGGTCTCTGAAAATATGGCCACCAAAACCATCTACCAAAAGATGAAGAAAAAGTGAATAGCTTACAACTGAATTATTATACAAAACCAAAGCAAGTAGCTTGTGAGGCTGACAAAAGTCCTTCTCTTCTGACACAGCTCTGAAGATCTGATCACCTTCATATTAGAATACCCAGTACAGCTGCCAGATATCTCTCATTAATGCATCATATGGTGTAATTTAGTTTTGAACATAAGTGTCATACTAGTAAATGTCATACTAGTCTGGTTGAATTTTATTTGTAGGAACAAAGTGGGTATAATTCATTAAGTACTCAATGTATCTCCTTTATGTCACTAATGAAGAAAAGCCAATAAGTATGTTTGTTTTCTGCAGTAATGCTCTACAGAGTGCAGAAGATAGCGGCTTGAAGAATTACTTGCATTTTCTCACATTTCTGGGAGGTTTCTTGTCCTTCCATCTTTGCTCCTGATAGATTTTTTTTTTGCTTTTTCTGTGGGGAAGGCAGGGAGCAGGGAGCAGTGTCAGGAAATAAGAAACGCTCAGGATGGAAACCAATAATTGTAATTTTGTCTCTGTATATTGTATATTTTGTGTTAGAGTTTAATAGCACTTGGACAACTCTTTTTACCATAAATAGCTCTGGGCAAAGTGATTAAAATAATATGCAATTATAATCTAATCAGGTATTTCTCCTCCACATCTGGTTTGCTTTTTTTTTTTTTTTTTGCTTCAAACATAGCACTGAATAAGAAAAAGAAAACCACTTTTCCAGCACAATGTGTTTGAGGAAGGTTTTGAGTAAACAAAATTAACAAGACAAATGAGAGTGATAATACTTGGCACTTAAACAGGTCTTTCCATTTGTAGATCTCAAGGATGCTTTTAGTATGCTATCAACATGATTTTACAGATTTTAAAAACAAATAGAAAAAGATCTACATTTCAAAAGGCTTCTTCAGAGGTCTGGTCATCCTCCTTTTTGATAAATCTCTTAAGTTCCAAATTTGTATCATAACATGTCTCAGTAAATTACAATTAACAAAATGTTTAAGAAGGAAACATCTTCATACTGAATGTGATTATTTCACCACATTTAGAGCAAAAGATGCATTTTAGTTACCATTCCAAACAGAAGCGCTAGTGTCTCATAATCAATCCACTCCACTACTTCGACCATACTTGGCCTCTGCAATCGAAAAACACAATTACCAGCGAATGCTGTGAAACATCTAACTTGTGATTAGCTATGAAATATAAAGTCCACTTAACTGATGAACCTTTTGAATAAGCTATGGTGGAAATTAATAAGTATTTCTACAATGTATTAAAAAAGGACTCTTTATTATTACCATTATTACTACAATGATTATTATTGTTATCGCTAATTCAAAGTACTGTTAGCAACCTAAGTGGGTCATTAACAAGAGCCTATATCAGGCCATTGGTTCATCTAGTTGCTCCTCACATAGCATTTCAGAAATAAAAGATAACCAAATTATATGGTACATCTGTTCCCTTGTTGGTAAAAGAACAAAAGCATACTGCTTCACCTGTGAACAAACTGAAGGGAATTTAAGGGACAATAGCAATGATGTCGTGCCCAGTTACGAAAAAAAATACCCAAGAAAATCTATCAGAGGTTTCACTAAATATGAGCAAGTGAGTGGCAATCAAAAAGATTGGAAGGTGTAAGAATGAGGTATAATTATTTAGGGTAGTATAAGGCAATGTATTTCCATTTAGGTTCAGTTGGTAACCTAACATTACTGAAAATAACAGTCTTAAAGTAACTCCGAATTAAGCTGAAAATGGTTGTACTCAGCTTCCTGCAAATTAGAAGAAAATAGCATCAACTGACTTTATTTTTCTTGTCTATACCCTAGGCTGACTTGTTTTCCCCAAGATGCTTCCCCATCCCATGACCTGCACTACCATCTCTCTCTCTTAAAAAACACTGTTCTGTCATATGCTGAATCACAACAGGGCAAACAGAAATTTATGGTATCACACCCAGGAACAGAGTGAGCACTTACAGTTTGATAACTTACCTCCCCAACAGTAGCTAAGGCAGCTAAAGCTGCCAAAGAGCCCAGCATCGCTGCAAGGGTTCTGTGAACAATCTGTAACAAATGGTAAGAATTGAGCAAAGACTCCTCTGAATATCTCTTTATTATTAAAAAAGGAGGAGAGAAAAGGATAACAATTCCTGCAGTTGATTCTCTTATTGGTTTGTTTGGGATTTTTTTCCTTATTCCACTCCACCCTCCTTCAAAAATACCTGACCAGAGAATGGCTGATTACTCTTGATTACTCTGCACCACTACAGGATGTTATTTTTTAAAAAGGAAAAAAAAAAAAAAAAAAAGCCATGTCTGTGCAAAAACCTGCTAGAAAGTTTCGGCTCTGATCTTAAGGCAGAGAAAGGACTTCAGCACCATTTTCTTTTATTTGTCAATGAGTGACCCAAGAAGGAAAGCAATTCATCTTCCATAATTTAAGGATTAAAAATCCTGGTCCTATTGGCTTCTTTTCACAGCCCACAGGAAGAAGATATATGCCCAAGAGGTGACCCACCTCATTCCTTATTGCAGCTTGTTTATCTCCAAAGTCTACAAAGCAATTCCCAAGCACATAGTTCAGACCCGGAGCAGATGCATCCTACACATGCACATATACTAGACTTTGAGTTTCCAGGTCCAGTTTGTGGTCTGGGGCACAGATAGGTGTGTCAAGCCTGTCTCACACACACAAAGTTTTCTTCCTTCATTAGGTGTTTTATTACATCAGCATTTTCTCTACAAAGTGTTTTGATTTCAAGAAAGCCATATACTTCAGCTAAAATCTGCTGGATACCTTTGCCATGGTCTCCTCAGTTCCTCAAAAGCTGCTTGCACCAATGTATAGACTAACCCAGCCATGAACAGTGCTTCCCCCACAACTCCAGTGTTTCTCTGGCATACAAGCAATGCTTCTGAAAATAGCATCCAAATCTTTGACCACAACAACAGATGTTCATTTAATACTACAACAATGACAGCAGTATATGGACTTTTGTCCACATCTACACATCTAATGAATAAATTGCACTTAAAATTCTCAAAGAGGACGTATAAAAGCAAGCATGCCCTGAAAATGTTTTTTTCCCTCCAAATGCTCATTCGTACTTATTTAATCCACCATGTCTGGAAAATCACAGTTTGTGTAAAATAACTCAGTTAAAGTAAGAATGTAATTAATAAAAACCACACTACAAAACACCAGATCTAACTAACAGCTAACGTGTTTAAATATTATTCAGATACAAGTGAGAATTATTTCTGAGAAAAAAATAAGGCAATCTAGAAATATTTTATTTGCTATTAATTTCATAAGAAATATTTTGATGATAAGAAACAGCAGGATGTGGACATCTCAAGGCTCTCCTTTCTGCTTGTAAAGGAAAAGAAAAAAGGAAAGATTTGGCTTTCTTTTTTCCCCTTGAACATACGATTTTAACAGTAGTGGTAAACAGCTAAGCAATTTATGTAATTACAAGAAAAATAAATATATACATTACTAGCTTAGGAGTGAAAAGAAAAACCTATTTCATTCCCCTATGTTTTTCTTCAAAATGCCCTGGAGAATAACCTATTCATAGGGACAAAGCAGGAGATCAGATCAAGGTTTTAATGTCCTAATGACGTAAAGGTACATAGCACAGATTACAGCTCCCACCAGCTCCCACAGAAATGTGTGTGACACGGTTTCATCTCTGATTTCCAGTTTCAGAGTGCTGCCATGAACGCACACATATGGCCCTTCTGATTCTGCAAAGCTGGGAGAATTTAATAACACTTGATAGTTCTTGTGGCTGATGATGGGGTGCAGCAACTAGACCTTACAGTTCTCCCCAGTAAAAGGCACAAAGCAGAGATGCCAGGGGGAGAAGATCAGCTTCAAAACAGGGCAAAGTAAGTTCAAGGGTAAGCTACTGGGGAATCCTCAGCCATCCTCAGACTGGAGGCTTTCTCCTCATCTAATCACCATTCACATTAGATAGCTCTTTTGCAGTTCTCAGAAAGACATCTGTCGAGGTTTAGGTTCACTCCACCAGACCTACAACAGACGCTCTCTGTTAACCCCTCTTACCCCCTCCAAATAGAGGAAGAGAAAGAAGATAAAGGAGAGAGACTTATGGTTGGCCCCCCTCCCCTCCCAAATGGGAGAGGAAGGGAATAAGAGAGTGGCTTCTGGACTAGAAAAGAAAACTAAAACAGCTTTAATGAACATAATGGTAATAAAGTGAGATATATATACAGAACCAGTATTGAACTCAACCTCCCCCTGATGGCAATTATGTCACCATCACCACTGAGGCCATGGAGCAGGCACTGGCAAAGTCTCAGACTGGGCTCAGCAGCAGACGGAAACTGGGCTCAGGACCTGGGTTCAGGAACACATGAATTGGGATCAAAGGCACAAGACGGTCCAAGAAGGGAAGGCCAAAGGGAAGGGTTCAAGAAGGCAAGAAGGCCCCCAAGGGAAGCGAAGGCCAGTGGAAGGATCCTGAAGGCAGACAGGAAGTGAAGTCCAGTGAAGGGCTGATGGGAAGGGTTGAGACCCTCGTGGTCCCTCAGCTTTATACTGAATATGACATATGTGGGATGGAATACATCGTTGCTCAGTTTAGGGTCACCTGTCCTGGCCGCTCCTCCCCGCAGGTGCGGCCTTTCACTTTCTGCATCCCCCGATGTGGTTCACAGGAGTTAGCAGTGACCTTGGTCTGCACACACCAGTCCTTGGTAGTAACTCTAAACATGAAGTGTTATCACTGCTAGAAGCAGACACTGTCTGCAAAAACATGCTGTTGGCTTCAGGAAGTGCAGTTAGTTAGAAAAGACTTATCTGAAAAACAAAATCACTGAACAGAATTGGTTTGGTTCTAACTCAAACCCGGACAATATCATTAGTTTTCTGATATTTGATTGGTTTTAGAGTTTTTGCACATTTCCACATAAGCATTTTTGCTGTCAGCAAAATTAATTGCATACATTGGATTGACTGCATTTTCAGTTTCCAGGAGTTTGCTGTCACCTATGGGTGAAATTTGCTTTAATTTCTGCAGGAAGATAGGGAAAAATGCTGTACAAATGGAGTAATCTGTCAGTTCCTTCATCCTAGTGATTTTTCAAGAAAGATGCACAAAAGTATATCCTGAACAAAGATTATTCAGATGCAGAAACAAAAACCATCACTAAAATTCTTCCCTTCCTGCACATATCGTAACAGCTCTTCTGTCTCATCTTTCATTCTCTCTCTAACTTGCCTCTTATCTGTTTCATTTCTGTTTCCACTCTCTTGCACATAAATACCTCCCCACATGCTCACGTTCTCTCTGGCCCTCCTCATTCTGTCGAAGTAACATGTCAAAATGAGCCCTTACTTTCTTCTCACTCTTATTTCTTCTATCCCACAATTGGATCCCCACATTTCAATGATTCAATCAGTTTTAGCACACTCTGTAAAATGCCTCATTTCAAGTGTATTGCCTCATTTCCTGGAAAAGTTTCTTTAAAAAACAAGCAATGGCCATAGAGACAAAAAAAGAGAACAGATGAGGAAGACACAAAGCTTTTTAGTCTATCAGTTTGCACACTAGAGATCCCCACTTCCCAACCCAAGTACAAACCTTATAATCTCTTTGCAGAAAGGCAATCAACATCATCTTTATTTTTGTCTAAAGAATGTCTAGCAGTGCTGACTTAATGAACCAGCAGAGGATGGTGCTTGACTTTTACAAAGAGGCAGTTATCTCAATACAAACTACTACCGAAAACAATGCAGTCCAGATTTCACTCTTTACAATGCACAACTCAGATGTAGAGCTCACTGATACAGGGTATCACTAGGCTGAGAGATGGAGAGATTTCAAATAAAGGGAATGGATACTTATAAAATTTTATATAAGTAATGAAAAGAGAAGGCTCTGGGGGGACTTTATACCAACCTTCTAGTACCTGAACGGGGCCTACAGGAAGGCAGGGGAAGGTCTATTCACAAGGGTTTGTAGTGATAGGACAAGGAGTAATGGCTTTAAGCTAGGAAAAGATAGATTTAGGTTGGATATTAGAAGAAAGTTCTTTAACACGAGGGTCATAGAGCACTGGAATGGGCTGCCCAGAGAGGTGGTGGAGGCCCCATCCCTGGAAACATTCAAGGTCAGGCTTGACGAGGCTCTGAGCAACCTGACCTAGGTAGATGTCCCTACCTGTGTAGGGAGGTTGGACTAGATGACCTCTAGAGGTCTCTTCCAGCCTGAAACATTCTATGATTCTATGATTCTAAAACACCCAAAGTTGCAACAATCAAGGCTCTTTATAATAACATCAACAATGTAGGTGGGTGGAGTGATAGCAACATCATATGGTCACGCTATTAAGGTCAATTCAGAATAGGCAGAGATTAGGAAAAACTTCTATAGCTATTTTGTTTCATAATTATCTGTAGAAAGTTTGTTCCATGATTGCTTACTGTGTGATAAACACAATGTGCCGAATGCTGGTTCTGTCTGACAGCTTCCATACTCTTAATTCAGGAGTTAATACTAAGGTAAGAAATGACAGCAATCTGAATCATTTATGCCACAAGTCTTTGTGCTTGATATTAATTAAAAATATACATTTCAACAGCTGTAATGTAAAGTGGATTTAGACAACATAAACCTTGTTCAAATTTATTTCTTTATAGATCCAAAAGTGCTTTAAAATGTTTGCAGAGTTTACCAAATCTTGTTGCTAGATTGCAATAATATCATTATAGAAATGATTCAGAATTCCAAACACTCGTTCTTGTACAGTGCTCCAGGAGGTAAAAGGAAATTATTTAGAAGCGAATTGAATGGTGACCTCTATGCTACTTCAGAGTATAAATTTCCCAGTTGAGATCCAGGGCATGCGTATTTTCAAAATGTGCTCCTAAAAATGCTTGATAAATGATATATCTTCCAAACATTTTATTTCCACAAGTCCTTCTTTATAAGTGATAAATGGCAGTTGAAAGATGACTAGCAGTGACTTTAATGTAAAAGCCTCAATTCATTTCTTATCCATTTTTTTCTCCAGTGAAGCCTGTTGCTTTAAACTACATCTTTTACTAAGAAATTAATCTTCATTTGATAGAGTGGCATCACTGCTGCATTTCAACAGGAGATAGTTATTCCCAAGCCTATATCCACATACGGATTTTATGCATTTTCCACTTACCTCCAGAGTAGCTGAGACCTTCTTTATAAAATAATAGCCAAATCCCTCTTAGACTTTATAAAGTCTCTCGTTCCATTCTTTATTCTCAGGAGACAAGGAGGGAGAGAAGGGGAGAAAAAATTGCTCTAGAATAACTTTGTTTCTGACTTGATGTTTTTATAAGGGTTTATTGGGTTAAAAGAAGATATCCTGAGCAGTGGAAGATGATTTTTTCGGTAACAAAGAGTTTGCTCTTCCTAAAGATAATCAAGACAGTATTAGAATGACTGCCTCTGGAAATGTGCTCCTCAGTCAGAACCCCTGATGGAGATTAAATTATCATTTGCTGTCACGTACTTTAAAATTTTTGGCGGTCTGCTTTGTCTTAGACTGTTCCAGCTGTTTTAGTAGGTTACAGATGAAGGTTCAGTCTTTCGTGTCACACATATTTGATCCACTTATGGTTTGAAAAATTAATGCTGAAACCTGAAACTGGCATCAGAAGCTGAAATCAAAACTGAAATTTGCAGAAAAACATTGGTAATTTAGCTAACTAATTTCGGTAACTTTTCCTACCTAGTCAGGTACAGATGAGATCAGAGCAACAGAAAAGGAAGGTCAATAGAGCCAGACATATTTACTTGATAATTCTTCAGACTCATCTGTATTAAAGAGGCCATCTAACCAGTACCAGTTAGTGAAGGCATAGGAACATACCTCCCCTTCAGCTGGTGATAGCAGCTTATGCCTTACCTTCTCACCCTCCTCCCATTGATTTGCTCCCTAAACAAGCTCTGCAGAAGCTGTTCTGCAGCTTCTTCAGCCACGGGGTACTCTTCCCAGCATGTGGGAACCCCTTACAGGGGGTGTGTCTCAATAGCTACTGCAAAATGAAAGATAATGGAAAATTAATTGCCTTAGAATTACTTAGTTAAGCAGTAGCAAGTAAGTTGTCTAGGGATTTTAACGAAGCAAAGTGGAGCTGCTTGACATAGTTTAGAAAGCATGACATACTGATGCAGTATTCATGGACAGACTAAAGCAGCTCTTGAGGTACTTGGTGTACAGCTGCTGGAAGAAGATGAGAATCAAGGATCCCAAAGTGACTACAACTATCACAAAAATCAGTGACAGCAAGGACAGCTATTTGTATTTTCATCTGCAGATTAGGACACTATCTATATGTATTCTATACATGCAGACATCCAAATAATAAAATAAGAGTTTACACTAGGTTAAATTTTCAGAAAATATTATTAATCTCATTTTTCTAAGTCAAAATATGTCATAGCCACATCACTGTACATAAGTATGCCTTGCTTGAAAAAGAAAACCAACCCTGGACTAACAGCGTACTAATTTTTAGAAGAATTCAACAGAGATTCGGTATAATAGTACTACTATATGCATGAAATATGTGCCCAAGATCAGTTAAGAGCACAGACTGGAGGGGTCTGTGGACTTGGAAACATTGGCTGCATATTTTAATACTAATAAGCATTCTTATTAATTGTAGAATAAATGACTGATCTCTGTAACTCTGAGAAAATAACATTCCATATACATTCAATAAACTCTTTTTATAGACAAATTCAAAACCCTAAAAGACTTGTTTTTTAAAATAGAAACATTAGATTCTATAGCAAACTGTGACTCCTGAAGAAAATCTACATGACCCCAAGGTAAGAAAGTACCTATACATGATGTGCTGCTATAATACCCATTTTGACTCAGATAGTGTGCCAAATGACTTGCTCTGATTCAATGTCAGAGAACAAAGTCATGGTACAGGCAACTCTGCCTTAGGGAAAGGCCCAGAAGACAGCAGTTTGCCACTTCTTAATGCAATGTTTCAAAATCTAAGATGGCACTACACAAGATGATTATCTTAAATAGAAGATGATTAAAAGTAATACTGTATGGTATCCAAGATGAGTTAACACCTGTGTTAGTTCACTTTTATTCCTATAGTATGTTGACTGAATAAGCCAAGAAATAGAAGGTAGGGATATCTTAGGAGTTTTGTCTAGGAAGGTTAGCTCTGAAATTCTATGATTAAGTAACTACATTAAGTTACACCAGCTGGTATCAATTTTTTCTTTATGTATAATACAAGGCATAGGAGGGTGAGGGGGGGAGAGAGAGGAAGAGAGGAAGGCTCAAGGAGATCAAATTATTTTCTGTGAATAAATTATCTGATTAATTCATTCTCCTCTTCTATAAGCTGATTCTAGATTCTGCAAAGGCATTTGTTATTCCATAGCTCTGTCAAAGGCTTTGAATGAGCAATGTGCACTCTTTGCAATCCTTTCACTGTCTACAAGCTTTCTTCCTCAGCCGTATCACTGCTTCCTGTTTGTAAATAAAACTGGATGGGCTAAAGCTTCATACTGATATGGAATACTGAACTAATTGGTTCGAAGTAGCCGTTGAATGATGTAAGTATAAACGTATCCTTTTTGTATGAAATGAACATGGCTATTGAAACTTTTCTTTATATGCCTTGGAAATCTGGGGGAAAAGCAAAGTTGGAAAAAATAGTGTGGAACCAGGAAAGAAGGAGGGAAATAGCATTTATACAAATGTTGGCAAGAGGATCCAGAACAGCATTTATTCCTACGTAGTGAGGGTTGAAATGACTACACAACTTGTAAGTTGAGTCTGGTTTTGAAATAAACTCCCACCTCAGAATATTGTTGATGAGAACTAGGGATAAAAAGGTATAGTGTCATATATAGTAAATATTTCTACTGGATTCATATGAAAAAGATGAGTCAGCCATATCTATATCATTACAGCCACAGATGGGTGTTTTCCAGCCTCTACCTGTTGGGATGGCTCTGATGTAAGAAAACTATTTTTATATTTCTCCAGAAAACACCAGAAAGGGAATGTTCAGTAACACCTGACAGTTCAGAGAGCCTCTCTGAGTCAAACTTTAAAAGTGAGTCTTTTTATTTGCTGTGAATTTTGGGGTTTTGTCTTAATATGAAATTAGACAGAGGCACACAAAGATGAATGAGCTGATGTTCTGTAAATCAGGGCCTTGAGTCAGGTCAAAGAAACCCTGTGGAAAGACAGGATGCTGATCATTTTTGTGTGCCAAGGCACCTCACTCCTGTAATATTTTAAATTTAAAAAAAAACATTTGCTGCATGACTAGAGATATCTTATTACGAGCCAGTAAAGGACTTGCTGCTACAGATAAACAGACCACTACTGTGGGCTGACATGGCAAAAGCCATTGTATAAGCAAAAAGATTTAAGTCTTGCAAAACCCTTTTGCAAGGGTCAATCCAGTCCTCCAGCACCTATCTCAGGAGGCTTTACTGTGTATCTACTCGATATGCCTTGATATCATTCCCAATGCATACCCTCATTTCTGTGTCCTAAAAGCATTATTTGTGGGGATGGCAAGATCCTCATTATATTTGCAGTTTCAGAATGTTTTCTGAAACTGAAGAAGCAGCTACCATCTGTATTTCCCCAGTCATCTCAGCATCCTCAAGACTAAGGCAATTGTGAATGTCTAGTAAAGAAATTACATGGGGGAAATCACTAAAGTGAGGGGCAAACTTATTTTAGTTTCCCTGTGTCAATCTTTTTCAGCCTTCCTTTAATATTAGGATAATAGGACCATATAGAATTAGAGCCATACGCTCTAAACAACAGTACGGCGAACTGCAGTACTCACGTTACCTTTACAGGAAGCCTCCTGCTCTAGACAGCAGTTCCTCTGGAAGGTCTTTCACCCCTGACATCTCCTCGCTTTCTCTCTTTGGCTTTCTTTGTATTTTTTTTCCTCCTTAGATCATGCTATCACATCTTCCTCTAAGCCTGCCACCTACACTCTCTCATGTTTATTCTTTCACTTTTGCCCTTGCTCTTGCTGAAGGAAGACATCATTTGAGGCCCCAAAAGAAGCTGAGTGGTTCTTGTCCCTGTTTGTGTGCATTAGTAGTGTGTTCTAACACCTTGTTAAAATTTAAAGACTTCATGGCTCTCTACCCCTCTGGTTGCCGTAGGCAGGGTAGAAGCTGAACAGCAGCATTCAATTAAGCTAATTTAATGTTGTATTGCCTGCCTCAAACAGAAAGGAAAAAACCCAACTCACAACATACATAGTATGCAAGACAGGGCAACACATTTGCGCTTGACAGTCTTTCACACATTCAACAAAATACAGTTCAAAATTAGTTTTAAAAGGCAATAGAAAATGGATACTTGGAAATCAGTTTTTACCCTCAGCGTTGAAAATGTTGAGTCCTATTATTTCAAAAAAAAGCATTCTGCAAAAAGTGGAGCCTGGGTGACAGCATCTTTTAAAGCAGACAATCCTATCAAGTCCTTAGAATAGGAAGCAGCACCATCCAGTGGAAATTTTTTCCTATTAAGTTCTTAATTAAGGCAAATTTACATATGACAGAAGTACTATAGCACCCAAAAGAAGATATTTCTCCTTAAAGTACACATATTCGGAGGAGAGCCAGACTCTATCAAGATAGATCTAACAA
This sequence comes from Eurystomus gularis, assembly GCA_013400335.1. Classification (NCBI taxonomy): domain Eukaryota; kingdom Metazoa; phylum Chordata; class Aves; order Coraciiformes; family Coraciidae; genus Eurystomus; species Eurystomus gularis. Next base: position 58,641 of record VZZY01001334.1, read on the forward strand.
TTAGACAGGCAGTAGTTGCTGTAAAATCAATATTCATATTGCATTAATAATACAAAACTGTTGTTATATCAAGCTGGGATCCAGCTGAGGGTTTTGCTTGCTGTTATACTGTATTTTTGTTTGAATTTAAACTTATCCTGTCCTTGTCCTACAGTACTCAGCTTCCTTTATGCTTCCTTTGTTGCAGTTACAGGAGGTAAAAATGACTGTTGTTTATCTTACTGGTGCTAGCTCTGTCCTCTTTAAGCCTCCTCACTGGTGGCAGTGGCTTTGTGGTAGAAATCACAGCGCTTCATGGGTACTGATCTAATACTCCTCATAAGGAGCATCCTGTAAGGCTTCTGAACAGCTGTTTTAAAGTCATTTTGAGCCTCTCAAAATGCACAGAAGTCAAAATGCAGGGAGGTCACTCCGTCCTCCTAAATCAGAGAAAAGCCGGGAACGGCCATAAGCCTTGATATTCCATACTGCTTAATTGCTAGCTCAGTCACAGCATGTTCTTTCTGGGAGAACATCTAGAGTACCATTTGGTGAATATTTCACTCTAGGGGACAGGACAGATGGATTCACCCCATGCCTAGATCTCCTTGTTCAATCCAGTACTCCCGCACCTATCTCAGCAGACTTTGGTGCCTCCATCTGCTCCATGTGCCTTGATACCATTCCCAATGCACATCAGTTTATGTCCTAAAACCACTATTTGTGGAGACTGCAAGACTGCCCTCATTATATTGCACATTTTCAGCTATGGAAAATTTAAAAAAAAAAAAAAAAAGGAAAAAAGAAAACAAGAGTAGACTTTTGGATGGTAATATTGCCTACAAAGGATGCAGCTAGCCTGCAGCCTTTATTGTTTAGGTTTCACTGAGCTGGATTTAGGTTTTATGCAACCCCAGAGTCACAACATCTATGATTTCTGCTCTGGCTGGGAAGTTCACTCTACCTCTTGGCATCATTTTTACCTCATTGTAAAACACTGCAGCTAATCAAGACACCATCAAGGCAGCCTTCTCTCTCCCCCACTCAGGACCGATAGCCTCTCAAAGACGGAAAAGTGCCCAGGAGAACATCCTTGCCCTGCTGGAAGCTGGCCAGCACATCCAGGGACACTGGCTTTCCTGCTCTGCCCTGACCTTGGGCTCTTTTCTTCCTCCCACCCCCAGACAGGAGGGCAGATGAGGGCAAACTTTTACTCTTGCCCAGTGAGGTATGACTCGGACTCTTCACCAAAGAGGATAGATGGTTTGTTTTGATAATCTGCCCCTAATTTTCCAGCAACTCCTACAGCAGTGTTTTAATTCCTCTTCACAATTGTTCTATCCTGGCACAAATGAAAGCAACAGCCACAGGAATATATTCTTCCCCACAAAGGCCAGGAAAACCAGCAGCTAATTTTTTCTTTTTTACGCTGTCTTTTCCAATAAAGGCTATGGATTTTCTTCTGTCTCTTTGCTACCAATCTTTTAGTAGGATATATGTGGAGGTGGGAACACTGTAATCCACACTCTTCTCTGTCTATATTTAAAGACAGATCAATATGAGAATGGATGGGAAGTGAGAAACCATGCTGAGTGAGCTGATCGCTAATTTCTGTGACTTTACCTATCAGAAAAATTCTCCTTTCAGGTTAGCCTAGCTATTGCCATCACTTAGTATTATGTTTCCTATACCAGTGAATATTTCTTCTGTTTTCCTTTTCCCTCTCCAAAGCGCAGTTTTCCATGTGCAAATAAATAGCCTCATTACTGGAAATAAGCAAAAACTGGACTGTGCAAGCATAGACAGCAGTAATAACAAACATCTTATTTCATTTGTAAAAACACCTCCTGTGAGGAAACACTGGTTCAACCAGCCCATAGCACTAGAAAAATGGTCAGACTGAACCACATAAAAGTTTTGCTGTCTGCAGCTAATTTCTGCTGGTTAGATGTTATTAAAAATCACTCTGTTTTGAGTTAAAGAAATTAAGCTTAGGGGATGTTTATTCATAATTTAAGTTAGTTAATAATAGAAAAGTAATATGGAGAGAAAGGGACACTCTCCACTTCCATTAAAGTAATAAAATCTGTGATTATAAGCCCACACTTCAGGCTATTAAGAAGCTAGAGCTTTTAAGGCCAGATCTTTCACTTTCAAGCATTTGTGTTTTAAGGATAAATCACACATGTAAATGTTATTCAAGATGTCAGATCATTAAAATGCCATTTGAAAGGCCCTGGCAAGATCTCTCTTAGGGCTACCTACATGACAGGAGATGAAACTAAATGATAGCTCCAGTGATAAAACAAGCCCTGTGGAGGCTCTCACAGAATTTCTGATACTTGCTGGTATCACTTCTCTGCCATTTGATGTGCTATTTGTACATCTTCTTTTTTTTTTTTTTTTAATTTAATCAAATGAATGTTATTCTGCTTTTTCTCCTGACTAAATAAAATGTTATATAAAATACCATTAAAAAGGCCATTACTTTCACATTTGTTTCTGCTGGCTCATTTAAGTATCTTAAACAGTTAACACTCCATTTTAATCCACAACAAAAAAACCCCAAATATATTATTAAAGGGAAATATTGGACAAATCCACAAATAATTCATTCTAATTAATGAGCTTTGTCCTTTAATAAGAAATATTTAACATTTCCAATTAACGTAGCTCCAACATAGCTGCAAATATGCCATTAATAATTACTAATAAGAGAGTTATCAACTCAAAAAACTTTTTTAATACCAGTAAAACTTCATAGTATTAACAGATATTTTAATATATGGACAGGCAGATTTCTTTTCAGGATAGCCAGTGTATTATCCCATTCTCTGTGTATATAAATACAGAACAAAACGGAAGAAATCAAAGATATCTTACTGTATGGCAAAGAGGAAACAATGAGATTTTATCCACGCCTTTTCCTTGACCATGCTGTACCACCAGAAACAACTATATGCCACTGCTTATTGAATCTGAGTGAATGGGGGGTAAATAGTCACTTTAGTTATATACACACAAAAATACATTGCTGGAAAAAGAATGGAAATCAAAGAAAGCGAAAACCAAAACACACTCTTAGCTGAAAGAACAAAGATGTTTGGAGCAGAAAAGTGTAAAAATTAAATTTTCTGAGATTTTTTTGTTTAAATTTTTTCAAGTTCTCAGTCAAAAGAGGTTACACATTCTGAAACTAGAAATAACCTACCTTGAAATAAATTATGCACTAATTTAGTATAGCAACATCAGCTTAGAACTCTATACCTCAGCATTTTACCTCAGATGTCCCCATAGACCAATATGAAAACATACTTATAACCCACATTACCTATGTTCCTCAGTAATGCTGAAGGGTCAGATGGTGGAGCCAAGATCAACAAAGGTAAACCTGGCACACTTTTTTTTTTTTTTTTTTTTAATTAACATACACTGTTTTAATTTTCTGTGCTTCTGTGTAGGCTTCCAAGAACAAAAAAAAATTACTTCATTGTTTTCAATAAGTCTATAAAAGAATATAGATCAGATTAATTAAACAAATAGCACAAGAAGCAGAATTTTTTCTTCTTTCTCCTCTGGAAGAAGAGGAGGGGACAAAGACTGAAATGTAAAGAGGGAACTGTTCAATATTTGAAGAAAAATTGATTCCAAGAGAATGAATGTCTAGTTACTAAAGGAAAGGATGATTACATGGGAAAAAGAGAAAAATCCCACAGATTTCAAATAGAAAGCGTAACTAAGAGATGTCCACCTAAAGAAAGTTAAAAGCAATGTACAAAAACTTCAAGGGACAGAGTAGGATTGTGAAGTAAGAAAATATTTGTATTTGTAGTAAGCATTTAAAAAGAAATCACTAGGAATTAAGGAGGAAAAAGAAGCATCTCCTTTTACCGGAAACCTATTTCTATTTTATGAATACATAATACATAATTGGTTTCAAAAGAAATAAGACTTAAAATAAATGTCTGAGAGAAAAAAGTTCAACAGCTTAATGTGTTTTCTGAAGAGCACCACATTTTGAAACAGAAAAACTTCTTCACCAACAAGGACAGGTACTTGACATACATGGAACTCCTAGAAATTTGATGCCAACATAGAGACAAACAGCTGCCTCAAAGCAGAATTTACCCTGTCTTTACAGTGGTGCAACCGTTTACAGTAAAGGCACTTCATTTTCCAACTGGAACCTCTCACTTCATCAGCTCTTCCCATCACCTGTATCTGCAGGAGACAGAAGCTCTTGCAGCCTGTTGTCCTGCACACTCCTTGCCAACTAAGGTAGCAAAGGATAAGGAAGGACTAAAAGAGGAGGACAGCATGGTTGAGGTCATTGTGGGCACAAGATCTACAATTCGTGTTTGGGGAAAAGGGCTGTGCAGGAGGAGCAAGAGGCATGTCTTTAGGCAGCTTTTGTGAGTTGTAATAGGCAAAATGCTTCCTCTTTCTTCATTGTTATAAGAAAATATGTGAAAATATAGCTCTAAAACTTGTTTGGATGTCCACACTGTCTGAAGCTGAACCTTTGTTGCCAATGATAATGAATAAAACACAGGAAACTAATAAAGACTGATAAAACATGGGGAGCAGCAACACTGAAAATGAAAATCCATGAGAGATCACTCCTGCAGCAACACCAATTGATTTCTCTAACAGTGATAACTGCTAATGGAATGGAGAATGCAATGTGTTGAGAAAGCAGGACTTCAGGCACTGAAGTTATAAATACTGAATATAAGGTAAGCCACTGTTGCGTATTCTAACAATATTAACATCCATCTCTTGCAAGACATCCATGAAGAAACCAGTCAAGTTTTGTTTCTGTGATGGTTATTTCCAGCTTATACATATTTATAGTTTAATATTTACTCTGATTTTAGCATTTGTCAGATGTTATGGAGAAAACAGCTAACATCATGATGCAATAGGTGACGTCGCACATTTTAAAACTCCAGAAAGTTAACTTATAAGTTATACCTTTATATACCTATATACTTATACCTCTGCATTTGCAGGTATAATTTTTCTGCCAACAACAGAAAATTTTCCTTGATCTTTGCCCAGAAACAACAAGCTAATGAGTCATTTTAAGGCTTTTTCTTAGAAACAACAGGAAAAAAAAAAAGTATGCTTTTCTTGGCTTTGCTTTCCATTTTCAAGCCTTTATTCCCTTTTACACATTAATTGTTCCAAAGCAGCTTTCTAGGATGCAAACACAAAACCACCTTTTACATACATTAAAAACCTGGTATTTTTGCATTTGCTAAAGGGTTGAATAGTTGGGCTTTTTAAAAAATACAAGCTGTATTTAAAAATGTTGAGATTTTTCTGATTCTGTGCTGCATGCTTTACATATTTTTGTAGTAAAGTTTAGTCCAATCCCCCTGCATACTTAATATTATATCACTTTGCTCATTTAGAAAGTACATAGAGGCATTTTTAGCTTCATAAATAAATCATCATTGCTGAACAACATAATCTAAATGTATAAAGCATCTGTCATATTATGTGTGCCCATTATTGAGATTTGATAAGAAGGTGTTCAACCATCCTACTATTTCAATGGGTAACAGGATGAGAAGCTTAAAAAACATAAGTCACGTGGAAGAAAAATGAGCATGCTGGACATATTTACCATGGAGTACCTTGTAGACTTGATTTGATTCACTTCTCTCTTTCCTACTAGTGTAAATCAGGTGTGACTCAGCTTGGAGAATTCATTAACAGTGTGGATGCTCACATGAATAATAATTACAACAAAAAAAAAGTTCCCACCTCTGTATCATCTATTTATTTCAAGATAATCAATCAGTAAGTGTTTGCAGCTGAAAGAAGTCAGTTGGAGCCATGTGCTGTTTCTGATATGTTTTCCATGCTTAGTGCTGATGCAATGCATTTTCATTGGGTTTGCTACCTCAAGGCTTTGGAATGATGTTGCACTGTATGCTTAAAGTTCCCTGTCCCTTGACTTCATGTTAACTTTGACTCCATTTCCTCTTTAAGTAATACAGTAAAAGAATTTCTAAATGCCACTCATTAAAAAGTGTGCTCAGTTCAACCTTTTAAAAGTACACTAAATTCATAGTTTGAGGTGCCTTAGAGAAGGGAATAACCAATTTTTTTTTCTTTTACCCTATCTTAAGAAAATAATTAACATAAAAACAGATTTGCTGCACCTTTTATAACCCAGACTTATTTTCACTCTCACAGCTAAACTATATTCCTGTTAAAATATTAAAATGCTAATAGGTCCTAATAGAATAATACACAATATCACTGTAACATTAACATAACTTGCCAAAATCCGTTACAACATAGAACAATTTCCTTGCACATACCTTATTCATGCCATTAGCAACACTGATGGTACAGCAAGGATTCATATACACATTTTAAAAGTATATTAATACCCAAGAATGAAAACTTCCCTTCTGCTCCATTTACAATGTAGGGGGAAAAATAAAATCAAAGTACAAAACTGGCTTACTTCAAATATGATCAGCACGTAGACACCTACTAAGATGACAGATGCAATTGTTACTTGTGCCTCTATATTTGCATGAAGGTATTGATGCTTCATGGAGAGAGGAACACTTCCAGACTCTTGTAGGAAAGCTTGAATGTTTACAAAGATGGTGCCTCTGGTGAAAAAAAGAGAAGTTTTATTTATGCATTAATTTAATATTGGGTACCTACAAATATATGCATATGTGCTTTATCTGTACAATTGTAAGCAACTTGTCAAACGTTTTCGCTCTATCCCTCTAAATAGCATTCTTTGGAAAGTAACACAAGTACAAACCAGCCTTGTAAATCCATTTAAAAGCAACAAGAAATCATCCTTTCCTGCCCCTCTGAAACAGACAGGGATACACTAGTTTCAAAACATTATCTATTCCTTCATAGTCAAGCCTTTGTAAACTACTAGTTCAATGGATCATTTCTCAGTCTCTCAGCCAACCTGTTTGGTATCTGGAAGGTTCTAGTTGTGATGATTTGCTGATTTCTTCTTGAACTTAATGGTAAAGACCAGTTGTATGAGACCTGCAAGAGAGTTAACATTTGGCAATATTAAAAAAAAGTCAATGAAGGTGATATGTCTCTGACTTAGGGTTTTATTACTCTGTCCTGGTTTGAGTTAGAACCAAACCAATTCTGTTCAGTGATTTTGCTTTTCAGATAAGTCTTTTCTAACTAACTGCACTTCCTGAAGCCAACAGCATGTTTTTGCAGTGTCTGCTTCTAGCAGTGATAATGCTCCATGTTTAGAGTCACTACCAAGGACTGGTGTGTGCAGACCAAGGTCACTGCTAACTCCTCTATACCACATCAGGGGGTGCAGAAAGTGAAAGGCCGCACTTGCGGGGAGGAGCGGCCAGGACAGGTGACCCTAAACTGAGCAACGATGTATTCCATCCCACATGCGTCATATTCAGTATAAAGCTGAGGGACCACGAGGGTCTCAACCCTTCCCATCAGCCCTTCACTGGCCTTCATTTCCCATCTGCCCTCAGGATCCTTCCACTGGCCTTCGCTTCCCTTGGGGGCCTTCTTGCCTTCTTGAACCCTTCCCTTTGGCCTTCCCTTCTTGGACCATCTTGTGCCTTTGATCCCAATTCTTGTGTTCCTGAACCCAGGTCCTGAGCCCAGTTTCCGTCTGCTGCTGAGCCCAGTCTGAGACTTTGCCAGTGCCTGCTCCATGGCCTCAGTGGTGATGGTGACATAATTGCCATCAGGGGGAGGTTGGGTTCGATACTGGTTCTGTATATATATCTCACTTTATTACCATTATTTTCATTAAAGCTGTTTTAGTTTTCTAATCCAGAAGCTTCTCTCTCATTCCCTTCCTCTCCCATTTGGGAGGGGAGGAGGCCATAAGTCTCTCTCCTTTATCTTCTTTCTCTTCCTCTATTTGGAAGGGGTAAGAGAGTTGAAAAGAGAGCATCTGTTGTAGGTCTGCTGGATTGAACCTAAACCCCGACGTACTCTTATCTCTCTTTCCTGTCCATTTATGAGATTTTTTTATGGACAAGGCATAACACACACCAGCCTAAATTAATTACACAATTAGGTATTTTACAGACACTCAGGATTGTGCAAACTCATCCTCATTCCCTCACTCAGTCAATGAAGGGAGAGACACCTCCCAGAGATGCTCCAGAGAGGGAATGCCAAATCACACTTTGCATTGACTATGAAGAGCATCTAGGGCATCTAGGCTCAGAGACAACAGTATGTTTCATTCACAAAGGCTGCCTGGGAAGAAAAAAAATCACATACATGAGGTAGAGATGATGAAAGACCAAGGAGCAATGTCATATCCCTAGACATGAAGAGGATATGGTAGAATTTCAGTACACAAAACTCCTGTTTGCTGATCTTCTAACAAAAAGAAACATTAAAATCTTCAGGAAATAAACACTTTCTGAAACTTTGCCTATTACTACACATTGATACTCATGCAAGTTTAGCCAAATATACTCTTTAAATGTAGATATTCTCTCTTTTTCAAATAGGATGAACTTTTAAAAAGTCTAATTTGATTAATTATAGCCTAAATCTTAAGCCTGTCCTGACTCTGTATGCCACAAAGTGCAGGAAAAAAAAACAAGCTTAATCAGCCACATTGAACATGTGACACAGAGAAATGCCTGAGGAGCAAGTAGGCAAGGGAGGTTAATTTGGCTACCTACTCCTTTGGTCACATCAGGACCACCGCTGGCATGCCAGCAGAGGTGGGCTGCTGCAGCCAGCTGTGCACTGGCTGCCCTGCTGCACATGTGAAGGCTGCCTGGGGATCACTGCCAGCAGCACAGGTTACAGCAGCTTCCTCATCATGGGTGTGGGTGGTTTAAGAGAGTAATTGATGTTATGGTGTTGATCACCATGCTAAGGTAGTAGGACTAATCTTTCATCATAAACTGTGAGACTGGGTGTCAATGGGAATACTGGTGTCATTGTTCAGCTGTGATGTCACTGGTAGAGGCAGGCCATCCTCACATGTATACAGATTAAGAGGCAGTTATTTGTATGTCAATTCTATTTATTAAATGATGAAGCTTATTTATAGTTTTCATTGACATACAATGACAGGCTGTAAAAGATGCTCCTTCACAGAGCTCTCTGGGAGAGAGCAGCAGGAACTTGTTATAAACACCATCAACGAGAAGGCCTTAAGAGAAATAAAGCAAATAAATATGACACATTTATGAAAATAATTTGCAACAAAATGTGAAAATGTATTTCAGTGTGCGCAAAGATGCACTTCACACTTATTTCTTCCTTCTAAGACAGCTTTTGAAACATTGCCAATTTTAAACACACAAAATTCCATGCTATGTGTCAGTCAAGGGGCATAAGTTTTACAAAAATATAGGAAGCTAAAGGAAGTGTTATAAAGATAAAAGAAAATGTAACTTTCATCAGAATAAGTTTTCTAATGCTGACATTGACACACTTCACGAGGGAAAAGCACAGCCACTTAAGTCACACAATGGTAATGGAAATAAAAGTGATAAAACACATCTTAGAAGAAGTGAAAGAAAGTTCAAGGACCATCACCTGCTGCTGGCGTCTCCTCCTTGATCCAGCATCTTCAGCCTGGCTGATTTGTACAACAATGTATTCTTCTGTCTGCTGATCAACTACATCTGCTACAAATGGGCCTCCTATGTCTAACTTCAACAGAGCAGAATCATGAAAATCAGTCAGATTCATAGCTGTTAATAAAGTTGTTAAGATGTAAATTTCCAGTAAAAATGAGGATAGACCACACAAATTCCAGAAAAAAAAATATAGATTAGTCAACTTACATTGAAAAACACATTCTTCTGGTCAACAGCCAGCAGAATATGAGCCAGCAGTGTGCCCAGGTGGCCAAGAAGGCCTACAGCATCCTGGCTTCTATCAGGTATAGTGTGGCCAGTAGGACTGGGGAAGTGATTGTCCCTCTGTACTCAGCACTGGTAAGGCCACATCTTAAACGTTATATTCAGTTTTGGGCACCTCACTACAAGAAGGACATGGAGGTGCTGGAGTGTGTCCAAAGAAGAGCAACAAAGCTGGTGAAGTGTCTAGAGCACAAGTCTTATGAGGAGTGGCTGAGGGAACTGGGATTGTTCAGCATGGAGAAAAGGAGACTCAGGAGAGACCTTATCACTCTCTACAACTATCTGAAAGGAGGTTGTAGTGACATGGGTGTTGGTCTATCCTCCCAATAAACAAGCGATAGGACAAGAGGAAACGGGCTGAAGTTGTGCCAGGGGAGATTTAGGCTGGATATTAGNTGGTCACTTCCAACTAGAACAATTCTATA